>OZ038433.1:13040513-13571860 GCA_964036275.1 Litoditis marina
AAGGGTCAGAGGTGTTCTCAACTTCCGTCCAAGAAACACTTCCGCGGGAGATCTGTCCTCCAGTAATCTACTGGGTGTAGATCTGTAGCTCAACAGAAATGTATTCAACATACCCTCCGTTGCTACTCCTTCTCCTTTGAGCTTTCTCAAAGTCCTCTTCAAAGTGTCCACAAATCGTTCAGCTTGTCCATTTGATTGAGGGTGGTATGGCGCAGATCTGGCATGTACAATGCCATTTGCTTCGCACATAACCTTGAACTCTTCCGAAGTGAATTGCGTTCCATTGTCACTTACAATGGTTTCCGGCATCCCAAACCTCGCAAACAGACTGGTCAACTGTTCCACAGTTTTCCTTGCAGTGATGTTTTTCATGATGAAGATTTCCGGCCATTTGCTCAGAGCATCTACTACAACGAAGTAGAAAACTCCATCCATAGGTCCTGCAAAATCGATGTGTATCCGCTGCCAAACTCTTTCCGGTGCTGGCCAGGTTTGAAGCGGAACCTTACTCAATGACTTGCCATGCATCTGACAGTCTTCACATTTCTTCACGATGTCCTCAATATCAGTAGTCAAGTCAGGCCAATACACTAGACTGCGCGCTAGACTTTTCATCCTACTTATTCCAGGGTGTCCGATGTGAAGTTCTTTCAGCACTCTTGTACGAAGCTCGGTTGGAACTACCACTCTGTCCTCGGCCATGAGACAGTCCTGAACTACTGACAACGTGGTTTTCCGAAGTTTGTACTGCTGAAGTTCGGTCGAAGTGGTTTCTGGCCACTTGTTCTGTTTGACGGCCTTGATGACTTTTCTCAAGACAGGGTCGCGTAGCGTACTGACTCGTACATCTTCTGATGTCACCGGCAGTTTCCGTATGTGATCACTGTACATCGCTTGTACATCACGCTCTACAGATGCAACCACGGTATCTTCTTCCGTCATTGGATATCTCTGGATCATACGAGACAGTCCGTCGGCTTGACCGAAATCATTTGTATTGATGTATTCAATCACAAAATCGTATCCAAGCAAGATTGTTGCCCAACGCATCAATCTGTTCGCTGAATGGACAGGAACTCCTTTCTTACTACCGAAAATGGCTAGTAAAGGCTTGTGATCCGTTAGCAGTCTGAACTTTCTGCCAAACACGTACTTGTGAAACTTTTTCACAGCAAAAATCAGTCCCAATCCTTCCTTTTCAATCTGAGAATAGTTCTTCTCTGCTGCGGTCAGTGATCTAGCTGCATGACAGATTGGTTTTTCGGAACCATCCTTGAATCTGTGCGAGATCACTGCACCTATGCCGTATTCACAAGCATCTGCAGCCACCACTATCTCTTGTTGCGGATCATAATGGGTCAGATTCATGTCGCTACTCAAAACAGCTTTGAGTTTCATGAAGGCCTCCTGTTGCTCCTTCTCCCACTTCCACTTCACATCTTTGATCATCAACTGATCCAATGGACCTCGAAGTGACTTCATCTGTGGGACAAAGTTTCCATAGTAGGTAATCATACCTAAGAAAGCTCTGAGCTGACTTTCCGTCTTTGGCGCCTCCATGTTCTTGATCACTTGAATCTTATCTGGATTTGGTCTACGACCATTTCTGTCGACAATGAATCCTAGAAATGGTATTTCTGACTTGGCAAATGAGCATTTCTCATAGCGCACTCGAAATCCATATTCCTCGACTCGTTCGAATAAAGCAACCAAGTTGCTCTTGTGTTCTTCCATAGTTTTCCCAACTACAATCACATCATCCAGATAACTTGTTACTCCCCGTAACCCAGAACACATCTTGTTCATGAGTTGTTGGAAAATTGCTGGGGCAGTCTTGATTCCAAATGGCAATCTTTTGTATCGAAACAAGCCTCGGTGTGTGTTCACAACCACGAGTGGTTTCGATTCTTCCGACAGTTCAACTTGAAGATATGCATCTGAGAAATCGATCTGAGAGAACACTGTTCCTCCATTCAGTGATGCGAATATATCCTCCGGAATAGGCAGTGGGTACTCACAATCCTCCAGTGCCTTGTTTAGCCCAGTGGAAAAATCAGCACAAACTCGAATTTTCCCGTTGGCTTTCTTGACAGTGACAATAGGAGCAGCCCAATCACTATGATTAACAGCCTCGATGACATCCATGCCAATCAATCGATCCAACTCCCTGTCAACAGTCTCCGCAGCTGCATGTGGTACGGGTCGCTTTGCTCGGAAGGTAGGTGTTGCGTCCGGTAACAACTTCAACACTGCTTTCTCCTTAGTGCAGCGACCTAAACCTTCTTCGAAGACAGATGAAAACCGCGTTTTCAGTTCTTCAACGAGAGAGCTATCCGTTTTATCCACCTTGCTCACAATCATCATTTCCAGGTGATGAGTCATTGATTCATTCTTCTGAATCCAATCAAGACCAAACAGGCTTGCTCCGGCTGAAATGTAGGCATGACCACTTCCAGTCAATCCACCAATCTCAAAATCGCATTTCAGCTTGCCAACAATTTCCATCCTGTTTCCACTTGCACTGCACACAGTGATGTCAGCGGCTTCCAACTTTGGTTCACCCATCCTTTTCCATGCATCCACATTCATCAATGTGATGTCTGAGCCGGTATCCAACTGAAACTCCACTGGGTAACCATTGATCTTGACTTCCATGTACTTCCGTACAGCTTGCACATCGGCACTCGAAACCTCCGTTTTGCCAATAATGACTAACTGGTTGTTTTGTCTTCTCGGCTTAGACGGTGTCCGTCCGTTTTTGAATGCGGCAATCTTGTCACAGTACTGTTCCTTGTGACCTTTCGATTTGCACTTCTTGCAAGTCCACTTTGACTTCTGACATGTGTTCGATCTGTGGCCAGCATTACCACAATTCCAACATTCAGACTTGACTGCTTCTCGATTGCGGGGTGGTCTAGACTGTGTTTTCACCTCATTCACTTCTCGTGAACCAGTTTCCACCAACTTGGCTTCACGCTTGATGTTCAGCCACATGTCACATTCCTTGTACATGTCGTGAATGGTGACAGTCTTCTTATCAGCATTCATCCTGTCCAAATACAGAAGAAGCCTCTGCCTCAGATCTGCATCTCTGCTAGACTTCAACCCATAAACCCACAAGAGAGCTTTCAGTCCTTCATTGTCCAAGTCTTGGAAATTGGCCTTCTCACACTGTTCATTTACACGTCCAGTGTACTCCATATAGTCCTCTGACTCCTTCTTTTCCAATTTCAGGCACTGGTATCTCGAAGTGAACAGCGATATCTTGGGGTCGAACATTTCCTTCAAAATGCGTACGGTGTCCGCGAAGTCAATGTCCGTCGTGGTTTTCGGTAGAATCTGATTTGTGTAGCGATCAAACACTTCGTTTGACAGTTTTCCCACAAGCAATCGAACCTTTGCTTTATCGTCCAACAGAGCACCATCAATGGTAAACACATCACCAAAACGATCGAACCAACGTGAGAATGTTTGATTATTCTCACAATCAAACACGAAGGTCGATAATCTCCCACTCAGATCATTCAGTAATCTAGTGCTCGAGATTGAGATCGATGCTGCGCTGCTTCCTGTGTCCGGATTTGTCTTGTTTTCCATCAACAATTTCATTTGCAAATCCATTTGTCTCATCCTCTCTTCCTGTAGCTTGAATTGCTCTTGTTGACCTTTCAACAATTCCATGAGCATATTCTGCATGTTCGTGTCCTGTTGTTGTTGTCCTTCCATGTTGTTCAGTGCGTGTTTGTTCCAAATGAAAATTTGGGCAGCACTTCTCCTGTATTCTGCCAATAATTCAACCCGAAAATGAAAATTTGGGCAGCACTTCCCCTAGGAAAATAGCTTTCAACCCAAGAATTCACTCGGTTGCCCTTTGGCAGATCGGCGACAGTGTCTATGTGACGTTAGCAACGTCAGACAACTTCGCAAAGGTAAAGGTAAAGACAGAACACTCCTGTGTTGACCTGTGAGGGTCTCCGAATTGTTGAATTGACCTGTGAGGGTCTCCGAATTGTTGTATTGACCTGTGAGGGTCTCCGAATCGATTGTACACAGTACAACTATACAACAGTTGAGTGTTCCAGGAACTCCGAACTTACCAGTAACTTACCAGTAAATGCAACAACAACAGTTTGCCTATCCTGATCGCCAATTATGTTGTAACCTTCGTACTCACGAAGTCACAACGATAGGTATTTAAGGCGATACGTTAGCCTTTTGGTATAGCACAACAAAACACTAATTAACTAGGTTTATTAATGATATATAAAGACGATACAATATAACCTTGATACCTGGTAACAGCGCGAGAGAGAGAGAAGTACTGAGCAGGCGCTCAGTAACCAGACGATAAACTAGACTGTTTCTAACACGTAGGCAGACAGGTATTAACACACGTAAACAGGCGTGAGGAAATGCTAATGCGGTAGAGAACAGAAGTATAGAATGCCACGTGTATGCTAATGAGATTAGCCAATGAATGCAGAAGATGATACGTGCCAAAGGCGCACGTATCCAACATTTTGGAATAATTGTGTCAAACATAAGAACTAAGAACACACGGAAACCGCAAATATATCAGGCTGAAAACAGAAGGTGGCGCAGTCATTGAATTGTCACGAATTCCACTTCATTCAGGCTGCGTACCAATCCCTCAAAAAACTCATGAGACACCTCATGGGCTAGATCTCACGAGCTTCTGATAAGATTTCATTGATTGCTATGGTACCTTTAGCTCACGAGTAGCTCATTAGGTATCTCATAAGAGGCTCATATAAACTTCACATGAGGTTAGAGGGATTGGTACGCCGCCAGGTATATAACGGAAGAATTCTAAGATATTCGAGCTGTGCGACGTGAGAATACAAAACTATTGCAGATTTTAGCCCCCTCCTCCTCCAATCCCGGACGATTTCGATTGAGTGAAAGTGGATTGAAATCGGTACTCGGTCACTCGGCCATCTCAAACAAAAAGGTGGGTCGAGAATAAGTATTACACCGAAACTATAGGCGATTCTGAATTGTAGTTTGTCGATACACTCCAATTTCGACAGAAATGCAACGTGATCAAACTACAAACACGTTGGAATAGGCCAAACTTCACCCTATAGAGTTTTTTGGAAAGCGCGACATCTCGATTTTCTTTAGTAAAATCGAACATACCTTTACTATTTTAAATGCTACTTCGATGATCAACTCGAAAGTTGCTCTCACTTGAACGAGGTTAGAACTACACCGATCGTTCTGAACTACGGCACCGTTAAAAACTCCAATAGAACCTCATAACATTCCTTGTTTAGCTCATTGTTCAAAAATATAATTTCGTAACTATAGAAAAGGAGTTCAATTAGTATAAAAAACGGGGGTAAAGAAAGTAAAGATTAGTTTTCAATGAAACGTGTACAAGAAATATGAAAGAAGTCCAATAAAAATATTTTGAGGAAAAGGCTGATCTCGCTCGGGTCAAAATTTCAGAAAAAATATGAATACCGAGTTTTTTGTTACGGAAAAGACAACTTCTGACTTGCGACTCACAATGATCTAGCTTACACTCTGTTTTTTTTTTCAAGAAAAGCGAGATTAGCCTTTTCCTCAAAATATTTTTATTGGACTTCTTTCATATTTCTTGTACACGTTTCATTGAAAACTAATCTTTACTTTCTTTACACCCGTTTTTTATACTAATTTAGTTTAGTTTCTGCTCAAGTTGGGAATTGAGATACTGTGTATCATAATAACTGCTGTGTACAAACGAATATCTTCGCCTGCCAAATGTTTGTTAGCTTAGAATACTTATAAGCTAACATTTCCAAGCTTCACACTATTCATAAAAGCTCCAAATTACTTTTTGATTCGAGAGATTTGGAAAATTTGCCAGTCGAAACTATGCAGACTGTTTCTTTAGATCTATTAGACGTAAATACCAATCGGTTTATGTCTTGAGAAACTCAGTTGCATCTCAAACTGGACAGATCATTGTAACAATCAATATCACTATTGAAGTGCAATAAAGTCAATTGCTGTTCTGTTTCATTTCCGTGCATCCAGCCTCCACCAAGATTCTCAATCGCTCGCGCTATCCCCGCGGTTTCCAATACGATTTTCCGGCTGCCGCCCGAACTTTTTGTCACCCGCGGCAGTTTTCCGCTTCTTTTCCACAGAAAAAAAGAGATATACTAGAAGTACACTGAATAGTCACGTAGAGTTAGCATTCTAATGAGGAATCGTGCAATATGTTATCGCACGTTTCTGAGTTCTACTGTGTTTAGCAAGCTTCGCGTGAATGTGCAATAGACTAACAGTATAGCAAGAGATGGAAACAATTCTTTATTGATTCTACTTTTTTCGGAAATAAATAAAAATGTGATCGGGTGCTTAGCGCCGGGTTCCGTCCTCGAAGAAGACTCCGCCGTCGATGGCGCAGTACTTGGGGCAGATTCCCTTTTCTCCGGGCTGTCCGTCCTGACCGGGGTGACCGGGCTGGCCGGGCTCGCCGTCCTTGCCGGGGGCTCCGTCCTCTCCCGAGGGTCCCTTGGGGCCGGGCTGTCCGGGGGCTCCGTCGATTCCGTTGCTGCCGGGAGGTCCGGGAGGTCCCTCGGGTCCGGGGTTTCCGGGGGTTCCGGGAGGTCCAGGTACCACGGGCTCGGATTTGGCGGGGGGTCCTGAAGACATAAAATTTAGGTGTTTCATGAGATTTGTGATATGAAACATGGTCAGATATCCCTAGTAGTGTAGTTTGGTTTAAGCAGTCATAAAACTGTGAAATGAAATGTATTGACTGAGTGAAATGGTCACGGAATTTCGGAACATTGAAAATTGGAAAAGTAGAGATAAATAAGTACAGTATGTGACAGATACTCACCAGCCTCTCCAGGTGATCCAGGTGCTCCAGGGTTTCCGGGAGGTCCGGGGGGTCCCTTGGGTCCAGGCTCTCCGGGGGTGGCATCGGGGCCCTTGGGTCCGACTTCTCCAGCGGGTCCGTTGTCTCCGGGAGGTCCGGGAGGTCCGGGAGGTCCGGCGGGTCCCTGAGGGCAAGGCTGGCATGGGGGAGGAGTCACTGGCTCGCAAGGGGCCTGAGGGGGTCTTCCTGGGTTTCCGGGCTGTCCGGGAGCTCCGGGCTTTCCGGGCTTTCCGGGCTTACCGGGGGTTCCGACGGGACCCTGAGGTCCGGGCAGACAGCAACCGGCGCACTGCTCGTCGTAGGTCGAACGGGCGGTACGGTTGGCGGCCAGGGGAAGTTCCTTGATGGAGTATACGCTGGACCATACGTCCTTGGCGGAGCCCTGAGGTGAAAAACGGCTTAGATTCGTACTTTGTAGTTTGTTTCAATATAATTCTTCAAACTGTTTGATTGAAAAGTGATGGTAAAGTGAGAAAATATTCTATTGCGCAAAATTTGAGCTGTATTTCAACATATTGAAACAGTCAACTGAAAAAAGGAGACGCTTGAGAACGTTTCATTAGTAAAAAAATGCATTCGATGTTTTCCGACTCAAGTGGGTAAACTTCAATAAGTTCGCAGGTGGTGAATTGAACTATAGAAAACGTCAGTAAATGAAGAACAGGTAAGAATCGTAACTCACTCTGCACTGGTTGAGCTCGGTGTGCATCTGGCTTCTGACGTGGTGCACGTAGTTGTAGACCATCGGCAGGGTGACGCAGACGGAAAGAACCGCGACGGCGGAGAAAGTAACCGCGGCATAGCCGACGAAGCGGTACGCCTTGATCTTCGAATCTATATCCATGGTTGACCGATGATGTTGGCAGGGTGGCCGCCTTATATAGGCGCCGCGCCGACCACGCCCCCACCTAGCCCGCTTCTGGTCGCTGAAAAAAGTACGGGATTCATCGCGAGAGATGGGAGAGATACGTAATTAAGAGGCAATTAACATGAGATATGGTAGGGCGAGAGTTGGTGCATTTAGATGGTCATTTGGAGGGTCTGATCGTCATTGATAAGGGGTTCATTTGCCTGAGCACGGAGTGTTGATCGGTTAGGTGGACAGAATGTGGTTTTTGGACTTACAGAAATTGTCTCGCGAAGATCAGCGTGATTGTTTTTTCGCACTTGCTTGAACCCTTCTGAATCCATAGGTCTCGATCACGTGATGTGTAGGTATTTCATTAGCTCTGCGTGGTAATTGCTACCAGCTGCCGTTAGATGGGTTTTGCGTTCTGTTCACTTTGGAACTGTTCAAGATTTCAAAATTCAAGATTTATTCATTAACGTTACATTTTTGCATTGTGGTGTTCTTTTACGTTACGAACTGCAACAGTTTTGAAATGGACAATAGCGAGATATCAGATCTCTTGGAGGAGTATGAACTTAGTTTTTTCATTTTTTTTAATAGTTTTTTCATGTGTTTGGAGAATTTAGTTTCGCCTATTCTGATGATGAACTGAGAGATCAAAGTCGGATACCAAAAAAAGTGAAGTAAACGAACTTATGCATGTTTTTTTTTCCATTCTCGCATATGACTTCAATGGAAAAATTGCACTCTTCTCATTCTCTTTTCGCTCTTTTTCCTCTAAATATCCATCTTTTTGACTAAATATCCAAAGTTACACACTGTTTACGCTTGGAAAACGAAAATTAGTTAGTCCCAGCTTGAAAGCAAAAACTATGATCTCGGGCGGGCTCGAACCGCCGGCCTTCTGTGTGTTAGACAGATGTGATAACCACTACACCACGAGATCGACATTTGGGCTCTCTTATCTTTTTGCTATTCGTCTCTCGCAACAATGTCTCCTGGAAAGTGCAAGAGGTGCTATTTAGCACTATTCCATACTTTTGCCATTGGAATAAACAAAAAAATGTTCTATTCCCATCTTCAAAGTTAATTTCTCCCATTCAGAATACTGGTTTCAATTTCTTTCTTCTACATTCCTGTACAACAACTTGTTTTCAATTTTTCGTCCCTAACGAAAACTGTATATCATTGAAACATAGACTGGGTCCTGACCCTTTACTTTTCATCAGTTCACTGCCGCTATTTCAATTGCATTGTATTTCTATACAAATGATATATTTAAATAAGTACTTAAATATCATTTAGCTCCATTTCTGTGCGATTCATAATTGATCGACGTCTCCATTCGCCTAAGCTGTTTTCTTGTTTCTTCAGTGCGATTTCAGTTTTTGGGCGCAACTCAAAACTGACGCAAAACAGAGAAAAGGAAAGAGAAAACGTTAGCAGTTGGGAAAAAATATTAGTGGAACGCCAGGTGAAGATTAAACTAAATTCTTTGGCTTTTCATCGGGAAACTGAGGTATCGCTAATTAGACGTTTTTGCGTGTCTTTTTTGATGATAATCGAATTGTTTTGTTGGCATCTTCGCGAGATATCGAACATTATAAAACATGGAAAGAGAAAACGTTAGCAGTTGGGAAAAAATGATAGAAAGTCAGATTAGCGTTGAACTAAGTTCTCGGGTTTTCCAATTGGAAGTTTTGGTATGGCTGATCAGACGTTTTTATTTGACTTTTTGCTGAACTTACATTGTTTTATTAGCATTTCCGAGGGGTCGCTGACTATAAGAAACACAGTCTTTTTGATTGGAATATCTTGAAATTGAAAATTATTAGAACATTTTCAAGATAATCAGAAGGTACTTAATGCGATTATTTCACGCGCAATAGGTAGTTTACAGAAAAAAACATCTATTCAGGATTTCTTCAGAAGCAAAAGAAAACCTGTTACTCAATAGCTCTATTTTCCATGTACTCACAGACAGAGCGAACTTCATTTTCATATTTTCTAGTTTACATTTATGTACTTATAATAAATTGTGACTGACTCACAAAGTATAGATGTGCTAATCTCCTAAACTCAGTGTAATCGAAGCCAGAAAACTCCTGCACGCTCCAACAAATCTGACACATCATAATTATTGTCTACAGTACACCCTCGTTGTCGATGTGACGACGACTATGGGATGTCAGGTGTTTACCCCCGCAGCATTCCAACGGATATTGAACCCCCCCCCCCCGCGTTTCTATTCAGTTTTCGCGTTTCTCCCGATTTTCCAGTTCTTTTTCAGGTAGTCATCATCAGTGTTGCGGGCGCCTTCAGGAAGGGAAAAAGTTTCCTTCTCAACTTTTTCCTCGAATATTTGTACAGCCTGCAAAAGGCACAACAGGTACATGGTTGGGAGGCAAAATGGAGAGATACAGCAAAGTAGAACAATTTCATAAGCATATATCACAGCTATCACGTAACACGTTAAAATCAAACAGATGTGTTATCTTTTTTTCTCAAACAAAAACCGTTGTGCAATAGTTGAGTAAGAAATATGTGAACCACGTGCGATTGACTCGTAACGTGAATGAAATCTCGACAACATAGGTCTGAGCGTCAGTTTATACTACCCGCTTCTAGAACCAACACAAACACATAGTCGGTGTGGTAGTTTATAGAAAGAGTGAACAGACACGGCCACTTTACGGTCATATCACGTAAATATCTTTGGAAATTTTGCGGTTCGTAGATCCAAACTACAAATTAATATCTTCAGTCTGAGGCCCAACTGGACTGGCTGACAGATGACTGTCAGCTACACGGATTCCATTGGCGGTCTGGCGCCAAACGGGATACTGTAGGGGTATGGATGTGGGGAGAACCGATTATGATAGAGGCAGGAAACGGAGAGGTCTACGCTGTCGTACTGGTGGGTTCTCAATTAGTCATAATCGTTGTCGTAGTAGAATGCGAAAGAGTATTGTAGCGGTGAATTTCTGCTGTTTCTCTTAAAACTATGATAGAGGCCGGCAACGGGGAGGTCTATGGGTCTATGCCGTGGTACTGGTACGTTCACATATAGTTATAGACGTTGTGCACTGGAATGCGAGGTATTACTGTAGCTGTGTATTTCTGCTGTGATTGACACAGTGAACCGGTAAAACAACGCAACATTCTGTTTTTAGTGGTTGAGGAGGCTGGTTGAGGTGTGCTCTATATCGAATTGGGGGAAAACTGTACAATTGCCCCCCCCCTCTCACCTTGAGTCCCCCCCCCCCCGTAGTACTATCACCCCCCTCCCAATACGATTTCCTATAGAGAGGGGGGTGATTGTAAATGGGGGGTGATTGTAAATGGGGGGTGATTGTACAATGTCGACGTTTAACAATCACCCCCACAATACAAAATGAGGGTAATAGTACAACCCCGGACCTGTTTAACAATCGCCCCCCACTCAATCCAAACCTGCAGTAAAGAAGGACGTTGTACAATCACCCCCCTAGGGGTGGGGGGCGATTGTACTACGGGTCGGATTCCAACCTATTTCGGCTCAAGGGGGGGGGACGATTGTACAATAAACCCCGAATTGGAAGTTTCCTCATGGCTTACAAAAAACGTGTAGAAACTTTGAACCTATCGACTTGAAAGTGCAATTGGGATACGATGAAACTTTCAGTTCAGTTGCAAAATTGGCGACTGTGGAGGTTATTTCACGTCTTACGTACATTTTTGATCATTCTCTAATCCACTCTCATCAGGTATATCATACTTTTGTAGATGGACACGCAAGGCGCCTTCGACAACCAGTCCACGTACCAACAGTGTATGACCGTATTTGCTCTATCTACTATAGTCAGCTGTGTACAGGTAGATTTACATGGGACTTTTTGTCGAATTTGTATGAAAACTGAGACAAAAACGTAGGAGAACTGCAGAACACATGGTATTGCTGGAAGGTTTGGTGTGTTTAATCTCAAGTTCAGGCAAACGCTTTCTCGCACAACCCCTGTCGTCGATCACGCTGCCATGTAAATGCTACAAAAACATGATGGTCATTCTTAACAATACTTTTTGAAAGGAAAACTGTATATTTGTGTGGCTCACTTGTTAGTGTGCCTTTTAATGAAGATGGTCAGGCACCGTAGTAAAGTCTCATGATAAGGTGACCTCTGAGCTGAACTATCTGGTCACCACCTCGCCTGGCGGCGTAGCAATCCCTCCAATCTCACGAGAAATTCATATGAGTTTCTCATGAGATACCTCATCAGCTACTCGTGAACTCTCAATGTTGTAGGATAACAATCGATAGAATCTAATGAGATGCTGATGCGAGTAGATCATGAGGTATCTCATGAGATATTTGAGTGATTGCTACGCCGCCTGGGTTTGGGTCACCTGCACTATTGTTATACATAGAAATACATACATAATATATACATAGAATTATATACATAATATAAATGGGTTTGGGCACTATTCTTGTACATAGAAATATATACATAATATATACATAGAATCTTATACATATGGGCACTATTCTTATACATAGAAAGTTGGCAACTATGTAGCCAGAATGTGACCAAGATCTCCATCAGGAGGAGCTCACAATGTGCATGACTTTGCTACGGTGCCAGGGTTCCGGTTTTAGGCATCAAAATTTACGTGGAAATTCACGTGATTCAGATCTACAACGTGGTGGACAATATTCAAGAAGACGCGCTCCAGCATTTGTCGCTTTTCGTGGAGTACGGCAGAATGGCAACGCATGAGAGCTCGCAGACGAGGAAACCGTTCCAGATACGTTCTTATACATTTTGACAAATCTACCTACCAAGCTTTCACTTTCTGGATCTCAAAAAACAAGTTATTTGCTAATCTACTTCTCAATTGCAAATAAACCATGAGATCTGACATTTATTTCACTACTGTGACAATTCTCATGGGACTTAGCCGTGGAAAATCTGGTACTAGGTCTTGCGGTAACGAAAGTAACGCACGCCCCCTTATGTCCCCCTCTAACTACCCCAGGTTCTGTCTGAGTAGAACATACGAAAATGAAAACTTTTTCAGACCCTTGTTTTCTGTGTCCGGGACTTCAAAAATCCGGAAGAATTTCCATATGGAATCGAGGGTGGAGACGAATTTCTCTCGAATGTATTGGAGGTAGATTTAGATCGATAATCATCTATTATTATTATTATTATTTTGTTCTATTATTCTCATTTTACAGAAGTTGAACTACGTTGATCAAAAACTAATTGTTGAACTTTAAAAACTCACTAATCTAACTAACTACAGGAGTTGAACTACGTTTAAAAACTAACTAAATAAAAAACTAACTAAAATATATTTTACTCTATTCGAACGTTCCAGCTTCTCAGACTATGTTTTCGCTAATGGTTGTTTTTGGTTTGAATTATTTAAGTATAAAAAAGTGTAAAGAAGTAATTGGAATAAAATGTTCTATTTTTCAATAGTTTTCTACCGGTAACATGAAACTGTTCTTCATGTAAAAACATTTGCTCACATTCTCTAAAAAACTCACAATCTTCCTACATTTCTCCGCATATTAACCCATCACCCCATCACTAGTTTTTAGTGCAGAAAACGGTTTGATGGTAGGGTCATCGAACCCTTTTTCACTTTTTCTAAACCTTTTTTCGCTTTTGTTGACAGCGCAAGGTCAGTTGATTAATTAGGGATAACGATGGCAAAGTCTGGCTATCGAAAATGATATGAAACAGTTGGGTAAACATTGGGGAGAGATGAACGAAAATATAGATTGTTGTAGTAGAAAATTGGTGATTCAGTGCACTCTGTTATATTCAGGGTATATATTTCAAGTACAAGCAAATTTTAACGTGTACCAGCGCAGAAAATGAATAACTTGAAGGAAAAGTGTAACTTAAGTTTTAAGTTTTCCATTTTTCCCAAGAACAACCTATAAAACATGAATAACAAACGGAATATTGGGTTGGAAGCGTTTCAATATCAGTCTTTTTTGCCAATTTATCATGTTCACTTTCACAAAAGTCACCTTATCCCGCTGTGTTGCATTTTGATTTCGTTTCGTTCCGTTTCGGTCGAATTTCGTTAGTTACCAGTTAAGTCGAGTTTTGAGATAGAATAAAGTGAAATAAGAGACATGTATTGATACACAACCATGAAATCCACCATGAAGTCTTCTATGGAGGGAAGGGACCAAGACCTTACAAGAAGCTGCTGCTACAAAGATCTGTGATATGTATGATGATCACCGCCTCGTAACGAAGCGAAGCGAATCAATAAATATGAACTATAACTTGAGTATACACAACTCAATTGAAATCAAACTTCATGATTTGGGTATTTGTAGTTGCATTTTCCAGACCAACGAAGACCAGGAGGAAGAGCTGCGGACAGTTCGGGAGCAGTTGGCCGACTGCTTCGAGCAGACCATGTGTTTCCTTCTGCCCCATCCCGGCCATAAAGTGGCCGAAAGACAGTCTTTTAGGGGACATGTTAAAGGTACGGGGAACACATTATCATAGCTTCAAACAAGAAGTATAGTCTAACCATGTCCACTTGGCAAATTTGACAGTTATATAGTTGCCATTTGCCCGACGTGGACACCATAACCCGCTGGTTGACTGGGATGCGCGTCGCGGCCCGCGTGCGGTCAGCCAGTTTTGGAACTTTGCCAACAAAATCTGGCCGTCTCGGCTCTCGAATTTGATTGAATTTGAATGGTTTTCTTTTAAAAATCGGTTTCTATTTATATTTGTTCATATTCTATTTGCTTTTAATGTGTACACGGGTACTTTTCGATTGATAAATTGTGGTTTCGAGCGTTTTCTGGTTTATTTTATTATGGTAACCACGTAAAACTTTGTTTTTTCACAGAAAATGATTTCTGTTTTCATGTTTCATCACTCTCGTTTGTCTAAATGAACTATACATTTCGTTATAATTGCTCTCTCAATTTTCAGGCTAGATCGGGTTTGTTCATTGTGTTTGTGGACCAGATCTTCTCTAAGAAGAAGGCTCTACTCTCCCTCGTTGTATTATCGATCGAGCATATCGCATCTGCTTCTTACTTTGGTCGATGATTAGGAGGATTTAATCTGAACCAAGGTGAGTCATTTTTCACAAACAGTGTTATTGTTGACAATAAAATGATACGTACGTTTATTTCAAGACTTATATGAGTTTTTTGAATATTGGTTTGCGACAATTCGTTCTAACAGTTAATATAATATAAGTTATGTGTGAGATTTTTTTGTGACAGTAAAACGGATTGCCAAAGTGGTTTATAGGGATTGTAATTGCCAGCCTCACTACAGATTATAACAATAATTGAGTATTTCTCCATTGTGTTGAAACCATCAGTCGAAACGAAAACTGTAGTGCTTGTTCACTTATTTTTTATAGAACTGATGGAAACTTAGCAAACTGATCATGTGGGACGTTCTATCAGATAAAAGAGGTGAGTACTTTCTGAATTATGTATTTTGAAGGTTTTCTCGGGGTGCCTATGTTTGAATACAGATATTTTTCACTAATTAGTGTGACTGGAAGATGTCGGTTTATGTCGTCAAAATTGTGAAATTAAAACACGACCTTTTCCTAATTTTGGTTATTTGATGCAGTTTTAAGTGTTTCAATCTAGAACTAACTTCGTTTTCCAAGTCTGAAATAGCTCTATAGCTCCTGTTTTTTTTATTGAAAATTCTTTCGTTATTCCAGTACATATTGGTCGTTATGCGGAGCGCGTTGTCACACTTCAGCCCAGAATTGAGGTTGGTTTTTTTCATTGGTCTTGTGTGCTGTCTCGTTTTCGATTATAGATTTTATTTTTTGTTCGAGGGCGTTATTAAAAGTGATGAACGCGTTGCTCTTCCTGCTACCATTTTCTTCACTCAAGGGGGCCGGTTTTCCAGATTAATTGTAAATACCAAGTTGTATTCTTTTCGGGTCCATGTTTTTATAGTTATCGTTTTCAGCGCAGTAGCAGGATAGAAAACAGAGGAACCAGAACTGAATCAGGCTCCTTGTCGCAGCCTAGAAGACGTCCGCCTACTTTGTCTCCCGAACCCCGCATGCCAAAAAAGGTAGATAGTCATTTTCCACCGTACCACCGTTCATTGTACTTGTACTACATTTATTGGAAAGCGTGTGATAGTGGGGAACGATTCATTACGCAGCGCATAGCGTTTATAGTGTTGGCCTGTTGGCCCTTCCCGAAGCAATAATTTAGGATGTATAATGCTCTATAGCGCTGTTTCTGTAGTTTGATCACGTCGCGTTTTGGCCCAAATTAGTGAATAGTTGCGTCGAACTAGATCAAACTACAAGGGTACAACAGATTTTTGCCCACTCCCCTCTATAACTATTTCTATTACAGATTTTCCGTTCTTCTCCCTCATCAGTGACAAACATTTCACCTGACGTATCGGAAGATGAGCCCCCATTGCTTTTTGCTGAAGTGAGTTCATTATTCTTTTTTCGAATGCGTGAAACTTTATGATGTTCACTCGCAAGATACCAATTTTTCTAATTTTGGCGAAAAGGAAGTTAGTACATGGAATTTGGCTGGCTATTCGAAATTTTTTACTGGTGTATGTCGCTATCACTGATGGTGGTGCGAAGATACTCGTAGTAAATACCCCTGTGAGGTGTGACTGTTTACGTACCACCCGGTCTCCTATGTAGAAGCGTGAAACTTGATGATTGATCATCGGAATAGTCAACTTTCTATAATTTTGGCGAAATAGAAGTTGTTTTTGAGATTTTTTGTGATTGTTTCAACAACTTTACTGAAGTATGCAAATACTATATTGTGCTTCACAAATAATATACACATTTTTTCCAGGGTGCTGGTGTCCCCACTGAAGTTCCTTCGTCTGCTCTTGAAGATCATCCTTGCTCACTTTCTACTGCCAGGATGCGAGTGCCGCGTAAGGTGAATTCTTGCGCACTTTATTATTATTTGTTCGTCCGTTCACCATGTTTCTAAAATACCACAATATGTAGTTGATATTTTCATACGTTTTGTGGCCAAATCTGAATGAAATAAGATCTATTGACAGCCTTCTGGGTGATAGAGTGCCGTAAGACTGCACGCAATTGACGTTCTTACTTGAATAATGCGCAAATCGAATGACCACTGTCTGAACCTGTGACAGTGCAATTAAATAGGTCCTAGTGTTGAATTTGTTTGTTTTAGTTTTACCCAACGTACTAAAATTCAACTGTTCGTTGATCCACACGAAGGAATTTTTTTTTCGACACTGCTGTGAAGAACATTTTCAGTTCTTTTTTCTGCATTGTTTTCTGTCCACCTATGAAGCTGTTGTGTTTTGCACTTATTGCACCTGTGAGCACTTGCACGTTTGCAGATGATTGTCGACATTCCGCATGAGTCGGAGACTCTGCACAAACTTGGGAAGCTTGTCTCACAGCTCAATCTTCCAAGTCTCGCTGCGGATCAAGGTGATGCCGGGTGTAATAAACTGAGAGAAGAAGGACGTGCCGTGGTTTCGAGGGTCGCTGTATTTTTTGAGAATTTGAAGGAATCGCTTGGGTTGTCAGCTGAAGGAACGATCTTCGAAAATTCTGCGGTTGCAGCTGCTACTGCTTGCGGTGTGTCACGATCTCTTGTGTATAAGCTACTTTCTCAAGTGAGGTCTGACCAACCTGTGATGTCTATTTCGAAGAGGGGTCGTCGGAAACGAAGAACAAGACGCGATGAGTGGGATGCTTCGTTGGCGAAACAGGATGATTTCACGAAAGAGTTCATCAGGACATTAATTCATCGGAAATTCCGCAGTGAATCGACTGTTGTCATCGCCGATCTGTTGAAAGAATTACAAGAGTGTTTGGATGGGTTTGACGTGTCGGCCAGCACTCTTTATCGGATGTTGCGTTCCATGGGGTTCTCCTTTCGGATGAAAAGCGCAAACCCGGAAATCTACGAGAAGTTCGATCTGATGCTCAAGCGCGCAAAGTATCTCACAGAAATAGATGCTGCTCGCAAGGCTGGGAAATTCATTATCTTCACCGATGAGACATGGATCTTCTCCGGCATGACGCTTAAAAGATCGTGGCACGACAACCACGTAAAACGATGGGCACGCCGACAAGTTCTGGATTCTCTCTCCTGCGGGCCCCGGGCTGGAAAGAACAAGGGCAAAAGAGCAATTGTGCTAGCGGCAATCAGTGAAGAAGGTCTTGTACCGAACGCTTCGTGGGTAATGGTCTCTGGAAAGTCCGTGGATGATGGAGACTACCACGGAGATATGGACCACAAGAAGTTTGAGAGCTGTGTGAAGATTATGATCTAGGAAGCGAAGAAGATGGCGAATGGGCGGACTGTCTGTCTGGTGATGGACAATGCGTCCTATCACTCCCGTGTTCTGAACAAGGTGTGTTTTTTTTTCTCTATGAACCGTTATTTTTTTTCACTTTAGCTTGTATTTAGTCATTTTCTCCATTCGGGGCATTTTACTTTTATCACTGTTCTGCACTTGCACACTAACCACTAACTCACAGATTCCCGTGAAGAGCGACAATAAACCAACCATGATCGACTTTCTGCGTAACATCGGAATTCAGCTTGAGGAAAAGGAGACGAAAACTACACTGTTCTCCAAGGTCCGAAGTTTTTCCATTTCGCCGTAGCTTCCCTCTCCTGTCTCACGTTTAAACGTTGTATTTGGTTTCGTCTACGCAAATGGATCAGTAGCAATGGATGTTCAGATCGAATCGTACTGCCAGAGGAGAGGAGGCAGAGACCAGCTAAAGCGATATGCGGTGGAGACGATATGCAGTAGTTTGGGGGCAGAAGTGATACGACTTCCTCCTTACCACTGTATATTCAACCCGATAGAGCTCACATGGTCCCAATTGAAGCATTTCTGCTGTCGCGAAGGAAAGACAACGGACAAACTTCAGTTGGTCAGTTTTATTTAGTTCACTACCGCATTCTGCCCAATTTCTCTTTTTTCATATTCATTCTCAACATTTATTCATTTGTTACAATTATCTATTCGTACGCTCACTTTTACTGTAAACTCCCATGTGAGATCTTATTGCAGGTGAAAGATCGAGCTATTAAATGGCTCGAGTCGGTCACACCTGAAGCGTGTGCCGGTTGGTGTAGAAAGGCGAGACGAGAAGAAGATGATGCGCGAGAGAAGGAAGGGCTGGATAGACCAGTTGCGAGGATCGCCCCTGTCATTGTCGATTTGGAGCGTGAATCAGATTCCGAAGAAGAAGATCTGTTTGCTGCCTACTACGACGCTCTGGAGCGGGCTGAGCCCGATTCGGGTGATTCGTTCACGTCTCTCGAGCTGTAATGTTGTCCTCTGTAGAGTAGTTTAGTTTGTGTGTGAGAGGCTTTGATGAGATAGTGATGTTTCTATTTATTTTCATACTTGTTTCTCTTTTTATCTCTATTTTCATATGTGAATTGGTTTTGTTTTTGTCATTTTTCATGTTGTTTTCTTTGTTTCATCGTTATTCATTTCATATACTGTGTTTTATTTTATGTGGAAGTGACTTTTAATGTCTTCCCCACTCCTATCGGTCTATGAATTTGTTTTGTTGTTTTGTTGAATCATTTTAGGTATCATTTTTCAGATCAAGCTGCGTTTCTCGACACAGGTTGTTAACTTACGAGCTTGTTTGTTACTTTTATTTGTTGGTTGATTTAGTTTTTGATGTTATCTGTTCTGTTGATCTTTTTCTATGTTTGTTATGTTTCCATTTTCCACAGATGAAGTTTTAACAGAAGTTCTTTCCTGTACCGTGATTTTCCATGAAATCCGTCAGAGGGGAGTGTTTTTGTGTGTACATGTCATTAATCAGTTCTTTTCCAGCTCTACATTCGTCCACCCGACGTGATTCGATCTTCAGTGCCAGTTTCCGAAGAAACGAAATAATTATATTCTGAAAGAGTACCATATTTCGATGATCATAGATTTTGTGTTCCATTGTATGCTGTGTAAGAATTGTATATCACGCCCGTATAAATTCCTGATAGGGAATTTAGTTGAATGTAAATAAGTCCCGTATTAATTCCTAATAGGGAATTTAGTTGAATGTAAATAAGTATACATTTGTCAGTAAATGTGATTCAACTTTTCTCAATTACGTGAACGGTATTAAAAATAGTTTTATGCCGGAACTTGTGTGAAAAATTCATCCATTTTTAAAACATGTATTCCATAAATTAAATATAGAATGATGAGTACTATTATTCCTAACAATCAGAAAGAAATATTTTGTTCTGTTTGGGGCAATAGTTTGTTTTGTGAATAGAGTTTCTACGATAAGCAGTGGGCACGAAGTGTCTCTCATTGAAAGCGGGTGGCAATAGCTCGACCCGATATGCGTAACGCCCTTTATGTGTGCGAGAATTGCTTCACCAACCAATGTCCTTATGGCTGGCCGCTTGTGTGCGCGCCACCAATCTCGGCGGCCGGGTTCGATTCCCTGCTGAGACAGAATTTTGAGTTCGGAGTGGTGAACAAAAAAACCTGGCAACAATCCAAGCTCCGCCTCTTTATCTAGGCTCCGCCCCCCATTTATTTATACTGTACTGTCCACGTCGGTTTGACGGCGACAAAAATAGATGTACTCTGTACGTTCTATGTGAAATTTCCAACATATTTTAGACCTTTGCAGTTTTCTGAGATTTTCCGCCTTCTAACTAGTAAACATATATTATATATTTTGATTCTTTGGTTGAATGCATATGTTTTGTTCTGTGAGTTCTGACCTGCCCACTCAAAGTTTTTCGGTAAGCTGTGCAAAGTCATGGAGTTGAAATGAGAAATAAAATAGTGAGTCATCTCCGTTCAACGGCAGTGAACCTAACTTTACGGAATCTGCGTTGCAGTTTAAAGAAGGACGATTATGTGGTCCAATCGCAACGGTTCAATCCTTTAAACTGCAATATATTTTTCAATTGCAGTTTAAAGGACCGTTGACACGAGATTGGTCCACATTATCGTCCTTCTTTAATCGCGATACACGTCATAATTTTTGAATTTTGGTGGGAAAGTGACGGGATCAAACTACAAACACAGGATAGAGCAGCATACGGGGCCGAGTGGTCGACTGGTTGTGTGTGCGCTAGCACTCAAAACACCATGGTTCGATCCCACTTGGCGCGGTATCTTCATGGCGGACCGCATGAGCTGGTAATAGAGCTCACCCATGCCTAGTTTCTTTCTACGGACCCCTCTCTCTACGGATACTACAATGTGATCAATGTTGTAACTGTATGAATAAAGTAACACACGGCTGAAATAGTTGCCGTAAAAGATTATTATTATTATTATTATTATTATTATTATACACACCATGAAAGCTTGCGTCGGACCTATATTTTTCCAGACCTCCGTCCGATTTTTCGGGAAGAGATGAAGAAGATGGTCCCGTTGCTTCTGAATCCTCACGCCCTCCAACCGAAGATCGTCAACGGAAAAACGGTCACCTGTCGCAAGATGATACAGTATTTCAAGGTAAATATTTGTAAAACTGCGTCAGGAAATAGTGGTTATTACTTTTTGTTAAACAGAGACTCAATACCTGTACAATAAGAGAAATCGAGATAAAGTAAATGCTGTTTTCGTCTTGTTTTCATTTTTTCTCCTTTCCCCGTCCTGTTTTCATTTTCTCAGAGGGGTTCAACTGATGATGACCCAACCACCCAACCCTCTGAGATAACCCAAAACCGTCTTGAATCGGGGTCGAAACAGTTTTGAGTACATCTCTTACTGAGCATATTAATTTATTGATAAATGCTCTCAATTCATTATGGGGTCTTACTGTTCATACCGCACACGAGGTGTAAAATGTTGCATTGTTAGTGTTTGGATGTTCCGAAAAAACGCAACAGTATTGCATGTCAGCGTTCATCGTCGGCAGGACATGGAAAATGCTTCGAATAAGTGTTCCAAGTATTTGTAATGTTCAATGTGCATTTCGTCATTGTAGATCCAATCATGGCCAGTCGTACCTTTATAATATTTATTGATTTACCACATAAAAACCAATTTATATCAATGTATGTTAAACAGTTTTTAGGAATACGCCCGAACGTTTGATGGCAACTCCCTGCCCCAACCTCATTCCATTTTGAATGCAAATGCGAAGCTAATTTGCATGGAAGGAGCTCACGAGGCGAAGGTCGCGTACTGTAGGGGAATGGATAGGGTGAGATTAGGGTTGTTAATCGAGTTGAAAATTTCGAGTCTTTCGAGTTTCGAATTTTTCGAGTTTCAGAAAATTCGAGTTTTTCGAGTTTCAGAAAATTCGAGTTTTTCGACATTCGAGTTTTTCGAGTTTTCGAAATTTCGAGTTCTGGAATTTTTGAGTTTTTCGAGTTTCGAGTTGAACTCGAAACTCGAAATTTCGAGTTTACTTCGAGTTTTTTTTACAACCCTAGGTGAGAACAATATGAAGTTACAATGAAAAAAGTGTTTTCTCGTTTTATTGATGTTACCTACCTGTGTGGAACCGTTGCTTACAATTATTGATAGAACAGAATAGAGTAATATAGGTTTATTCGTGATTTAACACGTGCCTTCCACATAGTATGTGGCACTCCAAATGGGTAAATGGAGAGAAAAGTTGAGAAGAAAAAAGGTTTGGTTACCCTGTTACGTGCACATAATATTACATGCAATTTAACAGTGCTGGACGACCTATGACTCATTATCATAAACTCATAACCCTTGTAATATGTAAATCAAGATGAAACTTATGAATCATATTATTCTCAGTGGTATGCCACTCAAGAGCATAGGCCAATTCTATATGTAACGGGGTTTTCAGGTAACCTCACCGGTTTTGGTAACCCTTTTTTCAGGTTACCTCACAGGTAACCGGTAGGTAACCTAAAACTTAAATCCGGTTACCAAACAAACTAACGGTAAAAACCACATTTTACGTTAGAAAAACAGGTAACCGGTTTTTAACTTTCGGTTACCCACCGGTTACCTACTGAGGTAACCCGAAAAATAGGTTACCAAAAACCGGTTAGGTTACCAAAAAATCAGAATTACATATAGAATTCACCTCGTCTCGATCCGGCTCTCAAGACAATTTCTTGTTGTTTTCAAGAGGTTGAGTAATCAGAGGTGCACCCCCTCTGGGTACAATATAAATAACAACTCATTTGTCATTACTAGGAAACACGTGTCACGTGAACCAGATGAAAAGTGTACATTCCAAGGCATACTCATCGAATGAACATTGGGAGGAAACAATACATTTGCCATCATTCGGAGTACATTTTGCTCGTTACTCTCTAATCATGTTGCGTTTTTGTACTCAATTTCCGAGCTTACACGTTATTCAATAAATAGTCTTTTCAAATTATACACATACAAATGAGCGTCGATAAGCAACAGACCGGACCACAGCAACCATTTTTCAATTATGCTTGATTTCAATATAATTCTTCTTTCAGTCAACCGCAGTAGCCCGCATGATGCCGGAGAAGCGTCTTCTGAATCTGCACATCCAACACGGAATCACCGCCCTCAACATCTATGACAAATGTCCCAAGATAGGCGACGCGTCCATACGCAGCCAATTGCTAGAGAAACTACAGGAAGACATCAATGTGGGTTACGCGAATAAGGATGGTGACGTTTATATTGCTTGTCAAATACAAAGTGACGTTTTTGTTTCTTTTTCTTTCCTTCTCTTTTCATTCCTCTTTTTTTCCTTTTTTCCTTTTCCTTTTCTTGAAATACCATTTGATGATTCATATTGATCTATGATTTTATTCCCAAATTTCAAAGCTCTATTTATTGGGGTTTTCTCTGTGCGGTGACTCGTGCAGTTTCCTAGTATTTATGTGGAAGAACAAAAACATTTGTTGTTTTTTAAGGAACTACTTTCGCGTTTTTGTGAAACTTGCATATGAACTATCAACTTATACTTAACCCCCCCCCCCTTGCCATCTATAGTCTGTTTCACCAATTGATGTACTCCTACAGTAATCCGTCAATAAATCAAGGGGGTGTTTTCTGATGAAAAAGTCACTACTTTGGTTTAAAATTTTCAGAATTAGTAGTAGTAAACATGCAGAAGATACTATGAACATTTTTAGGCGTTGTGAATACGCTAATATAGTAAACTTCGACCTGGAAGTGTTAGCGGATTACTGTAGAGGGTTATAAGTGGGTGGAACGAACTATAAAATGAACCTCGTTGCAGGCGGAGCTGGAGAAGTACAAGCGCATGAACGAGGCGAAGCGAGTGACCGGTTGCGCCTCGGCCTTGACTGCGTGCGGGGACAGTCCCCTTTTGGGACTGGGACTGGCCGGAGCGGCTGGGGGTGAGAAGCATATTTGACTCAGATAATTATACGTACTCTACTAGTTTGTTGAAACGAAAGCGGATCACGTTCATCTTCAGTGTTCACTGAGCACACAACTTGTAGGTGAAGCCATAGTCGTCGCCAACGGAAAGGCGGGAGGGTACTGTATATCTGACTTTCCGCTGTGTACGCACACGTGTCTTCGATTACATAGCATTTCGTTATGGCTCTAATAGCGAAGTGGTTGGCGCCCGCTACGGAACTTTTGCTCGCACGTTCTGTTTCGTCAAGAGACAGAAGTTCATACGTCACTATAGTGTACAACGTAATTTTATCGTTATTCTCTTGATTTCTAATAATAAAATCATCAATCGTAGACAATTTTGGGAATTTGATTGAAGGAAAAACGAATGTTGAAGTCGAACTAGGAAAACCATCGGTGTTCAATTGATTGAAAACTCATTCCATGGATGCATTCCATGGATACATAACTGTCCCACTACTGCACAAGAAGACGTTCTGACGATAATGTGATATGTATGATGCCTCGAAACGATGCGAAGTGAAAAATAAACATGAAATATGAATATGAAATATATGGATACAATAAAGTTGGGACTGAACTAAGCTAGTCCTTACTTTTGATTCACTCTATGTTTCAGGTGCTGTTGTTGGAACCGTACTCACGTTGCAAACAGGCATAGTCAGTGCAGGTTTGTCCATTCTCGCATTGTTAATCGACAGCTTTATCAATTCAACAAAAACACATTTGTTTGTTTCCATACAGTTCAAAACTTTTTAAAAAACGTTTATCACCAACTTCAGCGTCTAACGCCAGTTCATGTGGAAAAAACCATAAATTGTTTGTTTTTCGACCATCTCGATAACGTTTGTCAATAACATAAATAATGTTGTCAGTGAGTACCGTGAGATTCCAACTTCGAGAACACAAACTATAGTTCGTTTCAACCATCGATAGCAGCCAGTTACAGTAGATTTTAGTGGGCGGAGTCCATTGTGTTGGAAAGTTTCCAACAGCGATCAGACTAATCAAAATTGTGCACCAGCTGGGTATTGAACTCAACTGTGATGGCTGGTGCGGCGCCCACAAGCAGGCGGCCATCTGAACATGGTGGCCCAAACTAAGAATAGTGATATCCGACCATCTTTTCTGGCTGTTTTTCAATGCACATTTTATCGCACAAAAAGTTGTTTGAATTACTCCCCCATCATGTGGCAATCTTTTGAGAACAAAAAAGTTGCAAAAATCCTAAAATAACCAGTTTTCGAATTTTTATTTGCAATAAAAAGACTGGCCAGCTGCCAGATCAATCGACTGCAATGTAGGGTGCGCTCGGCCAGCATGGCTGACTACTATCGATGGGTGAAACGAACTATAATACTTTGGCGATTTCGAGTGAAACTTGGTTCAATCTTTAATATTTCCAGGAATAGTTGCTATCCCTATATCCCTGGCTGCCCTATTTGTGATTTGGACTTATGTTTGGGTCCGTCCCCACATTGACAAATGCTTCGAAAAACAGGGTTAAAGAAGGACGATTTGGCTATTGATTTTTCTCCAAGTGGAATGAGGTGCTCTATTGTGACAAACATATCGGAGTAAAACATGGAACATGCTTTTTTAGGTGTTTAAAAAGTCATTGTATTGCTGCCAATCGGGAAAAATAGGTCACTTGTAATGTAAGATATCGATAAGTACGTGTACATTGTTGTGTCAATACATATAGCTGTAGCCTAGGTAAATGAGGAGGTATACGGTATAAATCACTTTCTTCTGTGTGCACATCGAATAATTGTGGCGCATGCACTTATTTCTAGTCACTTTGGTGTAGTGGTAAACCACTTTGTCTCTCGCTTGATCAACGCGAGTTCGAATCCTGAGCTCACTACGCTTTCTTGCTCATGTTGAATATTGAAAGCACTGCTGACTGTTGTTTTAGAGAATAATTTGGATTTTGACTTAGTCATTTATTTGTGAATTCAGTTATTTCAATGTTCGCATTGTGTATTACATATCAATAGCCTGCATAGCTTCCAAGAGCTTACTTGTTGTTCAGTTTATATTGTGCCTTGTTTTATTATATTGTTTCGAAGAACTATAAACATATATTATGTTCCGTATTGAGGCTCAAAAATATGAGCTGTTATCAGCTGAAGTTTTATACCTTTGTAAACATACAATTTTGCAATATAAATGTACAACTTTGCACTACCTGAGTGTAAAATGGTCAGTGAAAACGTGATCAATAGGGTGATAAAATATTGAAACAAAAATCAACTGATGACAATTAGCTAGGATTACTTGGTATCAAAATGCTAGATGTCGCCAGAACTGCATTTTCTCCACGCCAACTATTATGTTTATTTTTAAAAATTCACAAAATCATTTTTTCAGTACCTCAACATTTCGCTAACTAGTACCCAACAACTGAAAGTACAGAACCTTATTAATGCTAACTTCAGCTTTGTATCACTCAAAACTGTATTTGATTCATTTCAACTATCATGTTTCAAGATTCACAAAATATTATTAAGCACTCAATTTCATTTTTTTAAGTATTGAAATAAGCGGAAAACACTCATTCTAAACAGGTTGCATGAGTTTCTCCAGCCCGACCGCATCTTCGGGATTGGAAACATCGACAGTTCCTCCCTCTTCTTTCGCCTCCAGATATTTCCGGGTCGCGTGAAAAACGGAAAGTCTCCAGAAAAGAACCGCTCCGATTAGAAGAACAATCGCCTTTATTAGAACCACGATGATCAGACGGGTAGCGAAGTCTTCGTGGTGGCCTGAAAGAGGGTTTATAGTTAGTTATTTCAGTATGTTTTCTCACAACGTTTCTTTCAAAGTAACTACTATTCCACAAACAATTTCGTCGTCATGTAATACTATGTGCGCGTAACAGGCGGCGTAGCAAACTTCCAAAAATCTCATGAGATACCTCATGAGTTATTCTTATGAGCTTCTCGTGAGATCCTATTGATTGCTATGCTACAACATCTTCGAAAAACATTTGACCATGGCAAACCCAAATTTTGACCATGGCAAACCCAAATTTTGACCATGGCATGCGTACACGCTGCCATGGTCAAAAAATGGATTTGCCATGGTCAAATCATTTGGGTTTGCCATGGTCAAATTTTGGGTTTACCATGGTCAAATTGAAAACAATTGAAAATACTGAATTTCACTTTTGATTTCGCCGACAAAGCCTAACAATAATTTATTTGCATACAACACAGAATATAACAATCAGACAATAAAAACAATATTAACAAATAATAAATAGATTATAACTGAACATGCTGTAAGAAAGTGAGAATCAAAAGAAGTTAATCGACATTTGGTCGTACGCCTAATATGAAACTTGTTGAAAAGATCACATATTGACAAAATAATCAAGAACAAACGTGAATAGGGAACATAATGACTGTTGGACAGCTATGATGAACGGCGCCTACTTATTTGCTGCACTCGCCCCTCTTGCCACATCATCTTTTTCACGTGAGGGTGAGACACTACTTTTCACGAGTAAAACGTGAAATCAAAAAGCATCCATGAAAATTCACTAACACTAACCAGTACAAAATCGTATGATACACATATTGTGTATGTCGCTTTCGCTTTTTCTCTTCGTAGTTAATGAATATATGTGTATCAATTGAGAGTATCAATTGAGATCAGCAGACAAGGGCGAGCGCAGCACCGTTCCAGCAACAAGAAACAGAATAGGCGTGAAGCCCCGGGACCCCAACTGCTCAGTAGTTTGGACATGTGTTTTAAGTTATTGAAAAGATTCGAAACTGCAGTGAACTACCCGTAATGTGAACGAAACTCGTAGAAAAGAGAGAAGATATTACAGGGGAAAATACTACAGAGCAATAATTCAGTTGTCTACAACTACAGCATGAAAAATACCAAAACAATACGATTGATTAATAACCAAACCGTTGAGCAAAACGATCGATCCGTCGAGGAACCGGCTTCACAAGGCCCTTGGCGAGAAGGCTTTCGAATTTTTCCGCGAAGGCGGCAGACGAGCGGACGGTCTACTTGGGAAACGGTCAGACGGTGGTAGTAGTCAGAGAAAAGACCCGCAGGGTTCTCGACTCTGAAAAAAATATGATCAGATGGGGAGAAATAACAACAACGTATTTGCAAAAGCCACAATGGGAACTACGTATTTCCGACGGAGGACGTTTCTAACTTCTGAGCGATAAAGTGTACATTAAGCTGGACTGGATTTAAGTTAATCTGCTTCAAATTGTGTATTCATCAGGCCTAATTTACTGTCCAAAAGAACCACTTCTATAATAAGATATGAGAGTTAACTGATTGTTTTCAGGTTACCTCTTGATTATTGGTAAGAAAATTTATACGAACGCATTTATGATTCATATTTAAGAGATCATTAGCTGCTTGGGAAATTCTCTATTTGAAGCCGAAAAACAACATGAAAAAGTATGTTCAGCAGCAAGCAGCCAGGCTGCCAGGTTTCAAAAAAATTAGAGAGGGGAGGGGGGTTGTCCGTAAACCACCAACTAGTGGCATTTGAATAGTAACCAACCGGTGACGGCGCGAGTGGCTCATGTTCCGGCGACCAGACAGCCTCCCAAGACGAAACTGACCACGGAGACCACAACCAGTTTCCATATGGAAACCCCATCGAAGCACATACTGGTAGACGTGGCCACTGGAATATAGTGTACATATTTGGTATTAACAGATAAACATATAACTAACCGTCAGAAAGTTTTCCGTACTCCGTGAGCTCGAATAGCCGTGTTAGTTGCTAATGAGCGGGTAACTTACACAAATGGTATTTTGTAACTCAAACAGCGAAATTCGAATTCGCTATTTTACAAATTTACAAGGTCATAGGTCGGGTGCTGCACTAATAGTTGGCTATAACCCATTCATAAACGCAGACACGTTTGCGCAAGTGAGGATCATGAAAACCAACCTCAAGATGTAGCACTGCAGCTTGAACTCTCAGGAAAGTCACGTCCGGCCACCTCCTGCAATGAGCGGTAAGTTGGCGAATGATTTGAAATGAACCGAATGATCACAGCACAACACAGCAAATACAACTTCCCGAATCACGATGACTGGCATCTTTACTAACCAGAAGGTTATTTCTACAATACAACTAACCGGGTTAGTGACTAACCTAACCGCGCGGTTAGCTAACCAAGCTGCATGACTAACCGAGACAAATGTCATGTCTGGCCTAAAATTTTGCCAGAACCCATTTATAGCGCTCTACGATAGTTAGTGGGGGGGGGTCACTTATAACCATACACCAGCAAGGTTGTAAGAAAATATTCGAAAAATAAACTACTTTTTAGCCGAAAAGATGAAAAGCTGTCTACTTTTTATAAAAATTCCTAAGTTTTTACGTGTTTACATCTGAAAACGAAATAATTTTCGTCGTCTAGTCAGACCTTGCTGGTGTACGCTCATAATTCTATCCATCATATGCTTAACTAAACTACAATAGCAATAATAATTCTAATCAAATAAAACCACGCTGGCTATAACCAACTTACACAAAAAGAGATTAAAATAGGTAACACTTCGTGATTTTGCTTCAAAAAGATCTCCAGAGCTTCGAACATCGGCAGCAAAATTAAAAAGTCTGTTCAATATCAGAAAAAAACTAGTCTTTCTTAACCTCTTAACTTAATGCAAAGATGGTCCATTTTAGGAATAGTTTTAACGTATTGGTCTAGAGGCTTAAAAATGTACCTCAAAGCGACTTATTTACAATTAAATATCCGTTATTGCACGAAATTTTAGAATGTCTCACTCAAAAAGAGAAATAAAATACAGAAAACTAAACTAACCACCGAGGCCTCGATGGAATATCTTGCTGTATCCGACGTGAACATCCTCGCAAGAGATTTAGAGATTATTTCCTGTAACATTAACAAGTACAGGACAATCATCAACATAGCAAACAAAATATGAACTATCCAGAGCAACCAGCTGATGTTATACCTATGAAGGCACTGGGTTGGTAACACAAATGAATCTAAAATCATGTGAGCTCTGATATATGCAACGATTTAAAACAATTTTTGAGTGTATTTAAAGTTAAATGTGCTCACTAGTAGTGATGAAACTTTGAAAGAATTGATTTCACTTAGAAATTTTTTGAAGACCGAGTGTGCGCAGCGCGAGTGTTTGAACCAACCTTAATAAGTTGCACTCCAGATCAAATCCCGAAGTTCTGAGAAAGCCACGTCCGGGCGAACTGAAATAAGCGTAGTCAGTACTCAATTTTAGACTAAGGAATATACAAATTCACTTATATTCAGTGAGTGCTAAAAACTAGCAGCAGAAATCAAAAGAAAAAGAGAGATAATAACATATAAATGCTTAAATTTCCAATTCTACTCCTAACAAGGAACATACTACTAATTTTAAGAACTGTAAAATAGAACGTCTCAACACGTTACATCTTTCTCTGAAGTTAAATAACTAAAAAAAACATGTGTGGCCTAAAATTCTGCCTATAAACCTAATTCTAGCGCTCTACAATAGTTGATGAGGTTGGATTCACTAAAAATTCCATTGATCATAGGCTTAACTAAATTACAATAACAGAAATACTTAAATATATCCAATTTATATCAATAAAAATGAAAAATAGAAATTTTCGAATTTCGAAAATGAGCTCGAATAAAGGTCTAAAATGTACATAGTACGGTATAGGTGGGGCGCGGTTTGTGCTGCCAGTGAGCTTGCGACAGAGTGAAAATACAGGAAGCGAACCATTATTGAGAGAAATGTACTGTATTTATTATTGTAATAAGAAGTTACTTGAACATATTATTGTCATAGTTGCTGAAATTGTACAGCTTATGACGTAGGACTACAAAAACAATTATAAAATGATCGTACTTGTGTTTACTTGTATTGTAATGATCTTATCAACGGGAGTTTTGCTTATCTAATTTATTATATAACTTTTCTTAAAGTTATAAATTCTAAACAACCGTTTTTGCTATTGAAGTGGTCTTGACCATTGTTTTCTTGGTTTTGAGCATTAGATGTGTACATTTTGACCATGGCATTTCCAAACTTCCGATTTGACCATGGCAAACCCAAAAATGTGGGCGGGGCTTCAACATTTTGGGTTTGCCATGGTCAACATTTTCTCAGAGATTGAGAGCTCACCAGTAGCTCATGAGACACCTCATGAGAAACTCATATGAACTTCTCATGAGATTGGAGGGATTGCTACGGCGCCAGGGTGACCACAATCATACTCTACTTTTCTCTTCATTTACCCATTTGAAGTGCCACATACTATGCGGAAATCACGTCTTGAATCGCGAATAAATATATTCTATTTCATTCAATGTTTATAAGTTTGCTAGTTAACTCATTGTGAACCTTCAAATTCTCGAGCGCTGGTCGCTTATGAATGAGAACAGAAAAAAGGGTGAGGATGAAAACGGAACTTATAGTTATCTTCCGCGGATTTTCGCTAGTTTTACAAGTAGTTTACAACTAAATTTGTTAGTTGCTCACCGACGTTGAACCATTTTACTATCCTCACGAGAAGAAAAACCGATTACCAACCTTGTCCATATAGTTTCAAGAAGTAGTCAGTGTTGAAAATACCAATAATGAACTTGAAGACGGTAACGGCACACCAGAACAGGAATTGTACGCCCTGCAGAAAATGTGTTGAAGAAAATGTTAATTGATATATTCTTGATTAGTGCCCTTTGCACTCGCAGGTTCAAGAAAAAAACTCACTTACTGAAGTTGTCCATCACTGTCAATAGAGAGAATTTCGAAATGGCGAAACCGCGCATAATCGTATACTCTGTTTCACCAATCAATGGTCATCTACAGTAATTCGTACAATATTCAGGAGACCTTTTGCTAATGAACAATTTAATATTTTGCATTCAAACTTTCAGAGTTTGTAGAAGTAAGGATGCAGAAAACACCACCAAAATTATGAGGAAAATCCGAAAGCGACAACATACCTAATTTTAACCTGGAAGTTGGAGCATATTACTGTAGAGGGTTACAAGTGGGTGAAACAAACTGTAATTCATGTACTGTGTTGTTCGATAGCTTGTCAAATTTGAACTGGTAAACAATGTTTAGTGGGTAAGTACACATTCTCTCCTTGCACACAACGATATATATATATATGTATATATATATGAGCGTCTCTTTGATCTGAACGAGCTTTTGCTGAAAATTATATGATTCTCGTTCTCTTACCGAAATGATGACAATAGGCCACATCCACCGCTGTTTCTCTTTTTTCAATGCATAAAGGGTGACCAGTAGGAGCAGTAAATGAGGCACTGAAATTGACGATTCGTAGTTTGATCTCGTGACACAGCAAAAATCAAGAATTACAACCAGAGCCCAACAGATTCAAAGTACAAAAAACGCAGAGAAGAGCAAAATCCGAAGAATTAGAAAAGTTTGTGAATCGAGAATAAGACCGTTTTTCTTCAAGTATTTGTTCTGAAAATAAATTCGTATTCTACACGTCAACCTCGAGTCAATTACAAGTTGAACCTCGAAAACTTAAATAATGAAAATGTGAACCATACCGAAGAAAAATATCCACCACGGAAATAGACACATCAGATAAATCGGAATCGCAATGAGGTCGAGAATTATGAAGAATTTGGCCACATTCTGAAAGATTTTCCGTTTTACTTTCATAGACTTTACATAACGTATGTGAAAGTGTCTGACTTATCCATCACAAATTAACTACACTTTTTCTTGAATCTCTAGTTTAACTCTCTATCTAGCGTTTCGGAGTGTGGTGTGACACCAACTGCATGAAGATCGGTGATATTGAAGGTGAATGAAGTGAAAAACATGTCTTCAAATTCTTATATTATGGAAATGAAAGCGCACGATAGCGCAATGATAACCAGTAACGACACATAGGTCTCGAATAGGACTGTTCAAGTCGAACTCGAAACTTGACTCGACTCGAAAAAAGTTTTTCGAGTCGAGTTGAACTCGAAAACCCGAAGTTTCGCAAAAGTCGAAAAGTCGAAAAGTCGAAATTTTGAATTCGGTTAACAACCTCAGTTTCGAACAACATCTCCAACAACCCACCAGTACGTGGAAGGAGCCTCTGGCGCATCTGTAGTTCGGATTCTCCTCCTCGTAGTCCACGTCGTGGTTGAAAAGACTAGTGAAATATTGGGGAAGGGGGACGGAATCGAACTGGATCATCTAGAACAGAAATATTACACGGAATCATTCTGTTGTGTGAATTCAATGAGTGGTTATCTTGCTCCTTAGACCACAGAGACAGGTAAGATAAATATACTGGATTGTACCTTTTTGTGAATTAAAATTTCAACACGTATTTTCTGCTCAGACAGAACCCGGGGTAGTTAGAGGGGTACATAAGAGGGCGTGGCTTATTGGCTCAGGCCCGGCTCGAAAAATCAATGCCATGCGCTAGTTTTTGAGTCTTCATTGCGACAAAACTGCGGTTTCGAGTGGATGAAACTGAATTTTGAGTTAAAAAATGAAAATTCGTGAGAAAAGTTGATCTAAATACATATATTTCTTCATTTTTTGTTGAAAGATGACGAAGTTTCGTTTTTGAAATATGGGACTTAGGGGGGTACTTAGTCCGGAGTTCGTTACCGCAAGGCTTGGTACCAGATTTACCACGGCTAAGTTCCATGAGATCTGTCATAGTGGTCGTGTAAGTTCGATACAAAGTCACGTGAAATGTGGACAGCTGTACCATGAGAATTATCACGGGTTTCCAAATACTGACGTTTCTAGCATTTTTTACGTGATGATAATTTGACCAACAGCCGAATAATCTTGGAAATTGAATGAAGAAAAACACTACTTGAAATGTACAGTTACCATATTGAAATGAAAGAAAAAATGAAAACGAGTCATTGATTTTTTGTGTTCGTACTACGAGGGGCGATAGTATAGTCTGTTTCACCGATCGATGTACTCCTACAGTAATCCGTCAATTATTCAAGGGGGTGTTTTCTTATGAAAAAGTCAATACTTTGGTTTCAAATTTTCAGAGTTAGTAGTAGTAAACATTCAGAAGACATAAATCAACATTTTGAGGCGTTCTGAACACGCTAACATACCAAAGTTTGACCTGGAAGAGGTAGCAGATTACTGTAGAGGGTTATAAGTGGGTGGAACAAACTATAACAACGCGCGACAAATAGAGAAATACGTCACCGCACCACTGGATGATCATGATTTGATGAGACGTGAGGTATTTCGGTGATCGCTAATTAGAAGAGAATGTTTCTGTACTTTTTCATATATTATTTTGTTTCCTTATTTCTGAAATAATTTTGGTTATGAAGAACAAAATCAATATTATGCAGTGTATTTGTTGACAAAAAAACAGAATACGTGGTTTTCATTGGAAATGACGCGTTGATGAAAACATGAACATTCGTGAGGTAAACGCCATTTCAAGAATTTATTTCCTGAGTGAATTAAGCAATAAAACATCGAACCAAAAGTATAAAATAAGGTTGATTACGGGTGTGTGTTGTGGCATTTTTCGAATGCGCGACGAGAAAGTGAAATCGCGTCAAAACAGGTTGGCATCGAGAGGAAATTAGGGAAAACAACAGAAGAACTAATTGGAAAAGTTCACGAAATATGTGATTATTAACAACGTTGTACACAAAACAAACTACGGAGCTTTTTCTATTCTATAAAACAATTTTATATTACTTTTACGTACTTTTGTAAACTAATCAATCGATAGGATAATTAGTATAAAAAACGGGTGTAAAGAAAGTGAAGATTAGTTTTGGATGAAACGTGTACAAGAAATATGAAAGAAGTCCAATAAAATATTTTCAAGAAAAGGCTGCTAATCTCGCTCGGTTTAAAATTTCAAAACAAAATGAATACTGAGTTTTTGTTACCGAAAAGAAAACTTCTGACTGCGACTCACAATGATCTAAGCTTACACTTTTTTTCAAGAAAAGCGAGATTAGCAGCCTTTTCCTCAAAATAATTTATTGGCATTCTTTCATATTTCTTGTACACTTTTCATCCAAAACTAATCTTCACTTTCTTTACACCCGTTTTTGATACTAATTGAACTTTTTTTCTATAGTTACGAAGGCTGACATACCCGAAACATACGTATACGTCAACTTTTTTATAGCGTTTCAACAATGTAAGATTTTTTTGAATTAAGTGAATGTAGACGGACACTTTGGTCGCCGCCGCCGCCGCCGCCGCCGCCGCCGCCCCACACGGAAGCCATTTTTGAGACGTTGGGCCCTCTAACTCCTCTCAACAAATTTTACTTGGAACGTGAACTTAATGTCTTGTAGACGTGTTGCCCTTTCAGTGATTCATGCAAATATCTAATAAAATGGTCGACGTACTTTGAAGAAAAATGTAATAAAGTGTTTTGGATGTTTTGGAATGTCTGCAGACCTCTGAACAAAAACGAATCTGCGCAGCGCTACGCGCTGCGCCCGACTATGTGGATCGAAAACTTCGTCGCCTGAAAAAAAATCGGAAAATTTACAGGAATTTTGTTAGTATATTCAAAATTGAGAATAAACAACCAAAAACTAGTTTATTCGACGGAAAACGGTAAAATACTTTTCTCGCACTTTGTTTGGGAAGCTGTTCATTAACAGTTGAACCCCGAAAACTTCCGTACGAAAATAATCCTCTGTGTACACAAAAATGGTACAGTTTAAACTAAACAGAAAGCAACAACTTATGTTTACTATCGTATTACCACACACATTCTGGAGTTATTCAACTTTTTCAAGATATAAAAAAGGACTCAAATTGTCTTCATCAGTTTTTCACAGACTACTCCGAAATTACACACATCAGAGAACAATGCCGAAATTCCGTAACATTCTAATAATTTGTTTGTTTAATAAATCCGTTATCCTGTTTCCATCCCAATACTCTACGTGTATTCTATTCAGGTAACCAGTCACTTTTCTATCTGGTCTAGTGGCAACTGGTCGATCGACCGAGTCTCCGTTATCCTGTTTCCATCCCAATACTCTACGTGTATTCCATTCAGGTAACCAGGCCGTGACGAGATGTAAAGTCCTGGCCACGAGCGACTGGGAAACGCTGGCCAGAATTCCCAACAGGAATGCATTTTCACAGTCAATTCGTCGTCAGTTGGTTCTACTGTCGTTTTTGGCATGTCACTGGATCTATGTCTTAGAACATACGAATGTCCACCATGAGGAATCAACTGTACCACTACTGCAAAAGAAGACGTTTTGACGATAATGTGATATGTATGATGATCACCGCCTCGAAACGACGCGAAGTGAAACAATAAATATGATATGTAAAATATATGTAAATAAATGGTATTTCGAATTGGAGAATTATTGAATCAATGTCTTCCCACTTGCTGTTTTCTGAGAACAATCGAGTTTCTATTGTTCTCATTGTTTTCATAATTCGCACTTCAAACTATTGCTTTGTGTTCCAATGTAAGTTACAAATGCAAAGAAATATAATATCTCAAACTAAATGAACTAATATATTAGGTTATTTATTTGAACAAAATATATTGTGTCATTAGGACGTTTTGGGTGTTATTGTTATATGAATGTGCTCAGTAAAAGATGTACTCAAAAATCGTTTCGACCCTGATTCAACCAGCTTTCGAGCTTGAAAACGTGCAATGAAGTAAAAGCAATGTCCATTTCTCTCAATTCATCGTAAGAAGACGGTCAGTAAGTCTTTTCGTCCTGTTTTCATTTTCTCAGAGGGGTTCAACTGATGATGACCCAACCCTCTGAGAAAAACAACCCAAAAATTGAATCAGGGTCGAAACGATTTTTGAGTACATCTTTTACTGAGCATATTCATATAACAATAACACCCAAAACGTCCTAATGACACAATATATTTTGTTCAAATAAATAACCTAATATATACTTTCTAAAGCGTGTTTCCCTTGAGTTGGTTTGGCGAAATCGCCCCAGCTGCCTTTCACCATTTAAAATGGTAGGTGGAAACACGTATACCAGCTTTCGAGCTTGAAAACGTGCAATGAAGTAAAAGCAATGTCCATTTCTCTCAATTCATCGTAAGAAGACGGTCAGTAAGTCTTTTCGTCCTGTTTTCATTTTCTCAGAGGGGTTCAACTGATGATGACCCAACCCTCTGAGAAAAACAACCCAAAAATCGTCTTGAATCAGGGTCGAAACGATTTTTGAGTACATCTTTTACTGAGCACATTCATATAACAATAAATGAACTAAGTTAATTATCACATGAAGGTGAATAAACGTGCACTCTATCTATGCACGTGTCTGCAAAAATTTTCACAGGTTAAGATCAATTTGAATAGAAATATACTGAACTGATCATTAATCCACATTTTCATATAGGAACTGTTCTGAAATAGAGATTAAACCGACAATTTTCACATTTTTATTAAATTTCAGAGCAAAGGCACAAATTGGCCAAATATACAACGAGCCTCGGGAATTCACAACAAATCTCGGTCAGCAGAACATAGAATCACATTAGATGAACAAAATAGAGAAAATAGGGTAAAGTAAGGAAATTTTGATACATCAACCTGATCAAATAAGTGTATCTAATGCGGTTATCTGAAATTTCAAGCCAGCCGTGCAGTTTATTACAAATAAAAAGTGAAGTGTAGAGTGTCGTTTTTCTCTCGGGATCCGTTTCGAGTTTGAATTTACGGTTCCGGAAAACCAAATTGAACATTTTTTTTATCATTTTTTTCCTCATTTAACTCGAAACTTGTAACTTGTTTCTAGCAATCTGACATGGAGGCGATGATCTCCTTGACAAAATCCGATGCCCGGTCCCCGCTTTCCCGAGCAGTTTCCATGACTTCCGCATGCGATACTTCGACCGAGTTGTCCGCATCGAGGTTGGCGCTGGAAAGTTATAATTTACATAGTTTGTAAGAATTTACTAAATTTCCATTTTAAGGTCAGTTGTTGAGTATGAAGATTTCGATCAAATCATGTGAAGCACTCAGTGAGGTTGACGTAAATGTATGTTACAGCTCGAACCATGGTCGAAATTAGTTGGAGTTGAAGAGCTTGGAAAAAGGTGTACAGTACTTTCATCGCCTCGTAACGAAGCGACGTGAATGAATGAATACGTAAATATGTGAAAATTGTAAACTCACATGTTGGTGATAAGTGAGAATCCTAGTACTTTGATGCCGCACTGTCGGGCGACGGTCACCTCATGGCAGGTGGACATTCCCAGTGCATCTGCACCCACAGTCTTGAACAGTTGCACCTGGAAGGGAAAGATCAGTTTCATCGACTGTTCTCGTTTCGTAGTTTATAGTTTGTGGTTTATGGTTTGTTCACCATCTATTACTGCTTCTTGGACAGTTGTTGCAGCTGAAACTTCAGACTAGTTGTATAACTAGTTATATTTTTCTCTAGTATTATCGTGGGTTTCAGTTCCAGTAATTTCTTTCAGTTCAGCATGTCTTCCTATAACCCACATTATTTTACTGACACACTACACAACTCATTGAATTTTTCAATAACTGTCTTCTGACGCAAATTTCAACTTTCCAGAAACTCATTCCGATTACCTATTAGCCTATTAGGGAAACAGAACAGATTATGGAAACAGTCAACTTTTCGAATTGAAAGTTTTGTTATAATTTGGTACGACTCTTAGTGAGAGTACAACTAGGGGTGCAAAATTTGATTCTGTCTGTCGCCGGAACCGAACCCGCCATCAAAAGATGCATAGCTGGGCGCTAACCATGGCCTCACGAGAGTACATAACCGAAGAACTTTGGAATCGAAGACGTGTCTCCGCACACAGCGGAAATTGGGGATAGATAGCCCCCTCCCGCCGTTCCGTAGGCGACAAGTATAACCATATAGTCTTTTCCATTCCTACTGAGACTCCTACAGTAGGATTTCGAAACTTCCAAGCCGTTTTTCTTACTTACTTTTGATCGGAGAAGTTGAGGATTTTCGTACCTTCTTTTCCTTCTCGCGTAGAGTAAACATACGAGCGCATTTTTCATAAACTACATTTTCAGCTTCACAACAGCCTTCGGAAAGTTTGTAAGGTTACTGTAGAAGTCTCAGTAGGAATGGTGTGAACTATACCTCAGCGGGCGATTCGTATTGAGGTCCTCCCGACATGACGTATATTCCCTCGTGAAGGGTCACTTTTGTCTTCTTCGCTACTTCTTGGGCCAGAACTCTGCAAAATGAATCATTCCATACTGAAAAATCATTACTCAGTTTTATCCGAAGGATCATGATGTTAGTTGTATAGAACCTCCTGCTCAGTTACATAGTATGTTTGACTTTCTCGTTGTCATTATCATAGCTTATGCTGATATTCGTTTGTATTTTCCCTTCCCCATGTTTCACGTTTTATCATCTTAGTTTTTTTGGTCACTTTTGTTCTCTCAAAGTATTACGAGCAAGCTCCCCTTAATTCGTATGTAGGGTTTTGTTGCCTTACCCCTTAGGGGTTCTACATATTTATTCACGTTTTTTTGTTGTTCTTGTAACACTGTGAATGAATATTTATATATGATCTATTTTATGTGGATGACCTATTCCATTGAAAGTTTACCTTGAAAAAACAGTTGAACATATTCAAAACTGGGACTGGGTGAATAATTTGGGAATTTTAATTCTCATTCTTAGGGTAGTTCAGCACTGGTTTATTCTGATTCTGTTTTATCATGTATGAAATTGACGATATCTTTACTTCAAAGAAGGACGATTACGTGGTCCGATCCCGACGCTTCAGTCCTTTAAACAGCAATACATGTTTCAGTTGCAGTTGAAAAGACCGAAGCGCCGGGATAGGTTCACATGAACGTACTGCTTTAAGTTGGAGGTTTTCACGTGAATTCCACGTGATATAACGTGTTTATAAGGTATTTATATATATAGACTCCCCCCCCATAACCCGGAAGTGAACTACCCCCACAAACAGGGTCCATGTGACTTTTCCCGAAAAACCCTCCCATTCAGACTTCGAACCCTCGAGAAAAAGGGCCGTTCACCCCGTGTTTCTTATCTAATCTTCCACTGATAAACGGGAACAATAGCAGTGTCTGCGTCTCTCCACCCTCCATACTATTTCCCTTTCTCTGCCCACGTAACAATGCGTAAAGTAGCCATTTCGGGAGATTTTTATGAGAGGAAAAGCAAAACATAGAACGCCAACTCGATAGTGTCTACTATTACTGACATGGTGAAAAAAACGAGAAATCAATAAGTTTGTGACGTGACACTGGGTAAACGTGAAAGTTCACTTCACAGTTTTTACAAATTGATTTTGATCGTATCATAGCTCTCTGTGGAAGGCTGCACCGATTTGGGATTGCTACGTACCAACAGAGAAAACCCCCAAAGTGTCTATTTCAACAAATTCTACCGCGTTTGAGAGTTTTTAGCAGCGAACTGCATTGCGCAGTGTGGATGAACAGTAACTTTTATTAGTTTTATATTTATTCCAAACAAAAATACTTGTTGTCATAAAGACTTTTATGGTTACAAAACAAGAAAAACTATTAGTAGTAAAACCTACCGGAGTGGTTTGTCGTAGGCGTCATGTACAGATACGAATCTGGCTCCGAATCGGGGGTCGTTGACTCCGACCAAAGGCGAGAAACCGGCAAGACCAGGGAGGAAAATGTGGTCCTGGAACAGAAAAGATAACGTTCTTAAAGTTACACTAACCTAAAATTAAAATATGATTGCACTAAATGTGTCTGATATTTCGATAGAGTCACATTTTTGATAACTTCAATGAGAACCTTTTAATCTATTCACACTCTAATTATGCATTCATTGTACAATTTTCATCATTTCACAGAGCTCGGATATTATCCGAGAAAACCGTGATATTAGGAGCAGCTTCTAATTCTGGTCTCGGAGGCTCAGTCGATAATCATGTTCTGTACTTAGGTGCTTCCGTCTTTGAACTTCTCACACGAAATTTCAAGTCAGTTCCCGGGAAATGAATAAATCGATATCCTACGTACCTTGATGAGCATGAGATCTCCGTATTTGAAGTTGCTGTTGATTCCGCCCGCGGCATTTGAGACAATCATGGTACGAACTCCCAGCAGGTGCATAACTCGCACTGGTAGGGTACACTAAAAAATAGTATTGAAATGGAAAACATGTTACTTTTGCTCCCCCCTCACTTTAGTTGTGGGAAAATTGGCAACCTCAAATGTATTCGTATTCGAAGTTTATAGACATGTCCATTCGAACGGGAACTTGACCGCATCTTTACTTGAAAATCTGGATGTTAACGGAAACCGTGATGAGCAGTGTTTGTAGTTCGACCACACTTTTCTTTGAAACTCGTGAATTACATGTGTAAAAAAGGATTATATTTACGAAACGTGATTCAAATTTAATAGGCATGGAGTGTGCTCTCTCCAGAGCAAGCTCATTCGATGTATTTTGCTTCGTCCAGAGATCAGAGATTTTGCCGCCTGCATGGAGATCAAACTACAACAAATATTGATTACATAAGTAGTTCGACACTAACCAGAGCCAGATCCATCGCGTGCTCGTAAGGATGGAATCTTCCCTGAAGACAGACCACCGACTTTCCACCCATCTTTCCAAAAACCAGGTTTCCTTTGTGGCCGACCACTGAAACAATGTTTTCAAAAATTGAAACATGCGAATTTGATATAAATAGTAGTTTCAACTCGCCTATTTATTATCCTCATTAAATTTACTAAGTCTGAATGTGTGGTCATTGAAAAGCCCACTGAGAAACCATAGGAAAAACCTAGGGGATGGTCTGTTATTGATGCATATACCCCAATATGTACTAGATCGATTTCTCAACATTTAGAATATGATTGGTTTGGGTCATCAACTGATGAAAGACCATCCACGTCGTCCATTAGCTGGATAATTGCTCGAACTTTCTAAATGAAATAGGAAAGTTACATGTACTTTTTCAATGTTGGTGCTCTTAAACTAGTTGAAGTGCGTTTCAATTGACAAACCGTGAGTGGTGGGGAATCCGGGAATCTTTCCATATGGAAGGATGATTGGGTCCTCGACCTTATCGGCAATTGGGCCCAGTCCCGAACCACAAATTATACCGATCTGAAATATTATGAGTTTGTTAACATCATACGTTCAACTCACTATTTTCTTAGTTACAGAAATCAGATGGTGTGTAGAGTGGTAATGAAACAATTGGATGTTACAGCGGTTGCGTTTGGTTTAAAATCGACCGTGTGCATTCTAGGTAAGTCATAAGGGATTAGTTTCAGCCATCTACATTTTCATCGTGTAAACATGAAGCGGTTTGATTGTCTGTTTTCATCATACGATTATTCATGTTTGTGGAAACCTCTATGTTAGTAAGCCTTGCTCGAGAAATATTAACAAATGAAGTTGAGTTGGCTATCAACCATTTGAAGTCCTCAATGGAATAGTTTGTTTGTTGCGAAACATGAATCATAATTAAAACGTAGCTGTATTTCCAAAAACTGACCTCAGCATGTGACTTTTCCACTCCGACCATTTCTTTGATTGTTTGGACCACTGCCAACAGATCATCATACGATCGGGGGCTGAATATTTCAATTATCAGAACATTCCTTGATAAAAATATTATAATATTATATATAATGTTATTTTCATTCCCACTGAGACCCATTGGCATCCTTCCAAGATTTTCGGATTGGTTTTACTCAGAGCAAACAAAAGTATTTAAGAAATTCCATTTCATTTACGTGTTCTTTTGGAACTGAACAACCGTTGACAAAAATTTGCGGTTTTTCGAAAAACTCCGAAGTGGTTAAATATAGCTTGGAATATTGATTGGCACCAAGTCTCAGTGGGAAAGACCGGGACTATAGTTACATTAAACTATCATTGAAAACGAGTGTTTTCGTAGTTTGACAGGAACTTCTTGAAAAAGTTTTTTGAGTACCACTGAGTCTTGATCTGTTTCGCAAAACAGTATTCACTGATGGTGAACTACACTTTTGTTGTAACGAACGGAGAACGGTAATTCGATTTGAAAAAGTGTGCTAAGAACAGCCAGCAAGCAGGCAGATGATTTTAGCCTGATACTGTAGCTGTCTACATGCGCGTGAAACAGATGTAGTGTCTAAACCTCAATACTAGATTTTAACTGTTCTATATAAAACACAATCAATAATATACTTTTCATACATCTATTTAACTTATCTAATTTAATCTATAATTATTTTTTCTTTCTTTAAGACTATATAAGGTTCGCCCTTTCCAAAGGAAGTCTATACGATGTTGCCCTATCCAGCTGTGTTTGTAGTTTGGCCTATTCATTATGAATCCGTAAGTCACAGCGGGTATCGAGTTCAAACTACAATTGAGCTTTCGTCATCAGCTATATAGTCTGTTTCACGCAACGATAGCCCTCTACAATGAGATTGTAAATCTTTCGAGTAAGATTTTCATATCTTGTAGGTATTATGAATAGTTTGAACTTCGTGATTTCGTTTTCCACACTGTTTACTACAAGCATAAAAACCGTGAGTCTGTTGGTTGGTTAAATAAATGCCATTGAATATTCGGAAAATTACTGTAGAAAGTTATCGATTTGTGAAACAGAGTATACTCACTTGACAGTCTTGTGTTCGGTCTCTTCAGTGACGAGAGAATTGTTGTTTATCGTTGCCATTTTATCTGAAAAAAAATCTGGCATTGGAATAATAATGTTTGCAAATTATTGTAAACAACAACAATCAATGATAAACAAAAAACAAATGCATTATGACAATAAAGATACTAAAAATGCTAAGTAATGTGTACGACTTCTCTTCTGTTGTTTCTATTAGTATGAAAACTGAATCTGAACTACTCCTGAAAAGCAACCTATTGTAAAGTTATAATAAAATGTTTGGTTTTCCCAGAAAGTCTTGAAGAGTAGCGTTGAGTGAAGGAAGCTATGATACAAATGTAGTAGATAACAATGTCATGACATAGTTGATATGATAAAGAAATAGGAGGGGGTCGTGTAGCAAATAGGGAGTAAGTAAACAACAACCACGACACATTTCGGTGAAACGTGATTGTGTTGTAGAAATGTTTCAACGACATACAACCAAAATAACATGTGTGCACATTGACTTCATCTCCATAGACACTTTCACTTTATCGCATACAGTGTTGATCTGATAACTAAGGAGGTCCTAAGGATGAATAAGAAAAGTTTTTTATGCTTCGTTTCATACCAAAAAACCATAAACATACTGCTGAGTAGGTTTGCATATTATGGAGAGTTCTTCATTATTTGCGCTTTTGGCAAGCCATATTTCAAGACGTTCACAGAACTACAGTATTTCCATAGGATAAGAAATTTAGTTATAGGGTAGAAACTTATTTATTAGGTAGTGTTTTGCTCAAATTCTAAGTCATTCATAACAACAGGAATCGTTAATCTACAAAACAAACTGCTATGTTACCTATGGTCAGGTTATATAGACAATGTTATGGTCCCATCCCGGTTAAAATGGGCAATTTGTCTAATAACGGGGGGTGGTCTCACTAGAAGAAGGGTCACGTGTGTGATTCAATGAACTGTAGAAATGCGCAAAATAGGCGGGGAAAAGATAAAGGTAGAAGATAAACGATGATTAATGGGAAGAAATCGGAAAGGAATTAGGCGAAAAAGAGAAACACGTGCGACGGAAGTTGGCATTGTTGGGGACTAGTGATGTATACTGTTAGTCGACTGCATAGTCACGTAAAATGTTGAACACAGCAGAACTCAGAAACGTGCAATGACAAAGTGCCCGATGCTACAGTAGAATGCTAACTTGAGTATCAAATTACTTCTAGTATATGTGCTTTTTGTTTTGTGATACATAATGAAGTTTGAAAGCGTGTAATTGTAGATTTTTAGACGTTTTAGTGTTTTAGAAAAGTATAGGTTTTCCGGATAAATTTCTTGATTACGTGCTGTTGGCACGCAGCCAAACTGAACATAGATAGGAGTGGACAACTATTATATTGGAGCATCTATTTCTGAAGGAAGTCTGGAAAACTATCATATTTTCCTGCTTCGTTGTTTACAGTTTTACTTCGCTTGACTTGACTCGAGAGAGAAATGGTTTGCTTCCAATGTCATTTCGTATTACATCATTCCAAGAAACTTGTCTATTTTGAACGTATTTCTAAAAGAAGTTGAATGAGAAGTTTACGTACCAACATTTGGAATATTTATAGAAGACATGTTTGAACCTGTGTTTGTAGTTTGATTCTAGTGCTTTCCGTCAAAAATTACATAATTTAAACAATGCAGTTTGAGTACAGAGAGAACAGGTTAGATGTAACATTAAAGTACAGAATAATCAACGTTTAAGAAACTGGTCCCAATGAGTGTTTCATCATGATAAGAAATAAACTGCAACTCTTTCTATCTCGGGTACGGCTTATTTGAATGCTATCAATCCACAAATGCCACCCTGCAAGAATTGTTGCAACAAAACGAATTATTATCATCTTTTGCTTACATAAAAGTAAACATTGTGGTGACGTGTTTACTAGGTGTAACGGCAATGGTTTCGTAAAACGTGGCACGCGTCAGCGATTGTGCACTTCAGCCTCATAGTTTCGCGAAATTGGATGAGGGTTGTTTTCGACAAACTTGGAGTTTCCTTCGAGTAAACACGGTTCTTCCATATATTTCCTACATATATGTATTTCATTGGCAAGTAGCTCTTGAATGATTACAACATCAATGGAAACATCAAAATCATCTTTAAGCAACTGTCAACAAAGTACCAAAAAATAACATTGAGTGCTTCGTAGGTTACGTCCACAAAATAGGTTACCAAAAAGGTCAAACAGGTTCAGTAGATCAAGGGCCCCCAGGATCTAACGAGGATTTGTGTCAAAAACACCGAACTACAAAAAAATTTATATAGAGAGTGCTCAAATATGTAGTTTGATCTCAATACGCGCCTAGTTCACGAATTTCGACTTCGGGGCGATGAGACCAAACTACAAACACAACGATTAACGGCAACATACACCGTATAGGCACGGTTTGAGAACAGCGAGCCCTATGGTATAGTTTTGATCTACAATTTTTGTTTTTTCTCATTTCAAGGAGTCCCAGAAAACCATGTGAAGGAGCGCACCAAACCGACATACTAGCATTTCTACGTAACTTTATTGGCTTTATTCTACTTTCAAATTCTTTGGTTTGAAAACATTTCTATTGTTAGGAATATTTTTCTAGAAAACGATGTAAAGGAGCGCGCCATAGTGGGGTCAGAAAAGGAAGCCAAATGATAAGATTAAACATACATCTACACACTTTATGAGATTGCACTTTCCATTGAACAAAGCACAAAAACAGACGGAACGATCGGACTAATTGAATAGAAAGAACTGGTTATGAGACCAAAGAGAGATCGTTTTTGAGTTTATGATTAGTCGGTTAGTTGGTGCATCATATAAAGCCGAGCTTTTTTCACTATTTTCGAAGATGTGCTAATTTGGAAGCTAATATTTATACGTAACACAAGATTATTCTGAAAGGTTATCAGACCAAACACAGAACAAACTATACAAATGTTTAAGTTTTCCCAATATCTAATTTTCGAAACAAAACCTGACCCTGTAGAGTCTAGATTCAATCTAGAGTTTACTCGAGAATTTTTCATCAAGTTCCCACATGTGAAGCTGGTTTCAGTCTCAGTTATGACTTTGACTTCAATCACAGTTACGATTTTAGACGGAAACGTTTTGACTCTACACCACCAAGTTACCAACAAATTGGTTCGGAATCAGTGAAAACCTAGAAAGTACTCTTTTCATGCAGTTTTAAAGTTTTTGCTGCGGTTGCAATCTATTCAAAGTTCTAAGAGAGACAAAAAGGGTTCACAACAAATATTTAGTTACGTTGAAAACTAAAAGTGATGGAATTTCTTGTCTTTCCCTGTTTCCCGGGATAGAAAAAGTCCCCTTTGTCAATAGAAATTGTAGAAGAAACATATGACATAGGTACAAATGTCTGAGAAAAACGCGAGAAAAAAGAAGATAGAGAATTTAATCCTTGGTCATAATTTTCGCAAAGATCGCAAACAAGGTAGAACACGCGAGTAACGAGGATTAGGATAGTTTTTCGATAGTTTTTTCGCAATAACTCTTTCTCTGGCGGCGTAGCAATCCATCCAACCTCATGAGAAGCTCACATGAGTTTCTCATGAGATACCTCATGACTCGTGAACTCTCAATGTTGTAGCATAGCGATCGATAGAATCTCATGAGAAGCTCATGCCAATATCTCATGAGGTGATCTCATGAACTTTTGTGGGGATTGCTACGCCGCCAGTGATGGTGGGAAAAAGGTTAATACAGAATTATGATTGGGTGCGTAATGCTTAGTGCCGACGAAGTTTCGCAACTGCAACAGACGCAGCGAGGACTCGAACTCAACGCTCGAAAGCGGCAGACAGCTCCGCTCACCACTACACTAACTTTTTGAGATTTAGGTTTTTAACGAATGCAACTGTACTAACACAGTCGAAATCATAGTGTACAGTATCAATTTTACGAAAAGCAATACCATACAATATGAGGTCGTCCTAATTTGTTAGAAAAAGATGATAAAACTGGAATGCTCAAATTATCTTGTTTTCTTTGTTTCCATAAAACCTAGTTTTCTTTAAATAGTTTGTGCGCCGGCCACGCGGTTTCAATGCAATCCATCCATCATTTGGAAGACACAAACAACTTGCAAATTTGGTGGAGAAAAGACCAATCATTCAGAGAAACTGAATCAGTTATACTAGAAGTAATAGTCATGCAAAATGGAATCGTGCACTTTTTCATTGCACGTTTCTGAGTTCTGCTGTGTTTAACATGTTCCACGTGACTGTGCAATTGACTAACAGCAACAAAGCGATTTAACGCGCTACTACAAAAACGGTGATCGAATCAAACTACGAAAATGTTAAGAGTAGAAATACTGGTTCGTTGATCTATGGAGGCTTGGTATAGTTGGCGCCATCTCGGAACGATTGGCGCCATTTTTGCCACTGGCCAGGTACAAAAGCGGGAGAGTACGCAGGTCAATGAGGCCGTAGACATCTGCATCTCTATGACCTGTACACTCTCTCGGCAAGCTCGCTTTAAATATGGCTTGATAAATGGCAACGAATTGTCTGAGAGTCTCGCATGAGACTTTGGCGGTGTGCCAATGAAATTACGTTTCATTAGGGATACTCTTTCTTGAGCCTTGTAATTTGGTCTTTTTGATTCCAATCCGAGTTTGGAATTTCATCTGTGCATGCGCATCAAACTACAAACCACGAATGGGAGAACTGGTTACACTGCATGCATTCTTCGGTTGGAAAAAAGTGGCCAACAAGAGTTCAACGAAACAACTAACTTAGTGTAACTGAAGCGGACCATAACATTATAGAAAATTGTAGACTTACGTCATAAAGAAGTTTGAAGTTTTATGAATTGGTTCTTTATAGTCGTCGCCAACGGAAAAGCGGGTGGGTACTGTATATCTCACTTTCCACTGTGTACGCACGCATGTATTCGTTTCCATAGCTGGCCGGTTACGTTCTCTCATAGCGCAGTGGTTCGCGCCCTGATACGAAGATTTTGCTCGCAGTTTCGATTCCGGTGAGGGACGGAAATTTATAAATTTGGCACCCACTATATTACACTTTCACTATCATTTCAAAACAATTGACCAATTACGAGTCTTTCTAGATGTGTTGTTAACGGAGACTTTTATTGAACCACCTGCACAGCTTACTTAGTCGATCTATATTCACGTTGTATAATCATAGTTATATGTGTCATATTCATTAGATTCTGTTTTTCTGTTTCACTGTGACTTTGTTTATGTTTCATGTTTTACCACTCCTTTCACTCCCGTGTAGTATTACGAGTAAGCTCCCCTCAACTTGTAGGTAGGGTTTTGTCGCCTTACCCCTTAGGGGTTCTACATATTTGTTCACTATTTTTCTGTGTTGTTAAGTTAACACTTGTGAATGAATATATATATATATATATATATATATCAGTTTTCTCTCGGGTCGTATAGAATAACTCGAGATGGTTTTCAGTTTATAAGATGCTACAACCCGATAACCTTGAACAGTTTCCGATAGGAAATGAGCAACGAGAACGTGAGATAAAAACTAAAACTGTCAGACAAACGTAACATAAAAGTAAATTATACATTCCGCGAATAAACATCAGTGATCACGTTGTAGTTTTAGCACCTAATCTAATAGTTGTAAGGTTTGTAAATGAACGCTACATTGAAATGTGTCCCTTCTTCTTCTTGGAAAGCCAAGTGAACTACTAAATAAAAACATTCTGAGAAGTCTCGTACACAAAAATTTGCGAGCGTGGAAAAATGTTTCGGAACACTACATAAATACAATAAACGACCGCTACACTTGCACGTTTTATACGAAACTGTCAGAACTCGCCTTGTTTTTGCTTTTACACAAAACCGAACACTCGATACATTGACAGCGATAAAAGCGACACGTTCTACTGTTTTTATAATCTTATAGTATTATTTTTGACATTTGACAGGCAATTGTCGTTCGTGGGGCGGAATACTGCTGACGGCAGCAGATTAGACTATCTATTTTATCACCGTTCTATCACGTGTGACCTCATATTAGAAGAATATGGGTGGAAGACAAGTCGACTCGATATACTAGAAGTAAATTGAACAGTTATGTAAAGTTAGCGAGGAATAGTGCACGTTGTTATTGCACGTTTATGAGTTCTGCTGTGTTCAACACGTGTTACGTGACTGTGCATTTGACCAGCTGATCAAACCTTTTCAATTTGAAAACCGAGAAATAGCATTTTCTGTTCTAGAACACAGTATACACTTTACAATACAAATAGTTTTTTGTCTTGAAAAGTACAGATCTAGACAGAACAATAATACCACTTTTACAACTTTTCTGAAATGAGCAAGTCAAATGGGCACGATCAAGTTGTCAGGTAAACATGAGAAACACAGTGAAACTCTGTAAATTGTAATAATAGTTCCTATGTTTTCTGTGGAGGAATTCTGTGGAGACTGTTAACTTAATTATAACCTTTTGAACATATTAGTCCATTAACTTATATTCTATTAACACAATAACATTAACATTTTGTTTTTCTAACGTTAAACGTTGGAAATTTGAGAAGGTTCTAAGGCTGAACATGAGGTTTGTGGGTAGTTGTAACATTGTAAGTGAAAGCACAAGAAGTGCCTGAATATAGTTGGCACTCTAACACTTGACCAAAATATCACGTCATTTCGAAACATTAATGTTTACAGATAACATCAATTTTCACAAATTCCGGTTATGCCCAGTAGTGATGTTTCATTTACCCACGAGACAATACGTCACTTTTCGGAGTCAGTAACACAAACACGCGTGTTTCTCAAACATGTCTCTTGTTATTCAATTCAGGGAAAACTAATTCATTGAGGGACTTTTACTAGGAGGAATTCAGAAAGTCACGTGTATCCGCGACCAAGCTGCATTTAATGGCAAGTTTTGATTTGCCATATGTTTTACACTATGGAAGGTAGAACCGTAAAACGGCTTCAAAACCCTCAATTGTTCACGTGAAAACGTGAGGAAATATTCACGTGTAGAACGTGAAGAAATATTCACGTGTAAAACGTGAAGAAACAGCAGTAGTCGCCCAATCTACTACTGAAACGTGCAACACAACGTCCAATGAGTGTTTATGAAGGGAACACGTTTCCGAAAAAGAGTCACGTTTCGACATGAGTGCACATTGGGTAACTAGATCATGCGGCCTGGGGTTCAGTTGGTTTTTGGCTAGAATGAAGTCAACCGTGACTAATAACGATGTTCGAAAACTTTCCAAAAGAATTTTCCAACCTCAAAAACATTTTACACACTTTACACAGTCCTAGATTGTTTTGCTTTGTGAGAAACTATTCGGAAAACGTTGAAGTGACGTCATGACTTAAGATTTCATTTTGCACTAGTTTACTGTATTTATCCACCTCAAAATGAAACGTAGTATATAGTTCACACCATTCCTACTGAGACTCCTACAGTAACCTTACAAAACTTCCGAAGGCTGTTGTGAAGCTGAAAATTTAGTTCATCAAAAATCCACTCGTATATTTAATGTCCCTGAGTACGAGAATGAGGTGCGACAATCCTCAACTTCTCTGATCAAAAGTAAATGAACAAAACGGCTTGGAAATATCGAAATCCTATTGTAGGAGTCTCAGTAGGAATGGAAAAGACTATATAAATGTATCCAGTATCAACTGATCTGGAGATAGAAAATGGAACAACTGGTACTCCACTTATCAATCCCTCTGTCTTTCTGAAAAGTCACGAGGAACCCAAAATCGTGGCATTCGCTGTATTGTAAATGTGATTTATTTGCACTTTTTACCGCATTGTAAACTAGTTTTCCGTGGTGTAGGTCTACTTTTTGACGCTCCAATAAACACAGATAATAGGTTCCTGTCACTGTACGTGACAATCATTCCACAGTCTAAAAAAGTTAGTGAATAGTTCGGGCGCATGGAATAATATTTCCATCAGGTGATACAACCTGGTTGTAGTTTGTAGTCTGCTTTGGAACCTAGCAGATTGCTGGCAGTTTTTAGAAAACCTAATGGGACTTAACTACAAACACAGCGTAACACATTAGTATAGTTTCATCATAAGAGAAAATTGTCTATTTGAAACCGACAATCCTCAACTTCTCTAGAAAAGAAAACCTAATGGGACTTAACTACAAACACAGCGTAACACATTAGTATAGTTTCATCATAAGAGAAAATTGTCTATTTGAAACCGACAATCCTCAACTTCTCTGATCAAAAGTAAATGAACAAAACGGCTTGGAAATATCGAAATCCTATTGTAGGAGTCTCAGTAGGAATGGAAAAGACTATATAAATGTATCCAGTATCAACTGATCTGGAGATAGAAAATGGAACAACTGGTACTCCACCTATCAATCCCGCTGTCTTTCTGAAAAGTCACGAGGAACCCAAAATCGTGGCATTCGCTGTATTGTAAATGTGATTTATTTGCACTTTTTACCGCATTGTAAACTAGTTTTCCGTGGTGTAGGTCTACTTTTTGACGCTCCAATAAACACAGATAATAGGTTCCTGTCACTGTACGTGACAATCATTCCACAGTCTAAAAAAGTTAATAGTTTTTAAACAGATAATAGGTTCCTGTCACTGTACGTGACAATCATTCCACAGTCTAAAAAAGTTAGTGAATAGTTCGGGCGCATGGAATAATATTTCCATCAGGTGATACAACCTGGTTGTAGTTTGTAGTCTGCTTTGGAACCTAGCAGATTGCTGGCAGTTTTTAGAAAACCTAATGGGACTTAACTACAAACACAGCGTAACACATTAGTATAGTTTCATCATAAGAGAAAATTGTCTATTTGAAACCGACAATCCAAAATCGTGGCATTCGCTGTATTGTAAATGTGATTTATTTGCACTTTTTACCGCATTGTAAACTAGTTTTCCGTGGTGTAGGTCTACTTTTTGACGCTCCAATAAACACAGATAATAGGTTCCTGTCACTGTACGTGACAATCATTCCACAGTCTAAAAAAGTTAGTGAATAGTTCGGGCGCATGGAATAATATTTCCATCAGGTGATACAACCTGGTTGTAGTTTGTAGTCTGCTTTGGAACCTAGCAGATTGCTGGCAGTTTTTAGAAAACCTAATGGGACTTAACTACAAACACAGCGTAACACATTAGTATAGTTTCATCATAAGAGAAAATTGTCTATTTGAAACTCGGATTGTCTTGAAACAAGATTCATATATTCAGATTTAGGTCAAATTTATTAGAAACTCGTCCAATATACAAATAATGTCATCATGACACAGAATATTACAGATTATACAAAAAAGTCAAATACATCCGCATTGCAATATTTTCAAATAATGATTGGTTCCTAATCGAAAACAATAGAGATCAGCCCTATTGCGTATGTTTCGTTATTTACAACAGGAATAACTTTTGAAACAAGAATAATGGTTACAAACAATTAATTAATACGAAATTTCCAATTAGGATCTATAGGGGAACTCCTGTAGTTCCTGAACTCCCCTCTGATAGGTGGGAACTCCACCAATACGACCACCCGACATTCCACTATAACCTGAAAGCAGAAAATATTTGTAGTTTGCTAGTTGTAGTTTAGTCGGAGAGCTCATCAGTTTTCTTGAACTTTGTCAATAACACATCGGGATCAAACTACAAATATACCGAGAAAGACGTTCGAAAATAGATGAGTATATAGCTCCTATAGTCGTCGCCAACGGAAACGCGGGAGGGTACTGTATATCTCACTTCTTCAATTCCAAAGCATGGAGGTTATGTGCTCTAATAATGAATTAGTTTCTCACTTTCCACTGTGTACGCACGCATGTATTCGTTTCCATAGCTGGCCGGTTACGTTCTCTCATAGCGCAGTGGTTCGCGCCCTGCTACGAATCTTTTGCTCGCAGGTTCTGTTCCGGCGAGAGACAGAAATTTGTTTTGGCATCTAATTTGGCACCCACTATATGTTTTTGCTTAGTTCATGTGAACTATCTATTTTTTCGGGAGTCTCTCGCTCACTGTTTCTCGTCTCTTACATCCTGGCGGGATGTAAGAGTAAAAAAATAGCGTATGTTTGAGGAGACGCAGGATGGGATGAAGGTGCCGGGATCTTCTAGCATACGTACTATAAAGGGAACGAAAGTAGTCGTGTTTTGTTCGAGATATCGTATTTTCCGTATTTTCAATGAGAGTTCTCATTACCTCCAACATTCTGCATTCCATAGCCCTGTAGTCCTTGCATGGGTCCATATTGCCCATATTGGGAGCTACCCATGTTACCCATGTTACCCATATTGGGGCTCATTCCCTGTTGCGGGAATTCTCTCTGAATGGAAGAACAACTGCAGTCAAGGGTGTTTGCGAGAGCTATCAATTGGCCTGAAATCAAAATTTAAAGGGATACAAATTAGATTCATAGAACAAAGATGATTCATCGTACAAAAATGTCACACTTACAAAATGGCGCTGACCCATACTCATTTTGCCACGTTTAAAACATGATAATCGCCGGAAATTGTTGGTAAAAAGTGAGCTTGTACGGTGTTTGCTTCCCTATTCGCTGTGATTTGATCCCTTTGCTATTCGGTCGAATTTTGTAAATGATGGCACCTGTTGAGATCAAACAACAACGGAGGTTCGGTCAAAATAGTAAGTGTTGATGTGGGAGTGAAAAACCAACTGAATTGCTCGAATCCCGTTTTGGCAATGTTGTTCTTGTTTATGACTTCTTGTTGACGTCGAACCTGCTCCTGTAACAACAATGACGTCATTAATAACATGGACAATTTGGTTATTACCAAGTTTGCATGCAGCATTATTCCGGCCTCTAATCTCCCTCAATTTTCTCAGCACGACCTCAAACTTCAGCAGATATACCGGTGGAAAAATAGTCACGTGAAACATCAGAACTCAACTTAACCGGCAAGTTGTTAATTTGTGTTCCTGTTTTTTTTCGAATGTTCGAGTTCGTTCTAGTTTACTGTAAGAAAAAGTTACACACTTTCACTAAGCTCAGTACATTCTGCAAAATTTGCTTTTTGGTCAGATAAGTTTTTAGGATAGATTTCCGATTCTCGGACCGATAAGCGGAGATTTTCACGTTTTCTCAACTTAGTCCATACTTGTAGTTTCACAGGTTAGTGTGGAGCTTTAGCCTGAGCCAAATAGGTAGTGTCCTGAAACTCCATTCAATTATAAGAAAAACTTGGAGATTACAATTACTATACAAAACCATGTTGCTTGTATAAACAAGCTAAATTATCTGTTAATTATCTTTCAACCTTCACGAGAGTTTGCGACACTTTCTTCAAAATTCCAGGTTATAAAGTTCAACATTTTCAGTTTTCAGGTTTTTCGAGAATTGGACTGAATTCGGGTTTTTTGACCATAATCGAGCTCGGGCTCTGAAAACGCAACAATTCTGTTCTTTGTTCGTAGTATACTGCTATGAAATGGATAGAACTTCAGGGAATTTTTATAACATTCTTTGGTATGTGCGTTTTGGTTTCTTAGGTTTCTGGCGATAGATTTCTGATTTTCCGACCGATGAGCCACGATTTTCACGTATCCCAAACTAACTCCCTACTTGCAGTTTTACAGATTAACGTGATATAGTTGCCTAAGCCGAAAAGGAAGTGTCCATATACTTTTTTTCGCACAAAACTTCCGACTTTTCAGACTAATCTTGTATTATCTATATTAGAGCGTGGGAGATTTGGTGTGGCCAACGTCATATCGTGAACAAAACATAGAAAAAAGTTAAGTCTACCCACATTATGATGTGCATTGTACACGCTATAGTCTTTTCCATTCCTACTGAGACTCCTACAGTAGAATTTCGAAACTTCCAAGCCGTTTTGCTCACTTACTTTTGGTCGGAGAGGTTGAGAATTTTAGTACCTCATTCTACTTCTCACGTAGAGTGAATATACGAGAGAATTTTCCATGAACTACGTTTTCAGCTCCACAGCAGCCTTCGGAAAGTTTGTGAGGTTACTGTAGGAGTCTCAGTAGGAATGTTGTGAACTATAACAACTGCTTGTATGGAGTGATCAAATGTTATGTTGTAGTTTGATCGAGATACATGCGACAATTCACGAGTTCTGACCGAAAACCAACGGGATCAAACTATCCGCACACTATGACAATTCTCATGGGAGTTAGCCGTGGTGAATCTGGTACCAAGTCTTGCGGTAACGAACCCCGGACTAAGTACCCCCCTAAGTCCCATATTCTAAGAACGAAACTTCTTCATCTTTCAACAAAAGATGAGGAAGTATATGCATTTAATTTCCATTTTTTCTCTAATTTCAATTTTTCACTCAAATATCGATTTTGTCCACTCAAAACTGCAGTTTTGCCGCATTGAAGACTCAAAAATTGGCGCCTAGCATTGATTCTTTGAACCATGCCTCTGAGCCTCTAAGCCACGCCCCCTCATGTCCCCCTCTAACTACCCCAGGTTCTGTCTGAGCAGTCTGATAGATTAACATGCACCATATGGGCTTGTTTTGGAGATAGCGACCCTGTACACCTCTTTTGCGTCTGCGTTTGCTTTCGATTTTGCCTTTTCCCTTGCGCAACTCTAGTTTTTGAAAGAAGATTTCAGGTGATAGTTTCTCTAACTCTTATCGCGCTCTATTTTATTCTTGTCTCAAATATTCATGTTAACCCAATATGAATGAATATAGGATAATATCTAATGCTAGGTTCAGAGCAATACACAGAGATCTAGATATTTCATTTCAAGGGGTCCCTCAAGGCATAGCAGGATACGTTGGTTCTTGCCCGAATCTGGTAGATTTCTAGATCAATATCCGTGCGTTCAGGCGTGACTCGACCACACTGCTGCTGATCAAACTACGAAAAAATTGTACAATTGCCCCCTCCCCTCACATTAAGTCCCCCCCGTAGTACTATCACCCCCTTCCAATACGATTCCCTATAGAGAGGGGGGGTTATTGTAAATGGGGGGTCATTGTAAATGGGGGGGGGTAATAGTATAACCCCGACCCTGTTCAACAAGAGCCTCCAATCAATCCAAACCTGCAGTAAAGAAGGACGTTATACAATCACCCTCCTATGGGGTGGGGGGTGATTGTACTACGGGTCGGATTCCAACCTATTTTGGCTCAAGAGGGGGGGGGGGGAGGGACAATTGTACAAAATACCCCAATCCACCACCGCAGCTTGCTCATTCCTATAGTTTCTCATTCAGGACATGTTCAACCATTAGCTAGTTGTTCGAGAACATTCTAACTCTCCATGTCCCATCGTCTTTGAACCTCGGCATTTGTGCAATGTATTGTTGGTTGATCACCTCTCCTCGACCACTGACCCTAAGACATCGTAAAGGTGGTGAGGCCAAAACTATGTATTTTATTTTAAACTTAGTCAATATTAATATCATAGATAGTATTTATTACTTTCAATTCACTTAATCATTTATTTATTAACTTCATCCCAGTTAACTTTATTTCATTCAACTCAGTTTTGCTTATTTAATCGTCACAACGTCAGCACCAGATAAAACATCACCTCGTGTTCGGTCTAACAAGAGAACCAACAAAACAGTCTAACTGTTTGAAGGTAGCTGGAAAACCACACTGCATAACTCTCCATTAAATTACAGGGTTTTTGAGTATTCGAAGAATTTCCCGTGATAAAACTAACAATTTATCAAATTGTAATGATTATCCCACTTATCATTGCAAAATGAACGGCCATTACTCGGCAATAATTAGTGACTTCATTGAAAAATATTTTCGCTGAATTTGTTACATCACTCTGTTTTCTCCAAAATCGTTAGTGGACGCTTTTTCATTTCACTCACAACCACTACTTTTTTTCAACAATGAGCGTCAATTTTCATGAACTCCAAAGTCCCACGGAAATAGTGCAAAAATTAAGAACAAGTTGCAACTGATGTAAGAAAAAAATTGAATGAGTCTCATAATCTGTGAAGATTAAACAGTTTATCTAAAAAAAGGGAATTCGTGTTTATTAGTAATAAGAAGAGCAAACCAAATCGTTTTTCACATCACGTTCACGAAAATGTACGAATAGACTTTTTTAGTTCGTATTTCTACCTGTAATCCAACCAGTATTTTTACCTGTAATTTTGTAATCTGTTGCTGTGCAGCCTGGTTTGCGTCGGTAGGAACCGGCGCATTCGGGTTAGGAACCTTCGAGGCACATTTGCAGTTGAAGGCAAAGTTCACTGAAAAAAATATAGAATCCTACAGCTCTAGTATGAAGTTAGAACTTTGGTCAAGTTTTGATCTAAAAAAATCAAGAAAAGTAAACAAATTTTGTAAAGGAATAGGTCCTTCAACCGTTTTTCAACAGTACAGTACAATACACTACAGTAATATGCAATACAAACAACACAACCAAAAACAGTTCAGTGAGTTGTTCCAATGTGGTTCTATCCAAAAATTGTGGGTAATCTGTGCATATAATTACCCAATAAAAAAAGCACAATTAATAAATAGAGATAAGTTAACAATACCTGGTGTCATCGGGTCCGTGTTGATCTGAGTTCGAGCAGGTCCCATCATTCCCTGGAGAAAGTACGTATTTATGGAAATAAAAATACATGAAATTGCACAAAACTCTCTTCAAATGGGTTTGAAATTCAAGAAAACGCCAATGTAGAACGATATTTCAAAAATGAATCCTTTTCGAAAAGTGAAAACGAAAGCGAAAGACCACTAATTTTCGAGCATTTCAAATCTTCTTATTTCCAATCACACTATTGTGCTCCTTCTGATGCACCCGCAACAAATTGTTATGTTGAACAGCAAACATATATATATCATTCAAAACTAACCGGAGGGAACATTCCAGTTCTGATGTAGATGGAGGGATCTATCTGCTCGCTTACTTTAACGTCTTCTGACGCAAAACAAATCTGAAAAGGTTTGGAGAGTTTCAGGAAAATGGACTTTCTTGCTTTAGTATCAGATGCCTAGCAAAGGGGGGAGCGCGGCAGTTGAGAGATCAAGTCGCTCAAGATCGAATCCTACGCGCAGCATGATTTTTGTATATAGTTTATGCAACGTACATATAGTGAATGACAAAATCTTCATTGTAGCTCTATCTCGATGCACGCCCTAATCTACTTATTTCGAATTGAAACCAACCAGATCGAACTACAGCACAGCCGGATCGCGTGCATACACCGTATAGATTTTTTTTTTACATATTTGACATAACTTTACATATAACTTACAGTAATCCCAAAGACGCAGACAAATAGTGTATAAACGATGGCCATTAGTTCTAAATGTCTGCCAATTCACCAGTTTTGCCTTTTTATAGGAGGAGGTCAATCCGGGGGTTTGACCTCAATCCCCTGGGGGGAAAACCACGGATTTTCAGCGGATTACAGAAATGGGCAAAAAGTGGGATCGGATGGGGGATTTTTAGACAAATAAACAGTCGTAAACAGAGTTCAATGGGGATTGGGATTGGACGGATTTGGGAAATGGGAAGAGGTGGTGCGGAACATTTCATAGCATTTAGTTTAAAGAGACTAGAGAGAGAGAGAGAGAGAGAGAGAGAGAGAGAGAGAGTGAGAGAGAAAGAGAGAGAGAACAGGCAGATGGTTTTCGCAGGGAAAAAGTGTCAATTTTCTGGGTTTGTGAATGGGAGTAGGTGATGTGTAGCAGTTCATTTTTTCGAGATGGTTTTTTTCCGATATGCACATATGACTATACGTAAATTTCAGTTGTGTTTTGAATACAATTCTAAATTTTACCATAAAATATACCACAACACCTTTCACGCTGCCAATTCTCATTTGGTTAATTATTTTGCTTCCAGGGAGCCCGAAGACCAAAAATTGTCAAAATGTTCAACCTTCAAAAAGCGGCATTCACGCATACTAAGTTAGCAACTCAGGGCGCATTCCCAATAACATTATTTGATCAAACTGAATACCAACACTAAGTAATTGCTAGCATTTTCCCAAACTAAACTAAAGAGGTCGATGTCATTTGACTTAGACAGTTGTATACTGTACAACTTCATTGTTTACTATGTACTTCCCAATCTTTGAACTTTGTACTTCCTTGAGGTCGGAAGTACCTTTCCCTCGCGTGATTCCAATTAGCATTTTCGCGTGATATTTGCTCCAATCCCAAATATTGTCATATTGTGAATAAATCTGTATCGCAGTGTCGTATTACAACCACGTACTTTCCACCCACCACCCCTCTTTTTTTGCCTTTATCCGGATTACAAAGCTATTTTTGACCTACTACGGGGTGGTATTTGAGTGTTCTCTGATCTTCATAGTTGTGAATAGGCTATTATGTGTGATGAGATGTGAGTATATATAACACGCTCGTTTCGGAGTTAGAGCAAACAGGGAAAAAATTTCTAAACTCTAAAAATTGCATTACTTTTTCATGTTACTAAACCTACAACTTCAATACTTCTGAATTCTACCATCTAAATTCATAGACATTCAAGCCTAGATTGAGGGTATATCTCGATTAGAGATTTTCACAGCTCCTAGATCTTACCAAATAACGAAAAATTATTTTGTGATCTACCCTCTTGAACTGAAGTATTACGGAGCACAAGTTGATGCGTGTTAAAGTAGGACGATTATGTGCTCCAATCTCGGCGCGTCAGGCTTTTAAACTGCAATTGAAAAATGTATTGCAGTTTAAAGGACTGACGCGCCGAGATTGGAGCACATAATCGTCATTCTTAAAGTCCAATTTTATGAAGGCGTACGAGAAAAAGACTCGCGGAAATCTCCTAAGTTCTACGCATTTCCTTCCGGTCATTAAAGTCGGAGACACTTCTGTTCCGATATTTTCGAAACCGGAAACGGAACAATAGAAATTTTATGTTTACGTCTGTGCTCTATCGAGCGCAATAATTCTTCAAAACCTCAAAGTTTTGTTCCGGCCAAAATATTACTCGCAGACACTATAGATCGCGACATACCTGCCTACCTCGTTCTCTGAGTCTCATTCTCTCTCTCTCACTTTCTACCTTTTTCTCTCACTTCTTTCGCTATTAGTCAATTTAAACTTTTGTTTCCTAAAATAAACTAGTAGCAGGCCTGTTGGGAAAAGAAGTTCAGTGGTACTTTCATAATTGATGACTAATTTCTTGAATGAATTATTATCTAATTGATATGCTGTCATAATTGATATCTTTTCATAATGGAAGATTTGATTATAGTTAGTTCCACCCAGTTATAACACTCTACAGTAATCTGCTCAAACTTCCATGGAAAAGTTTAGAATGTTGTTGCATTAAGATTTTCTCCAAGTTTCGGTAGTGTCTTCTGCACCTTCTCTTCTACAATCTCTGAAAGTTTGAAACCAGAGTAATTAGTTAATCATTAGAAATAGTCTTCTGAATATTTTACGGATTACTGTAGAAGGACATCGATTGGTGAAACAGAGTATATGCAACATCAAGATCAACAATAGTCACGAGGTGGCTGAAAATCAATCTATTCCTTCAAAACGTAGAGGACCGGAAGTCAAGTTTTTCTTAGAACTTGACATAGAGGCCGAAACGGTGTTTAGATTACTTAATCAATAACATGACCTAATATGTTTTTTTAACTTAAAGAAAGTACATACTATCCATATCCCAATTTTACATATTGTACTTAATCATATTAAAAAACTTATAGATATTTAATAATTCTCAATAACTTTTGTTTACTAAACTTGATTTATCCAATAATACTTACTTTATTGTAGCGCTTAGGCTTGATCGAGTTGAACAGAGAATAAGTTTGCACGGTTTCGTAGTTTTGAATCCAATTTTGAATCAACAAACCTATAGCTGAAGAACGTGTATATTACGTTCTACAATTGGGCCCCCGCATTGTACTAGACCCTCTCACAATGCTCAAGAATATGATAAATAAATGTATGCGTTTTCAATCTTGGCCCCCGCCTCGAAATTCCCACCAATTATTCATATTTTTCATTCTTGTGGACCCAGAATATTTCTGGTTCCCAACTCCTTTACTTCCCGAATCTCTAATTGAGTCCAATTTGAAGTACGTCCTTCAATCTCGCTCAATTCGTAAGACAGACAAAACTTCTTTTTCACAAACCTTAGTTTTTCTCAAATCTTGAAACATTCAAATTTTGGAAGCCTCTGCTTGAAATACTCACATCGATTGTGGATAAACCGAGAACATGGGCTGGTCTTACATTGGAGCTCACTAAAATACCAAATAAAATTATGGTAGTTTCAATTCATCATTTTCAGTGTTGCTAAATTTTCCAACGAAAGCCCGAGATATTGTGTGAATTTCGTGCGATAGAATGTTGTTTACAGTTTCAGAAAGCAATCATAAACTAACGCTTTATCATAAACTAACGCTTATATTTCATAATTTCGCATAGTGTGTTATTATACCATCAATTATGTGATATTCGCATGACGTGATTACTGATTGCATACAATTCAGTTCATTTGATACTCACGCCTCCCGCGTCCATAACCCGCCCTCTGTACTTGAGTTTTCCCGTGAAACTCTATTTAAATCCAACGTAGGGCGACTTTGTTAGATACTCTGTTGAATCACCCCTTTTTCTTAGAATTCGAATTCGGAACCACCCTATTTTCAACAAAAGTTTCATTTTACTGGTGGAAACCTAATCTAGCACCCTGTTTGGTATGTTGTTTACCCAAGTAAAACACACGATTTTCAAATAATTTCTGTGTACAACGAAGTGCGTCACGTATATGATTCAAATGTAGGTTTGTCAGGGTTTGCTCCTTCCAAAGCAAGTCCATTGTATAGTTCCAATCATTCCCACGGAGATCTGGGCAACGTGGCAACAAAATTTCGAGGCGATTTCCACCATGTTAATGTTTTTCAAAATACCAATTGGTCTCATTAGCGGCAGCTGATTCTCGTTACAGTACGTGGGTAAAAGTTCTGATCATTTAACTAGTTATTTTAATGAAATACATACGTTTAAAGTTTAGTTGGCACGCTGCCAGAGTCTCAGTGGGAATGGCGAGAACTATACGTTCCTCCATACCTCGGAACGATTAGCGCCAATTTTGTGCGATTGGCCAGCAACAAAAGCGAGAGAGCATGTAGGTCAATGAGGGCGCAGACATCTGCGTCTCTCTGACCTGCACACTCTCTCGTCAAGGCCGCTACAAAAGTGACTGGCCAATTGGCTGGGAATTGTCTGAGGCTGTGTCTGCAGTTTGAAGTTTGATCCCGTTGTTTTCGGTCAGACTTTGTGAATTTTGTCCTTTATCGAGATCAAAAACTACAACTCAGACCATGGCATTCCCTATAATATAGTTCGTTTCACCAATCGATGACTTTCTACAGTAATCTTTCGAAAATTCGAACGCATTTATCTAATCAACAAACAGAATTTAAGATTCACTGTTTTGGATGCTTGCAGTACCCAAAGTGGAAAACGAAATCACAAAGTTTAAACTATGTACAACACCTACAAGATATTATAAATTCACTTAAAAGTTTATAATCTTACTGTAGAGGGCTATTGTTTCGTGAAACAGACTATAGAAGTTCCTGGAAGTCCTTCAAAAACATGCTTTCCATTTTTCCACATTTCGGTTTAGTATCAAACTTTTCTCCTTCATTCTGTCACACTGATTCTAATCAACAATCGTAACGTTGTGAGTAGTCAGTGTTCACGCATTTCCTTTTTGTACAATTTCTGAGCTGTCTCCATTCTCGTCAAAAGTTGACGTGGACTTCTTATGAGATCATGACCATGTACGCTGCGAATCCCGGGAGAAAACATACCCATGAGATCTCTCGAGAGCTTCATGAATAATTCCTATCGCTCCGCCTTTTTTGAAGCTAGTATGAAAGAGATCCGCTACCATAATACGTGCCAAAAGTCAAAACCAATTCATTTGATCTGTTATTACGTAATTTCGAGTCACGACCAATGGGTCTAAGTTCGTGAGGTGACGCTGGTATTGACGCTCATTTCACTGAGATCCTCTGAATCTGCACGAAAAGTTACCGCCTCCACATTTTGTGATTCACCGACATTATAGAAAATGAAACTTTGAGTAAATGAAAACTGAATAAAAAATGGAACGCAAAATATACTGGAATACGGTCAGTTGTGTACCTTACATCACATCAGAAATCTCAACGCTATCTGAAGAGCTTTGCAAAACAAAAATGGACTGGACTTTCCAAGTCCATACTGCGTGTGCTCATGATGGTGTAAAAAGGGCTGTGGAAAGCACTAGTAGCGGTAATTCGATGGTGGTATCTTGTGACTTTAGTTCGAGTCTGGTGCATTGCTGGTGGTTTATTTCGGAGATCATGAACTCGTCATTACTCGCCCTCTCCCTACATAAAGTGTGTGGTGTAGGTCAAAACATTAGTTTCATTACTCCGGTCTCTGACGTGAGTTTCCGCCTCACTCGGTCGAACCAGGGCTGGGCGTGGAATGTTATAGTTGTTTTCGTTTAATTCGTCACACAATTTGTGTTTTGGATGAACTTTACCCTGAAAACATGGGTGTCGTTCGCGATATGTATACATTTAGTTTATAAAACATGCCATTCTTACCTTCATTTCGCTCTCTTTCCGAATTACCAAAAACAAATTAGGTGTGCGAAGCAATCTAAAAACTTCACGATGTACAGAAAATCATGAACTTCATTCAGTAGTAGCCTGAGATGAGATTCGAACCAGATAACAAATCTTGGCACGCGCGGATCCTAACATAACCACTCTACTGGTAACATCGAACTAACAGAGATATACTGTTAGTCAACTGCACAAACATGTTGAACACAGCACAACTCAGAAACGTGCAATGAGAAAGTGCAAGATTCCTCAATAGAGTGCTAACTTCACGTGACTAGTCAATTTACTCCTAGTAGATAGATCAACAGTATTCCAGTTTTATTCTCGTGGTCAGGACTACACCCTACAATCTTCTCATCTTAGCGGAAGTGAAGTCCATGTAAACATGTAGCAGATTGTTGCCTCTCAGAGGCTACAATCATAATTCTCTCAAAGTTTTTTTGTGCGTGAATTACATGAATTACATGACAACATTTCTAATTATCCCACTCGTTACAACAGTGCTGAAACTAAGATTCCTCTCTAATCTCTCTCTTTCTCTCGCTCTCTCTCTCGCTCACTCTAATCTCTCAATCCCCCCTCCCTTCTTATAGTGGTCAAATCCCGTGGAGAGTGCATTGTCTCTTTACTTGAATCATTATTGACAGCTAGTGTTTCAGTTGTGACACCCGTTGGGGGAGTGTGACTGGTCTAAGTCTATCTAGAAGTGCACAAGTTCTCTTGTTTTCAAGGTTTTTACACTCGTAATTCATTTGGTGATAAATTTTCAGTTCAACAATGAAAGAGGCTCACGGAAACACGAGAGAAAGCTAGATCTGGCCCAATTTTGAGCCGAGTTGAGCTAGTTGCAGTTTTCGACTTTTGATCTAGAGTCTGAACATCTTTATTTGATGTAATTTAGAGTAGACATTGATACTTGATGGCATTCTCTATGAACCAAGTAGAGCTAATCAGTGTCTTTTCACGCGTTTTTCATCTTATTAACCTGTCGTCTATCACTTTCGCTGTTTTTATCTTCAAGTAAACCCATATTTTTGTTCTGTGTGATTTTACTACAATTCTACGTCTCTCTGTTTGTCATGCTCTCTCGCTATGTCTGATTTTGACGCATACAAACTATAATAAAATGTTTTTTTCAATGTTCAATACATTACACTATTATACTAATAATGTAGTTTTCAGAAGATGTATCCAGGAGTGTTTGTGCCTCTTCTACTTGTGGTCTCCCTCGCCTCGTGTTACCAAGGTCGGTTCAAAATAAAGTCAGGCTCAGAGCGGCGTCGAACCTACGACCAAAATTACCACACCACCACACCGTTGACCAATATGCCAGAAAAATGGAAATAGCTGAGATTTGAGCTGAGACTTGCATGCAAGGGAACACCATTATGTTGACAGAGAAAGAATACAAGTTGGATAAAGAAGGCCGAACGTGTATATATAAAATCTGCCTATTGCCTACGTATTTCTATATTTGTTGCGATTCTAACGCATATAACTCATAATGAATATAAGACGAATACAACTGTTTTAGTTCGCCTCGCAAAATTCAATAGGTTCAAGTCAGACGAAGAATCTTCGTGAAATCGTTGATATCGTTCTATTCGATTGGAACGTTGAGAAATAATGAATTTTTCCATTTCAGATGACGAAGCAGTATACGTACCAGTGAAGCGGTTTATCAACTTCAACTCTCTTCGCTCCTACGTACCCCCAAATGTAAATGGACCCGATGGAAGGTAAGACATTCTACGATCAAAAACTTGTTTATTGATTTGAACAAAGAGTAGACTACAAACAGTAGAAGTAAACTAACATTTCGCTGTGAATCAGATTGTGGGGGATCAACAGTCGAAAAGTGCAACATTACTCTGCTGGGACACTTGTTGATGAATGGTGTAGTGGTAAACGGTACATTCTGGGATCATGTTGGTCGCTGGTTCGACTCCCGCCACAGGCACCCATTTTCTACTTTCTATAAACTTTTCAAAAATTGTATTTTTCAGGCCCATTCGAGTACAAACGCGACAGTCCCGTAGCAAACTCGACTGCATTCTCAATCTGAGGAGTTTTCAGTTGTGCCAAAACCTTGTTTAACTATTAATTAGTGTTAAATAATCAAAAATAATGTGTAGTAATAATTGATATCATACTTATTGATTGAAATCAATCGATATCAAGTTATCGTCAGACATTGGTCAGCTTTCAACAGCATAAACTTCACTTTTTCTTATTCAACTTTGCGTTTCCTTATTTTGAGTGTCACGTGTTATAGAAAACCACGTGTTACATTGTAGCTTATATTGCAAATAAACGTTTCAAAGTTGTTCTTAGCCATATTTCATTATGTAACACTATTGAATAACTTTGGAAACAAGATAAGTCACGTTTGGTTTCAAGTTTTTCAGTTAGTGCAACCGTTTTGTATCTAAAGTGCACACATAGAAGTTGGATGAAGTTCAAACTACAATTCTTTGTTAGTTGTTCTTTTTTTATGTCTGACAAAAGATAGTGAGGCCGGATCAATGCTGCAACTAACTACACTAAAACAACCACCGCAGTTTTTACTTTACGAAATGAACAATTGAAATATTCAAAAAAGATTCAGAACTACCCCATTAGACTCATTGACATAGACAACATTGCAATAGTCTCATGGTAGTTTGAAAGTCAATGTGAAAAGTCAAGAACGTAAAATTTAGTTCAACGTAGAAAACGTAAAGCGACGTAGCATAAAGTAGTTTGAAAGTCAATGTGGAAAGTATGGAAGAGAACTGAAATTTAAAAAAGTTCAAGCAATCAAGCGTACTGAGCACAGCTTCAATGAACCACAAGAATCGACGTACAACTAGCAGGTGTCATTGAAGGAGACCGGAACACAACTTGCGCAGAGGTTTTGTTTCGGGCTGCTTTCAACTGTATTATTATCAGAGAGCACAAATAACTCGTACATTAGTTTGATCAGTCCACGTGACATTCACATGACAAAGCCGCGCGACACGCAACGCGTCCATTTAAAAGTAGGATACAGCAGCTATACGAGAAACCATGTTGCTCTCTGGTCTCCTTTAACGTTGAGTTTCTCAAGTTAGTTAGTATCAGTAAGTCATATAAAAAAGACTATTACAATTCGAATTCCTAGAACGTACATATAACGTACACGTACATAGAACGTACGTCGCCACAGAAATAAACATCTATCTCATCTCGTGATTGGTTTAAGAAAAATACCAATAATAACATATTTCTCTTTACATATTTATTCAACAATCACTCCTTTGTCTGCACGTCGAATTCGAATTTGGCAATATTGTCCTCGTCATTTTCCATTTTTGAGATCATTTCAAGGTTGGGCCGGCACTTGATCTTCTGAAAACACAAATTCAAAAAAATCAAATTAGTTTAGTCAGTAATAGCCAAAAACAATGTGGAAACTACTGTGTCGATCAATTTCTACTGTGCACACAGCAAGTTCCGTGCCCTGAACTCAAATTTAACCAGTTTTCATCATCAAACTTCATCTATAAGACACCGCTTTCGCCTGCCAATTATATTCCAGAAACTTTTTTCACATGAATTGTCCCACTCTTTCATGAGATTTGCTATCCAAAGCAAGCCTTTACTATGTAGGTTGCCCTATTCCTCTATGTTTGTAATTAGGTTCAGTTGATTTCTCGATAACCACTCGAAAGTTACGACTATTGAAATCAAACTACAACAAATAAATGAGAATCCAACCTTTTCTCCAGTGACATTGGTCAGATTGAACTGCATCATGACGAAGGGAGAATGGTGATCCTTCTGATTCCAATAGGGGAATCCACAGGTATCCATACCGTCCGAGGGGTACATCTTGTAGTCGGCACCCTGTAAGTTCACTAGCGATATAAACGTTAAACAAATTGGTGGCTATGCAAATGATTAACTGATACAATGAATAAATGTAGGAACAACTCTTGGATAAACTACTAGTAAGTTAGCCAAGTCGAGTTACTACCCCCCTCTACACCAACTTACAATAGTGCGTTTTCACAGTTATCGACTTCAAAACATACTGGAAAACGGGGATGTCAATTTATGGAGTCAATTTCGTAAATTGACTGTCATATAATTACCTCGCATGTAAATGTGATTCGCTTCGTGTGGCAGCACTCTTTTTCTCCATTGAGACACGTTCTGTTCGGGGCTGTAGTGGTAATTTCAGGGAACCAACCGAGAATCTGAAACAAAACTCAAAGTGTTGATAATATACAAATCAAGTTGATAATCAACTATTGTGATATTGATAACTCATTTCACGGGACCACAAAAGATCGAAAGTGTACTGTATGTTTCATATTTTTCTGTGTGCTGTCTCAGATCAGTTGAGCACATGTATTGGGTACTGCAAGAGAACAACGACTTCGTTCTCTCTCAAAAACGGTCCAAACTCAACCCAAAGACTCTCAAAAACAATATAGAGGGTTTGATCGGCATAGATGAACGGTACTGGCAGTATTTGACTACAAACTACAATGTTCAGCTGAACAAATACAATAGTGTTCCAAGTACAGTATCCCACCTTGGTGAGACGGAGCATAATGCAGGGCTGCTTGTCGGCGAATCCCATGCCGGTCTCCAGATTTTCCCTGAAATAACATTTATTTCCTGAAACTGGTACTAAAAATAACACAATGATTTTCGCCATTTGTAGGAATCGGGGTTGGACATGATTATTCTCATTCTATGTGCGGTCAGATTCACTTGTACGTGCCAGAGGCCGTATGCATGGAAGATCCCGGGCTGGATCGGCTCAGAAATACCAGACTCTAACTCCGTATAACATCTCAAGCCGACCCGGGACTCGACAGCAATTCCCCGACTAGAGATCAAGTAAAATACAAATTACAGAGTCTAGTAAGGTTAAAACTACAAAGACCCACATGGTGAGTGCACAGGGTCCATATCCCGTCTGAGTGTCGTCCTTGAGTGCGATGGAGCAGGTATTGTTCTGGGACCAGGCCCCGTCTCTCGCTCCGTTTGAAGAGGCGCAAGAGGGCGAAGTTCCGTTGGAGTTGTACTCACCTGGACCAGGTCATTTATTTTTTGCATAGACATTATACATATATTATGAAAATATGTGCTCAGTGAAAACCACTCAAAACCGTTTTGACCCTAATTCAAGACGATTTTGCTGTTGTTCTCAGAGGGTTGGGTCATCATCAGTTGGACCCCTCTGAGAACTTGAAAAACAGGACGAGAAGACTTACCACCGTCTTCTGACGAAGAATGAGTAAGAATGGCACTCGTCTTGAATCAGGGTCGAAACGATTTTGAGTGGCACCTTTCACTGAGCACATATTTTCATAATAACATCCAAAAAAAAAGTCTTAATGACAACAAATATTTTTGTTTTAAATAAATATAACAATAATTATACATATACTTCGTAGTTTTAATATTTACACATTATTAAGTGCACAATTTTATTTACTGACGGCACAATGAAGATGATATCAGTTGCTGTACTCAACTGGAAAAGAGTATACACTACTACAGTTGTACATATACATTTTAAATAAACAGATGTATGTTAAACAATATTTTTACACTTTTTTATATTACATATTTATTGTTTCATTTCGCGTCGTTTCGAGGCGGTGATCATCATACATATCACATTATCGTCAAAACGTCTTCTTTTGCATAAACAAAATAAATTCAACTTGAATAAACTTAGTACATGATTAAATATACTGAAAGTGACGAGAAGTGCCCAACATGAGTTAAAGTTACATCGTCCGCTGCACTTCTATGAGCTTCAAATACAATATCAGCAAAAATTTTCAAATATCTTGCGTGTGAGTACTTAAAAAGTATGCCCATACTTTGACCCCTGCCCTCGCAAACTCGAACCCCTGAAAAGAGAGGCCGGGTGGTCGACTGGTTGTGTGCGCGCTAGCACTCCAAACACCATGGTTCGATCCCACTCGGCGCGGTATCTTCATGGCGGACCGCATGAGCTGGTAATAACGCTCACCCATGCCTAGTTTCTCCTCTACGGACCCCCTCTACGGATACTACAATGTGATCATTGTCTTGGTTGTTATAACATGAATAAAGTAACACACGGCGGAAATAGTTGCCGTAAAAGATTATTATTATATTATTATCCCGATAAACCAACCATTCATGAGCTTCTTGTATCTGACCATCAGATTGATGTACGATTCGGCATCCTTCGAGTCGAAACTGACAGCTACCTTGGGATTCTCGTCGAAACGCGATGGATTCGGCTCAAACACAACACCTGAGAATGAAAATGATTATGAAAATCAAAAGGATTCCATGAAGAGTCAAAGAGATCTAGGTTGAGTCGGTATGCCAAACTATTCTGCGTTAATCTACAAGGATGAAAATACAGTGAGCTGTGTTTTTTGTTCTTCGTTACCTAATCCTACAAAACACACTTTTCCATGACTCTTTTCTAAGGTAAACTTCAATATTGTCGACAAAACGCCTAAACACTTTTCATAGACAATCAGCATCGAATGTGAAAGTTGTCATCCTTTAATATGGAATTCAAGTAGTTTAAAGATGTTGCGTGAGAACCGCAGTGAGAGTTTCTACATTTTACTGTAAGTGTTCACAACCCTGAAAAGCCATAATCACGATCATTCTGGTATAGTGCGTGCCAAATTAATAATCTTCTGTCTCTCGTCGGTATCGAACCAGTGAGCAAAAGATTTGTAGCAGGACGCAAACCACTTAAAAAATAAACGTTTCAACTAAGAACTAACGTGGAATGCCTCCAATGAAAGTTCCATCCCCGAAGTAGAGTGGTCTTTCCTGGACTCGGGATTGAATCAGAGTTACCATCCCGTACATGAAGGCCCCGCCAATGGCCCAAAGGCCCATCAGGTACAGGGCCGTGAACACTGAAATACCAAGATTAGGCGATGGAACACTGTAGTTTAACTACTCTTATGTGGTTGATCAGTATACTCAGCACCGCCCCTAGTTAAATGACGTCTCTTAAGTTAAAAACCGAGTTATTTGCCAAGGTTCTCCCCACCAAATTGGTGACTAGTTGATATCAAGTTGTGAAATCAAAGTTTAGTGCACAATTGTGCACCAAGTTCTTGGTAAACTGTTTGCTACATGTCACGTTAGTACCCCGAGAGGTCAGACTTTCCAAGTCCATAGTCCTAATTATCTCACACGTTCAGGTCTGTTTCTCACGTTCTGTTCCTGTCTACCGCGTTAACACGTCTGAGAAAACCTAACAAGCCAGATTTCACGTAAAGTGTAAACAGGTTTCCCACATTTCGAAACGAAACAGACAGTTCTCGGTTGTTCCGGTTGCGAAAATCGCGGGTTACTTCCAATGCACACAGTGAAGTTTTGCCTACAGGGACAGAGTACACCCCTCGAGCACTGACTCTACAGCAGACACAGTTCCAACACACAAAATTAAGTTTTAGCAGTGTTGCGGTGCGGTAAACGAAAAAAGTACAGCCACGATATAGTTTGGTAATGACTATATCGGGAATGTACTGTAGGTATGCAATACTTTCCTGATAAGAGAGTTCTTTCATTGTAGATCAAAAACAAATAAAAAATGAATAAACAACTCTGAAATATCTAACCCCATCCGAGGAACCGACATTCTTCGAATGCGAATCACTAAATAAATGCAAATAAATAGATACAAGATATTCAAATATCTCACCCCATCCAAGTATGCCCTTCTCGAACTCCTTTTCTCTTCTCATCTGATTCTTCTTCGCTCGAGGCTTCGCGGGATCATCTTCTGCCATTGAGGTGGTAGACTTTGTGGCTCTGGAAAATGTCAAAATGAAAAACAGGTTCTATTTGAAAAATCTTTTAGATGCCATGTAACGTGCAATTTTGAAAACGATAAGTAGCTTATGTAGTTTAGGTAGTTTTAGAGACGAAATTGTGACTTTTCAGAGAACGCGAAGGAAATGCAAAAAAGTCACCTGTTAAGAAGTTTGCTTTGACGATGAAATAGTTAAAATGTGAAAACCGAAAATAAAATTATGAAATTGAAAATGGTAAAAAACTGACGGGTTTATTGTACAATCGTCCCCCCCCCCCCCCCCCCCTGGGCCGAAATAGGTTGGAATCAGACCCGTAGTACCACCCCTAGGGGGGGGGGGGTGATTGTACAACGTCCTTCTTTACTGCAGGTTTGGATTGAGTGAGGGGCGATTGTTAAACAGGTCCGGGGTTGTACTATTACCCCCCATTTTGTATTGTGGGGGGGTGATTGTTAAACGTCGACATTGTACAATTACCCCCCATTTACAATCACCCCCCTCTCTATAGGAAATCGTATTGGGAGGGGGGTGATAGTACTACGGGGGGGGACTTAAGGTGAGGGGGGGGGCAATTGTACAATTTTCCCAAACTGACCTCGATTCGGTGATTTTTTTGCTTTCGGCTGCCGAGGGAGACCTCATGCTGTTATGTGATTTGCTTTCATTTCCTGCTGAAAAAAACATTTTTATTACAGAAGAAGTTGTTTGTAAGTTTATATAGAAAAATGCAGCAAGACATTATAAACATCTCGTTCATCCTTCAATAAATTGGTAAACTGTAGGTATCTACGTTTGAATGAAAAGAAGTATATGAGGGGTGAAACTACAAAAGCAGTTAGAAAAACCGGACCTGATTTTCTTAGCAAAGCTTGGCGCTCAGAAGAAGCCTCCATCTAAGAAGACGAAAATAGAAATGAAGAGGAACGGAAAACAACTAAGAACGTGAACAGTTTCACGGAAATTCACAGGAAAACGATGTAAAAGGACAGTTTTCCAGTTTCCACATGCAAATTAGACAAAAGAAGCAGTGATTTTGAAGAAATAGGGTTTTTTTAGTTTTGTTTTTATTCAAAAAATGAGTAAATTTAATTGTTCTGTTCAGTATTCTAATCAAAAAATACTTTCATTAGTAGTAAATGAGCTTATCGTTGAAAAAAATCCGGTTGAAATCAAGAAAGTGATGTAAATTTGCGTAAAATGAGCGAAACATTGAACTCCATTGTAAAAAAACGTTGAACAAAGAAAATTTTCCAGATTGAAACAATGAATTTGAAAACTTTAAAACTTACCACCGGTTTTGGAAACGCCCATTTAAGAATGATATCGTTATTTTCTTGAAAGGAACAAACGTGTACCCCTATTTCATTGAACAGGAATTTTCCAGGGAAGCCTAGTTCAGAGATCCATCTTGTTTTTCTGACTTTGATGATAATCGCACTTGATTTCAAAGTTATAGTCGTTGTCAACGGAAAGGCGGGAGGGTACTGTATATCTCACTTTCCGCTGTGTACGCACACATGTCTTTGATTCCAGAGCTTACCGATTATGTGCCCTAATAGCACAGTGGTTAGCGCCCAGATACGAATCTTTTGCTCGCAGGTTCGATTCCGGCGAGAGACAGAAATTAATAAATTTGGCACTCACTATATATAGTCTCCATTATCCCGAGAAAGACAGCAAAGGACTGAATCGATCGAACAGTGCGTGACGAGCGGTCATTCATTACTTGACAGCAGACTAGAGAGTGTGTAGATCAAAGACACGCAGATAAGTTGGCGCTCGTAAAATGCCGCCTTTTACCAAATTGACCGTTCGTTGTCCACAAAGGTTCGACAAAACCTATACCGTACCCTATGTGAAAACTGCTACTCGAATTGTAGTTTGATCAGCACAGTGAACTCTTTCTCTCTCCCTTCATTCTCTATCCTGCTCTCTCTCTCTCCTTCTCTCTTTGCTCTCTCACTCTCTCATTAAATCTCTCTCCCTCTCTTTCTCTTCTTCCTTTTTCTCTTTTCTTTTTCTTTTCCCACATTTCCCTCTCTATTGTTCCCCTTTTGCCAACCCGTGATGCCATCATACTGCGTGTGTTTTATCTGCATCTGCTCAAACAAAAACCGCCGGATAAAGCCGAAATCCGGGCCCGAATTCCAATTTCACCACCATGATTCCGGCAATTCTCGCGGTTTTGGTCGTTTTCGTAACCGGAGAAACCGTTGAAACCGGCCTGGTCGGCGGTAGATCAAAAAGACAGTCCTACTACTACGTCTGCGGCACTTATCCTAATCAGTTCTACTCTATCTATCGTGAGTTTGATAGAAATTTACGAAATGAGGTTCTGAGAAACTCATCATTCGACTAGCATACACAATTAACCAAATGTTATGCCAACCCCATTAGATATTATGGAAAACTTGTAGAGTTGCTCATGAACAGGAGCGCCTGTTTTCTAAAAAGTTGGAAGTGATATTACTAAGAAAACACTCAAGTCGGGAAAAGGCTGCAAATTTGTCAGGATCTTGCGATACTACTCTGTGAAAGAACAATGGAATGAAACAGAGTATACTCTTTCAATGTTCACAAATATTGCGTGCGTTCCCGTGTGAACTGACCGTTTCATATACTAATCCTTCACTTTTCTGCTAATCTTATGTCACAGAACAGAAACCTTCAAAGGGCTGCTTTCTCTGGTTACGGTAGGTTCCGACCATTATTTGCTTCCATTTCAGCGTGTAGCTACTACAATGCTCCCTCCACTTCTCAGTGCGCCAATGGCGGTACCCAGATAGGAGTTGGCTGCTACTACGACTATCAGGTACAATTAAGATACAATATACTATAAATAATATAATAATTTTGTACGCCAACTAGTTCAGCCGTATATTGCTTAATTGACAGTCGAACATAAAAAAAAAATTCTATTGAATTTCCACTCAGCCAAATTACTCGCCATTCTTATAACGGCCTCGACGAGAGAATGTGTAGGTCAGAGAGAAACAGACTTTTATTTCCATGCTCTCTCGCTTCGGTAGCTTCCTAGTAGCAGAAGTTTGGCGTCAACTCTTCTAGCACGTTATTTTATGAAGGCAGTTCTTTCATATAAGATATACACGACTTTGTAATAGATGAACATTGAACATTGACCACGTCAGTTCCAATATCCAGGCTCGAGCTATTTTTGGAATAGCGAATTCGTTTTTGGCGCAGCTGTATAAACAGTACGTGGGGATATGGCAAGGCGAACCCAACAATGTACACTTTTGATTAAAAAGGACACGTTATCGATGAAAACTGTTATTGGAACGATGAAATGAAAAAATTTTTGTTCAAATTGGTCCAATCCGCCAAAACTCTAAACGCATAGTAAAAGCATAACATGCAACACATCAAAGTTATACCCGATGCAAAAGTACACATTTCCTGATGTTTTTACGTGTCACGTGGGTATTCTATTGTTTACTAGTGTAATCACCGGTTTCAGTGTACTCCGTATGCAAATGGTCGCCAAGTAGCCTGTTCCAATGGATGCTGTTGCACGGTTCCCAATGCACAAGTCACCACTCCAGCTGCCAATCCTTTAGGTATATTGTATATAATCAATTTCACTTCTATCTTTCGGAATCACTGTAACCTTACTATAGGGGTGAGGGAGCCTCCATCAGTTGGATGGATGTTGACCGATACACGAATTTCGATCGAGAACAGCCGAGATTGTACTAAGAACATAGCGGGATAGAGTTTGTTTCGGAAAAGAACTCTCTACGTTAATTTGTCAACGAATAATCATTATTCGTTGACAAATAAACGTAGAGAGTTCTTTTCCTGATGAAATTATTTGACAGCTTTCTGCCAAATAATTCTAACAATTTCGCAGGGTTCTGCTACAACGTCATGACGTTTCCATTAGCTGGCACGTTGCCAAAGTTTCAATAGGTGTGACTCCGAATATTTCCACCCAATTGTCCAGCCGCTTTTGTAGCGATCTCGACGAGAGAGCGCGCAGGTCAGAGAGACACTGATGTCTGCGGCCTCATTGATCTACATACTCTCTCGTTTTCGTAGCTGGCCTCGATCGTTCCGAGGATTGGAACTCTAATTTCGTTTTGCAGGTTTCTGCTACAACGGCCAGCGATCCTCCGTTCGTTGTTCCCGAAATGTGGACTGCGCCTCGGGGCAGACGTGTATGAACGGACTGTGCTGCACTACTACCGGCAACGAGTGGCAGAGTGGGTTGCTGGTGGAAACATGGGCGGTGACCATGTCTTTGTTGATAAACCTCTGGCGAAAACTACATGCCCAATATGGTTCACGTATAGCTAATCGAAGTTTTCAATGGCTTTCTGGATTCAAGCTGTTAGTCGTACGAAACAACTTAAATTTGGTTTACTACCGTAGTAATTCTGAATTCCTTCGTGGGTTACTGTGAGTAGTATACTGTAAGTTTCGATCGACGATCCTTTGAACTAGACTATCCTTCCTGTGCAGTGCATTAGTCTTTGATTAGTGTTGCATAGGTATAATGAACAATGACGATATATATTTTTATTGTTATCAATACTATAATCATTAATATTATTAGGTGCGTGTGGGGGTCTTGGGGCCCTCGCTAGTTGTTCGAATGGCGCGTGTGGTGCGTTCTTCTGTGCTACTTCCAACTATTGCTGCGAGTGTCAGTTCGGAAGGACAAGTGGACAGTCCACAAATGTTAGTTTCCCATTTGGATATGTGTAATACGAAAGAAATATAACGCATCACTCATAATAATATTAGAATGCTACCCATTTGAGTGCATTTAAATATGGCCTGACAGGAACCGAATCTCGCGCCTTGCGCTCCACGGTTAATTCATTCGCTTCAACGCGAATGCGCCCCAGAAACGGAGTTTTCCAATCTCCGTTGATAAATTGTGATCCACAAAATATCAATTAATTAGTATTTGTAGCGCATTTTCATTGGAGCTTCGATTTCGAGATTCGATTCCTGTCAGACCACCTTTAAGAGGGTGAAGAAAAAAGGTTTGATTGTTTCTTAAAACGTATTATGTTTTGTTAAAATATTTACCACTAATTTCAATGTCATACGGTAACCATCCTACCACCAGCTAACCTGTTGCTCGCAGGGTTGTCCGTCCGGTTCCTCTGCTTCCACTAGTGGATATTGCTGTCCGTTCTGTCCCACAGGTAAATATTGATTATATATTTTATAAAATTGTTAGTAAACAAAACAAGGAATATTTGATTTGCACTAACGACGGCGTATTATGGATCCGCTCCTTATACGGGGCGGGGCATGTTATCCTATCCAGCTGTGTTTGTAGTTTGTTCCCGCTCTTTTTTTTGTGGAAATTTGAACAACATGACGTCACATCGTGATCAAACTACAACTGACATTTGATCATTCCGTAAACCAGATTACTGTAGATGGTTCCGTTACAGGTGTGACCCCGTATGGTTCGTGCTACAACGGACAATGTGCCGCTGGATATACGTGCAGAGGAGGAAATATATGCTGTCCCAACTGAAAACACCGGAATCATATATATTGACAATAGTTATTTCGAGCTGTAATAAAGATGATAAATATATTTAAACACGTCCGCAGACAGTTTTCGATTTATTCATTTGTGATAAACTCCCATTTGGCCATAAACACGGACATATAACAAACAGAGTACTGGCAGGAAGGGTGACGAGCAGTACACAGCTCCTGAATAGAATCTTTCAAAGTTATGTTCTCCTTCATTCTTCTGAAAACACCATCGAATCGTAGAAATGTGAAAGTTGTTGTAATAGGAAATACAAATACGTCATTTTTGTAATAGGAATAAACGTAAGCCAAGATTTTAAAGTTCAAATATGTTTTGTTTGAAAAATTGTCAAATGAGAGAAGGGTATGTTGTCTCATAATATTGTGTCTTTTACTCATTTATAGATCTTTTTCCACGAAATTATCCATGACTGCAGTTTTCGGGGCGAAATCACTGGAGAACCGGGTTCTTCCCGAACCAAACCGCGAACCGGTCACTGGAGAACCGAACCAACTGAACCGAACCGATTTTTGAACCGACCGGTTCTCCAGTGAGTGCTTCGAACCGAACCGACATTAATCATGAGTTAAACAAGCAAGTCGTATCCAAGGTAAAATGACTCTATCCCGGTTCGGTTCGAAGCATTCACTGGAGAACCGGTCGGTTCAAAAGTCGGTTCGGTCGGTTCGGTTCGGTTCTTCAGTGACTGGTTCGCGATTCGGTTCGGGAAGGACCTGGTTCTCCAGTGAATTGGCCAGTTTTCGGTAATTTTATTTCGTTCTCTGCTAGAAATACTACAAACTAGGAACCAATCAAAACTATTGTCCAAATTCTTATTTGTTTTTGTGAGAAGTGTTTTACCTAATCGAACACCTACTGTAAGGGATGATTACGTATTCATAGGTAATTGGACTTCCCTGACAGAACAGAGAGAAAATTTTCACTGAAATTTCTGAGAGAAAGTAGGGGGAAAATCGGGGTAGATCAGGGATAATTCAGGGTGATTTCCCGGTAATTTCCCAGCACTTACTTTGAAATTTTTAGTAGGGAAATACCGGAGGTATTTCAGGGATATGTACGGGATATTATAGAGCAATCATTAGCAGGGATGTGGCGGGGAGAAAACAGCGATTTCGCGCGCGGCGCACCAGAGTAGCTGGCTCGATCAGCTGTTCTGCACACATTAGAGCCAACCCGTACTAGATACGGCGCACCGCCAGACGTGGCTGGCCGCCGTTTGTCGTTTCACTCTGAGTTTGAAATCGGTTCATATATGATTTATAATGGAAGAGTACTTAACTATTAACTGCAGGGTTAATAAATTAATGTAAAAATTTACAAAGTGTTTTTGATATTGTCTTTTAGATAATGAAAAAAATGTTTATTTTCTAAAATTTCTGAAGCAACCCGTAATTTCTCTCTTTCATCACTGAGATTTCTCTGATTTTCCCCAGAAATTCCTCTGTTTTCTCCCTGTCTTAGCAGGGGCCAGACCGCGGTTTGGCCCCTGCTAAAACAGGGGTGGTTTCGGGGTGAAACAGAGAAATGTCAGGGGTGAACAGAATCCAGTGTTGGTGAATGAGACTATCTGATTGGCAGCAGGCAATTGCGCTCTATTGCGGAGACCGCAACGCGCGCGACGTTATTGAGAAGCATAAGAAATTAAAAATTAATGCGCGCACTTTCCAAACTAACAGCTTTTTTGAATTTTTTTTCATTCTTAACTTCAAGCTTTCGTTCAACTGATAGATTCGTCAACAGTTAGAGCAGATGTCTGATGCTATACGGACGGAATAAGTCTGAAACTCCGTTGCATTCCACTTAACCTTGATTTTGAACGTTTTGCTAGCTCAGTTCTCAGTAAATAGTGTTTCTTTTCTCAATTTTTGCTTGATAGTGAGGAGTAATCATTTAGGCTACCTTTCTTAGTTGTCGTTGATGAAAATACCCTAGAAAGAGCTTTCAAATCTTATCAAATTCACCCTTGAAATAGTCACGTGATATGCTTTCTCATGCATGAGAGTTGCGAAACAGCAAACCAGAGTACCGGACAGTTTTCATTTTATTTCTCTTCTTGGCGCGGGTGGTCGTTTTCCAAGAAATAAGCACGAATATTGTTGTTTTGGGCTCAAATTATTGTCAGTTTAGTTGTGGCTCTCGCTCTCTGATAAATTTTGCTGTGTTTAGTTTCCGGATCTATATCAGCTCATTCTCTTATTGCCTTTCAGGTTCATGTTAATAAAATCTGATTAGTCATGGCTCAAGGAGGTACCTTGAAGTTATCAATAAATCTCAACCGGGGAGTGTCATCGACGAGTGAAAATAGTCAACAGATTGCAACGGATCAGGGGGATCAGACAGGAGAAAACGGTTGGTAAACACGGTTTTATTCATTCAAAAATAATAATCTCCCATTTTTCTTTGATCCAATGACTTTTATCGTTTTTTTTAAAGTTTAATGAATGTTGAATTAAGCTGATGCTCAAACGATACATGACGTTCTATGTTCTGTCTGACATGCTTGGTTTTGAAAAGTTCACTGAACAAGTTGATTTACTCCATGTTTATGTGCACACAACAGTAATGTGTTTATCCTAGAAAAGAGCTCGTTCCGTGTTTCGGATAAAATACGTTAGACGTTAGACCTCATTGATTTGCATTTAAAAAATGTCACATTCTCTCGGTATTAGCGAAAGAGAGCTTGTTAAATTTTTCGGCTATCCGAACAAATCCACTGGAGTCCTTTATGTGCTTCTTTCCAGATGGTTCCCGATCGCAAAGCCAGAGTCGTCCGTCCAGTAACGAATCCAGTAGCTCCAATAGTCAGTTTTTCTTTCAAATATCAATGTTTTGCTCTGCATTTTATATATGTAAACATAGTTATGCGTGACGTATTCCAACCTATTGTTATTTTTCTGTTCATTGTCACACAACACACATTATTGCTTCATTTTTGAAGAGCAGTCGACCTTTACTACTGTGTTTGTGTGGCCAAACTTAGAAGACCTAATTTACGTTTCTATCTCGTTTGACTGTGTTAGATAAATACACATTTGCCAACTGAGTTAGATCTATTTTTCATTCGTTGCTATTTTCATGATATTTTTTTGTATTTCAGCTGGAAGTGGGGAGGGGAATTCGCGAAGCGCGTCCCGAAATAATCTTCTGAATGTGAAAATTCCAACCGCAACCAAAAATGCTAGGAAACGGAAACATATTCAGTAAGTTGACGCCCAAAGTTCTCATTTGTGAAAAAATGAAATAGAACGGTTCGTTTCGTTTCGTGCATTAGCAACTTGGCAAAATCAGAAAAACAACCTAGTTTTCTGCCATGCCGGGAAAATGTGGTCAACTTCTATGCAGACATTTTTGCTGTTTGAGAAAAAGTTCAGCTATCCGCTATGAACAACGCGATGTTTGTTTTTTCTAGTATTCATATTTCTTTCAACCTAATTTTTATTATTCTTCGACCTGTGCTCTCGATTCCAGAACGAATTTCGACGACGCCAAGCTATTGAACAAGCGAGCTTTGGATGCTCAGCAAAAGGAGAAGGAACGTCTTTTGCGACTAGAGCGGTTGAAGTCATCGGTTCGTACATATATTATTTCATATTTCTCTAGGTTCTTTTTTGGCAATCTCTAGATTCTCGTTTCTTCCTGGATCTGAAACACGAAAAAAAAATTGCAGTTGCCACTAGTTGTAACAGGTTTTCGTTCGCACCGAGTTGTTGTTTTAGTGCCATTTTCATCTTGCAGGAAGGAGATATAGCCATGTAGGCGGGCTCCAGATTTTCGGGTCATCAAAATTCAATTGCAGGTAGATCAAAACGACCACATCTCGCAGATGGCTGCCCTGATGCCTGCCAATCGTTCGGCGCAGTCGCCCTCCCCATTACCGGTACTCGATCTGGATGATATCGACTCGGTTAGTGGAAATTAAAGTTTATGTGCGCTGTAAAAAAATATACTCGAAATAGTTTTGAGCCTGATTCAAGTTCAAGACGATCTTGAGTCTATCAGAGGGTTGGGTCATCATCAGTTGAACTCCTCTGAGAAAAACAGGACGATATAGTATAGACATACACCATTAAGGTCCGACTAAGCGACGAAAAGTAGTCTGTTTTCAGATGTAAAGACGTGAAAATTTATGATTTTTCATTAGGAGTAGACCGCTTTTTTCCTTTTCGGCAATTTCGGCTAAAAAAAGTAGTCCGTTTTTCGAATTTTTCTGACTATTCGGACAACTTTACTGGTGTATGAGTATAGACTTGGTTAGTTCGTTCCGTCGATCACGGTTCAATTCAAATAAGGACCGACGTTCAAGCGTTGTGTTTCTTGTGCGGTCTTTATATTACAATAGGTGGGATCGAGACATACGATATATACCCCCCCCGGTTTCGATGCTGACTGATGCTCACTTTTGCCAGACTTCGATCGACGCATAGTCACTTTTGGGGCCACCTTAGTCTAAGAAATCATGAGTGGTAACTAAAAGTACGCATTTTTAGTTACACATGCTCACTTTTTGGTGTTGCTTATGCTCACTTTTCTCGATCTGGTATGATTCTTTTTTTACGTATGGATCGAGAGATAAGGAAGCTCTCTGCTAGTTTTTGTTTCTAATTATGAGCTTTTGCCACATGGGACTTTCTTTGAGAAAAATTTACGAACTTATTCGATTTCAGGTGAATTCGTGAGTTTCGAAGACAAAAACGGTTTACGGTTATTTCTTTCTCTTTAATTTCGCTGTGTTTTCCGCAATTGCTAGTATTTCAGTTCGAGTACGATTCGAAGAAATGGCGTCAGGACGACAGTGTGAATGGGTTCGGGCCCACCTATCCCTCCACTTCTGGCGTGGAAAAAGAGGAGAAGAAGCCGAAACAAGTACACGAGGTTAGGAAAATATTATAATTATTAATATATTTATTCAACAAATATCCACATACATGGTATCTAATAAATATCCATGGGACATGGGAATAACCTCATAGCTTATGAATCTCATTGTTCTCTGTGATTGTTCGATCGGCATTCATCGGATACAGAAGTTGTTTGATTAGCTTCGCCTCCGTACTTTTCACAGTTAATCCGTTGCTGTTGTGATGAAGTTGTGATGTTTTCTAAAAATATACGTACAAGTTCAATCGCTATTGTAGGGATTGACAAGTTGATTCAAAAGTTTTTGTTCGAGAGATATACGTACCTACTACTGTTTGTCGATAGTCGAACCTTATCTCACCGGAATCCAACCTGCGGGCAAAAGACTCGTAGCAGGCCGCTAACCACTACGCCATTGAAGTACATCATGGCACGAGCAAGACATGTGTCCGTACACAGCGGAAAGTGATATATACAGTTCCCTCTCGCCTTTCCGTTGGCTACGACTATAAACTATGTTTGTTTTCAGGTAATAGACCTTTCAAGTGATGATGAGGATGATATAAAGGAGATCGGAAGTTTCACCCCAAGACGAGTGGAACCAACGTTACCTGGTACGTAAACCTTAGAATTTTTTTAGTTTTGTAAGCTGTTTATGAGGCAAGTAATTTCCTCTATAAGAATCACCTTTTTGTTTTCGAGGCTGTTCTCTGCATTTCCATCTCTATTGTTGGCAAAATGTGGCACTTATCATCAGGAATATCTTGTTCAGTCATAGGTGGGATGCCACGGTCCGCTGTCCGGGGGACCCTTAACTATTTGCCAGACTGGACGAGAGGGGACCTATAACTATTTAACAGAATACCCGTTTTTGTCTTTGTGGCGCCACTGAATTGGGGAGGGACCCATAACTTTTCGTGTTTTTCCGCAGGAGTGATCATTAACTCTTGAGATCCATAACCAGTGGCCGTATTCACCAATGTCCCGGGAAGGTAAAAAAAAGCTTCCCGCGCCTCTGGACCCTCCTCACCAGCACACTATTTTCGTGCTCTAGCTTTCCGAGGATTGGTGAATACGGCCACAGGACCATCCCACATATGGTTCAGATTAATTTATTGATTTTCTCTCTCGTTTCAGTGAGAAGAAATCGATGGTATGGTTCGGATAAGGATAGGGTGGGTTCATTTTTTTCAATCTATACTTATTAGTCATGAGAGTTCTGGTGTGGTGGTGTTTTTTGACCCAGAAGTGCTCATTCTAGGTTCTAGGCAAGTAGTTGTTTATCATGAAACTTGTGAAACTTCACTAGTCTGACGTCGTCTATGTATTAATGTATCTAATGACTTTCCCTTGTTTTATGGTAACGTTACAAGTTCTACAGTGCAAGTCTTAATTGTGACCTAACTTGTATTTTGTATCATTGGGTGTGGGTATCGTTGGCGATTGGCGTCAGAATAGCGTAGACGGTAGTTCGAAGTCCTCTAAGAAGACAATTGATTATTCTTTCAAACTTTTCGCTGCCCGTTTGTAAATATATCTAATCTTGTAAAGTATTTATATTTGGTATTTTTTCAGTTGGTTCGCGAGAAAATGGATGAACAGCATCGCATCGAACAGAAACGGCTGAGCAAACGAAAGAATCTGGGGGACATCGAAAAAGTGGAAATCACTGGGGGAAGACTGATTGTGAATCGAGGTAGGTCAACTGGTTTCGTATGTCAACTGTTAGTTTACATGTTTGTTTCGTGTTGTACATGAATACGACTTACATAGAAGAGTTAAACAATGCAATCTGGCAACCTTTCCTACTTTAAAACAAACGACAACACACTTAGGTTCAGGGGTAATTGAAAATAACGGGGTCCTGGTCTCACGTCCCACACGTTCATTGTTCAAAATTTGGAAACTGTGAGTAATAGAGTAGTTTCCAGGCCACCCGCCGGAAGATCCGGATATTGCGGTCACCGCTCATTTGACTCATGTTCTGCAGCCTCATCAGCTGGGAGGAATCAGGTTTATGTGAGTTATTCAACCCATACCCTAAATGCCTCAGAGTTGTGACTTTTTCAAATAGGGGGGTTTTGCCCTCCCCCTCAGCCATTATAAGGGGGTTTTGCCCTTAATTTAGAAAATCGCTAAATCAGATAATTTTTGAGGGGAGGGGGGGGGGGGGGGTTTGCCCAAATCTTCGGACCAAAAACAGGGGGGTTTTTCTCAAAACGCTGAGCATTTAGGGTATGATTCAACCAAACTGTACGTTTAGGATTTTTGATGAAAATGCCGCAAATTTCATATTCTTTCAATGCTGGAAGCAATTGGGAGTTAGTCAGCTTGTACAGTTCGTCTGTTCACATTTTCTTCACAATTCATGAATTTCTTCAGAAGTAATGTGATTCTTGACTTTGAAATTGGCTTTTTGCAGGTATGACAATATCGTGGAATCGATACAGGAGTACAAGACATCCAATGGTTTTGGCTGCATTTTGGCACATAGTATGGGACTTGGAAAGACCATTCAGGTAGGTCAAATCGGTCTTTTTTGGGAATAATTTTCTTGTTAAAAGTTGTCAGTTCAAATTCTTGAATAGTATAAAATTATGTGGTCCATAGTAATGAATAAAGAAAACATTTTTTTCACACCAATGAGGTTTCAAAGCCGTTTTTAGATTCACTTTTGTAAAACTTTGTGATGTTCGATTCGAACAACTTTACTGAAGTGTGTATCCATTGCATTATACAGTTATACTGCTATAATCGTGGCAATTATAATTTATTATATATAGGTGGTAACCTTCACGGATATTTTCTTCCGTGCCACCCGTGCCCACAAGGTGTTGGTCATTGTCCCGGTAAACACGATTCAGAATTGGTTGAACGAGTACGAGAAGTGGTTGCCAAAGTGAGTTGGAGATCGGGATTGCGATGTTAGATATACTGTTAGTCAACTGGACAGTCACGTGAAACATTCTAAACACAGTAAAACTCAGAAACGTGCAATGTCAAAGTGTACGAGTTCTAATTTTACGTACCTATTCAATTAACTTCCAGTAAATGTTTTTTTTTGTTCTGTGTTCTTTAGGGTTGTTAATCGAGTTGAAAATTTCGAGTTTTTCGAGTTTCGAGTTTTTCGAGTTTTCAAAAATTCGAGTTTTTCGAGTTTCGAGTTTTTCGAGTTTCAGAAAATTCGAGTTTTTCGAGTTTCGAGTTTTTCGAGTTTCAGAAAATTCGAGTTTTTCGAGTTTTCGAAATTTCGAGTTTTTCGAGTTTCGAGTTTTTCGAGTTCTGAAATTTTCGAGTTTTTCGAGTTTCGAGTTGAACTCGAAACTCGAAATTTCGAGTTTATTTCGAGTTTTTCGAGTTCGAGTTTATTTTTTAACAACCCTAGTGTTCTTCTTTATTGAATCTGAAGAATGTATAGACATAAACAAGCTGAACTAAATGTAAATACCTGTTTTTTAGGTATTCGAGTACTGGGGACAGATTGCGAACGTTCGAGGTCTTCATTCTCGGAGACGGGGTCAAAACATTCGATCAGAGAGTCAGCCTCATTGGTTAGTTGGTCAACATTGTTAATTGTTATGTATGAACTGTCAACTGTTTACAAAAAAATATCCAAGTTTTTGTTGTCTTTCTCTTGGTTTTGAGACTGTGCTTCTGAATATGAATTTTATCAGCAATAGATAGTGTGGTAAGGTTTAAAACGACCTAATTTCACTGCATGAGAATTTGGCTATAAACATGAATATGATTGTGAAATTCGTGTTTGACATACTCCAGTATAAATGTTTTCATTTTGATGAACATCTGGACTTTATTGATTTATACTTTTGTTTATATTTAATTTCGAACTTCATACACTAGTATAGTATTGTTGTCCGAGTGACCACAAAATTTAGAAAACCGAATAACTTTTTTGCTTGTTCTGTGGAAATCAGCCGATTATTGGTGAACACGTATGGAGATTCACGTAATCACGTTTTTGAATCGGGTTACCTTTTGTTATATATTGGCAGATTACTGTAGTCTGTTTGTATTTCAGAAGAATGGGCGACGAAGGGTGGAGTGCTGTTGATCGGATACGACATGTTCCGTCTGCTGATTCGCAACACGCAACCGAAAAAGGCACCCAGGACCAAGTTGAACTTTGTCAATGGAAATAAGGTCGGTTTGGTCGAGCTGTAAGGTCTTTGTTAAACTTGGCAGGTTGCAGTGAAGAGGGAAATCTTGACTATAAGAATATTTGAGAATAACAGTTGAATCGTGTGATGTGATTCAAAATATAAATAAAGTACTCAAACGCCAAAACAGCCCAATAATAATGGCCGAACAAAAACGAAACTCAAACCAATTGGAGGCGAAACTAATGAAGTTTTTATAGTTGTCCTGGTGTATTTGAATGGTTTGGAAATTGAGAATTGATTGGATAATTCTGATATTTTCCACGTTTTCCCACGTATGGTGGTTATTCAGATTTCACGTGACGAGCAGCCGGATGATTTTGACCAGGGATTCACTCATGGCGGCCGAGTTAGGAAGGAGGCCAATCAGGGTGAGCGGAAGTTTATACGGTTGTAGTTTGTAGTTTAATTGCCTGTTGGTAATACTGCATTGAGTTTAAGCTATATTACTGCACCTTGCTGACACGGCTCGCCTACACAGTCCAGTCATTGAATGATTGATTGATTTTCAGAAAACAGGAACAAATGAGAATCAATTTAATTTGAGCAAGATGCTAGATGCAACTAGAATCGAAATCATGATGAGCAAAATAGTGAAACATTGAAATACGGGTATTTGACTATATTTGAACAATCGACACTTCAACGGGTTGCGATTGCGCTACGACCACGATTTAGCTTTGAAGAATTGGTTAACAGATGGTTTTTGACCGATTCTTGTGCTGAACCAAACACCGCCAGGCGCCTCTCATTCCTTCAAAATTCTCGCGACCCCTCCGTGTTTTCTCGTGTCGCGACCCCCAAAAACGGCGACATTCAACTAATTTCCGTACGATTATAGGTTATTTTGTATGAAATCGTTAGTGAACAGCTCGCGACCCCTACTTTTCACAAGGATTTGTTCGCGACTCCCCCTTTTATGAGGGGCCTTGGCGGTGTATGTGCTGAACTGTTTGCAACAAAGTAGGGTATGTAACTGCATAATCGCATAATTCTCGAAGGCATAACTTGAATTTCGAGTATTGTTTTAATATATTCACGTTTCTTCTTCATCCCATTTCCATCTGGTTTTCCAGTGATTCGTCAGGCCCTTTTGGACCCGGGTCCGGACCTAGTGGCCTGTGACGAGGGCCATAAGATCAAGAACCTCAACACAGATATCTCGATTGCCCTGGGATCCATAAGAACCACGTGAGTTTGTTTACTTGTTTACGAAAGTTTTCTGATTGTTTACTGTTTTGTTGTTATTTTTTCAACCTGTTCAACTGGGATGCTTGAATAGGCTTTTACAGATTTACTTTGGTTGTATGGTGAATTTTGGCTGGGATCATGGTACATATGTAGAAGACATAGTAAAGTGGGGATATATAAAAATAAATCGTAGTATGTATAGGTAAAAGTAAAATAAAAAAAAGAAAACCTAGAATCCACGTGTGTGAAGTCATGTTACCTAGGCATTTCGGGATTTTAACATCTATATGCCGGTAGGGGCCCTCATGTCTGTAACCACGTGCAGAGCGAAATGCAATATATCGATTGGTTTCGAAAAGGGTGGAGCCTAATTGTTATCCTCGTTTCAGTCGCCGTATCGTGCTCACCGGGTATCCACTGCAGAACAACCTGATGGAGTACTACTGCATGGTGGACTTTGTGCGTCCGAAATATCTGGGCGAAAAGAAGTCGTTTTCGATTATGTTCGAAAAGCCGATCAAGAACGGACTTTGTGTCGACTCTACTCCAGGTCAGACAGTTAGATATTATACCTGAAGGATAATAAACAAATACCAGTAAAGTGCGACTAAGCGTCAAAAAGTAGTCCGTTTTAGATATGAACACGTGAAAATTTATGATTTTTCCATCAAAAGTAGACCGATTTTCTTGATTCCGGTGAAAAAGTAGTCCGTTTCTCGAACTTTTCTGACTATTCGGACAACTTTACTGGTGTATGGTAATAAAATTATAATCTATCTTGACTAACTGATCTTTTTTCTTCCTCTTTGGTGAGATAGTTGGGTGTGAAGGGTACGGCACGGTATAGGGTAAGGGAACTTGAAATTCGAACAATCTGAAATCTAATCAGAAGTAGAATGGAGAATTGAGGTTTTTTGGTATTGTGCTTCTATTCTAATGAAGTGGGGACCGTGATCTCTAACAGTGTCCAATAAGCTTAATTTCCTTTGTTTCAGGTGATATCAAGCTTGCGATGCAGAGAACTCACGTGCTTGTCGAGATGTTGAAGGGATTCGTGCAAAGGTTGGTTTTTGTGGTTTTGTTATAGTTATTTCATATTTTTATTAGCTTTCTATGCTTGGATTTGGATTCAAGACTGTACAAGTAGGTTTAAAACACAAATTCAAGTTGGATACACTCGAATGAAAAGTCGAGGCACTTGGCACTATTTTCCTAAAAGGGGGATTTAGGGTGATGGGTGATCAAGTGAGCGGCAGCCCTAAAAGGGCCGCGAATATGATATCGACCACGCTAGTAGGCCCTAATATGGTGATTTCGGCTGAAAAAAGTCACGGACCTGAAAGGAATATTTCGGCTTCTCACCTAGGAAGCTCAATCTTCGCTTTTCAGACGTACTCATCATTTGTTGAAGTCGATTCTGCCGAAGAGCAAGGAATACGTTCTGTTGCTACGGAAAAGCCCGCTTCAGCACGCCTTGTACAGGTTTGTGTTTTTTTTATTTTCCAGTCGATGTCAGTAAATGAGTAAAAACACGTAAGTTCTGATCAATCGTTTAAAAAAGAAATAGAAAGCCTCTATTTTCGCGATTTTTTTCAACAAAAGCTGTCCTGGGGCTTAGCAGAAACTCGTTATATATACACTTTTCTAGTAGTGCAAAAGTGAAATTCCGGTAACATTTTTCAATGAAAATGCAAGCCAATTTTTCTCTAACTTTAAGCTTATGCTCAGTAGGTAGTTTTCCAACTAAAAATATATACACTTACTATTGTTTTGCAGGAATTTCCTCATCTATGCCAATATGGAGATCAAAACGGGCACGGGAAATGTGTTCAATCCGCTGAAAGCGTTCGCAGCATGCTCAAAAGTGAGTTCGTTTTCTTATAGAATAGCTCTTTGCTTGAAATCGATGATCTCACCAGAGTTGGTACTGGAATGCCATTTCTATATTTGGTGTAGTTTGTAGCTTTCGATCTTCCAATATCGAGAATATCCCGATTTAAAGTTGTATGATCTAGTTTTAGTGAATTACTTGAAAATTTTAAACGCGAGGACTTATTTCTACGGTGACTGTTGGAACTTGATTAAAAGTAGCGAATGCAGCCTGTTCAACTCAAAGCATAGAATGAATATTCAATTGTTCCATACACCACTTGTTTATTTTTTCAAATTTAATAGTTTTAATAATGGATTTATTTAAAGCATTTATTTAAATTTAAATAATGAGTTTTTCTTCAGATTTGTATTTTGGCATCGATATAGTTGTTTAAACAAAAAATATGTTTGTAAGCAATGAATATGAGATGTAATTGTTGTAGATCTGGAACCATCCGGACGTGCTCTCGCGAACACTCGCGAGGCGTCGCGCGGAACGGGAAAAGGCGAATGCGAAGAAGAATAATGGAGCTAGGGCGATAGAGGTCGGTTTGGTTGCGATTATTATAGTTTTAGATAAAAAATGGAATAAAAATATATTTCATATCACTGCAGTAGATTTAGTTTGCACAAAAATCGATCTCCTATATACCTTTGATGAGGTTTTTGATGCTAAAATATAAAACCCACATATTTTGTATTATCTTGTATTTCCAGCCAGCCGCTTCCTCTTTTTCCAACCAGACTGCGCCATCTGGCAGTAACGGTGCCATGACGCTGTCGAGTATTCTGAATGACCCGACGACCACCCAAGCAGTTAATCATCGACAATTGTGGTCCGGACTATTCGGAGGAGCGGCAGGGGCACAGGCCTGTGATCTGTGAGTTGAAATAAAATGAAATACAAAGTATTAATACTAATAACTATAATTGTAATTTAGTACTGCATTATTAGAGCTGAATTCAACAAGGCGGCGGCTCAGGCTTTGTTTTGGGTCTCTGGCACAGGCCTGTGAGTTACAAGAAAATAATAATGTATTTTTACGAAGAAATCAGGAATTGGGGCACAAATTGTTATTGGATTGTTTGAATTATATTTTTCATCACATTTGAGAATGAAATGGGGGAATTTACTGACCTGTTCAAAAAAACTTTTTTTATAGCTCTATTCATTGTTTATAGCTCTATTCATTTATTTTTATTGGTTGTTCGAGACATTTCCGTAAGCAGGAAACAAAATAGTGTAGAATAATATAATTTATGAATTTATCGATTTTCCGTTGCAGTGACATAGCCGACGTGGACGATGACGTCACTTGTTCCGGGGACAAAAGGGGGCGTGGCCAGAAAAAGAAGAAGGACATCACAAGTGCCCTGGCAGACGAGTTGGACATGGCTGATCAGGGACTCAAATACGATTGGGTACGCGATGGATTACGGTAGCACGCGATCTTTGATCTCTACGTTGAAGATCAAAGATCACATTTTGATTCTGAATTCTTTTGATCAGATCAGACGTTTTGGACCAACGAAGACACTTTGGCAAGAAACAACCGACACCGAAAAAAACTTGGCATTCTGTAGAAAATTGTGTTTTTCATACAGTATTTCTATGATGAAAATCTATTTTATGGTATTTATATTTTATTGCATCGTTAGATTTTCAAAGAAATGATGGGTTGTATTATTTGTATAATAAATTATGGTTTTGTATAGAGGCGTTTAGTTAAACGAAATTACTGGAAACTTTAGAAGGAAAGAAATATAAACATTAAAAATTCCAACTCAACTTAGTGTTATTTCAGGCGGACCTCATTATGGCCCATCATCAATTGGGAAACATTGAGCACGGATACAAAATGAAGTTGGCCATGGAAATAATCGACGAGACGACGAAGATCGGCGAGAAGATACTACTTTTCAGGTAGGTCAAAGGGATGGGAAACTTAGTTGACCTGGAGAAACATGTCATATGCTTGAAACTTGTACTTTGGATCATTCTTTCTTTCAGTTCATTCATTATTGTATTGAGCATTTATCATTGGTTTTATGGAATATTTGTTTCCAGTCAATCTCTTCTCATTACTTTTAGCGTGAAAAATGCAATCTACTTTAATGTGGAATGGAGGTGTTACTGTTGGTTTTCAGAGTTTTCCGTTCACTATTTTATTAATCGCGCGCAGCGCGAAGCGCTGCGTGTGAGTTGTGTTTGGTTTGGCCATTGCGCACCCATTTTTGGCTTTCAAACCATAAAAGTCTTCAAATAAAACATTTTTTCGAAATTTAAAGAAAGAGAGAGCTAGATATCTATTAAATACATGTTGTGTGAAAAAATTAGGAAAATCGGTCAAGGTTGAAAAAAGTTATGCTGTCGTGTCGTTATGAAAATTTCCGTTGTCCCTCGTCCCTCGTCGCTCGTCCCTCGTCCAATGTCCGCATATAAAATTATTTTTTTAACTACTGGACCAATTCGGCTGAAATTTGGCACACATGTGTAAACCCCAAAGTTAGCGCGGCCCAAGAAGTTTGGTGATGTCACGTTCCGTTTGGCGCTTGGCGCGGGCGCCAATAGGCGCCAGTAGCAGGAACATATGTGTTCCCATGGATGAAATGCTCCGAAATTTTGCACAGAGGTTAGATTAGTGAATCTCAGCCTTCTCTGGAAATTTGGTGTCATGGTTTATATTTGGCGCCAAACGCTGGCGCCCAGTGGCGCCAAATTAGAACAACGCCAGGCAAGTAGGGTAACGAGCGAAATGTTTCACAGATGTCCGAACTATGAACATAGTTGACGAATACGGCTTGAATACCAACATTTCTTCGACATTCTGCGCCAATACGGTACTTTATCCGCCAAATGGCGCCAAAATTGAAAATAGGGTTTCTGAACCAAAAAACAGTCGGAAATTGTGCTAATTGGTCGAGGCCATTCATTCCGAGTTTTTGTTACTAATTAGAGTAATTTTATATTTGGCGCCAAACGCTGGCGCCCAGTGGCGCCAAATTAGAACAACGCCAGGCAAGTAGGGTAACGAGCGAAATGTTCCACAGATGTTCGAACTATGAACATAGTTAACGAATACGGCTTGGATAGCAACATTTCTTCGACATTCTGCGCCAAAACGGTACTTTATCCGCCAATTGGCGCCAAAATTGAAAATAGGGTTTCTGAACCAAAAAACAGTCGGAAATTGTGCTAATCGGTCGAGGCCATTCATTCCAAGTTATTTGTTACCAGTTAGAGTAACTTTATATGTGGCGCCGAACGCTGGCGCCCAGTGGCGCCAAATTATAACAACGCCAGGCAAGTAGGGTAACGAGCGAAATGTTCCACAGATGTCCGAACTATGAACATAGTTAACGAATACGGCTTGGATACCAACATTTCTTCGACATTCTGCGCCAAAACGGTACTTTATCCGCCAATTGGCGCCAAAATTGAAAATAGGGTTTCTGAACCAAAAAACAGTCAGAAATTGTGCTAATTGGTCGAGGCCACTCATTCCAAGTTATTTGTTACTAATTAGAGTAACATGTTCTGTATCTGGCGCCAATGGCTGGCGCCCGTTCGCGCCAGTGGAGAAAATATTTTCTTACTGTAATGACGCAGATATTTCACAATACTCGGATTTCTATTACCGAAGCGGAAAAAAGCTGTTTTTTGAATTTTTCAGGATCACATCGTTTGAAAACCTGGAACTTTCAGATATCAGGATGTTTGATAGTCACCACTATTCAAAAATCGTTTTTCTAAGTCAACTCTAGAAGTGGTTGTACTAGTACAACTAGCAAAAAGAGAACAATTTGTAAAAAGTGGGGGACCAGGAAGTGTGTGAGTTCTGTTCGGTTTCACCGTTTTCTGCAAAAAGTGAACAATACGATGTTGTGAATGAGTGTGCAACAAAAAAAGAACAATACATTTATTTGCACAACGATTCACAAGAAACAGAATATACAAAGTATAACTTGAACGTAAAAGTGCATAGTGGTTTCCCCTAAGAACGTTGTGAACCGTTGTGCAAACAAATGTATTGTTCTTTTTTTGTTGCGCACTCATTCACAACATCGTATTGTTCACTTTTTGCAGAAAACGGTGAAACCGAACAGAACTCACACACTTCCTGGTCCCCCACTTTTTACAAATCATTTATCATTCGTGTTTTATGAAATACATGCTTTTCAGTCAAAATCTGACCGCCCTCGACCTAATTGAGCAGTACCTGGACAATCGAAAAGTGGTACACAACGACACGAATTCCGCTGACTACTGGCTCAAGAATAGGAACTATTTCCGTCAGTTTACCTGTGTCTACTGAATTCTCAGTTCACACTGGGACTGGGTAACATTGAATATTTTCCAAATTTCTTTTATAGTTGTCTATCGACCGATGTGATAGGGGAAAAGATGAGTAGATTATGTACTTGCATCCGTCATACACTAATAAGTTTAAGTTCTGAACAATCTTGAGCAATGAAAGTTCTTTTTCTCGATTCCGTATAGAAATATGGGTATTGGTTTGGGTTTTTGAATTTTCGGTGTGCAGCCAAGTTCTACAATGTATAGCATTCCTGCGATCCACTTATATGCAATTCATATGTATTCCAGTTATTTTGGCCGGCAATGTGCTCAATACCAACGTTACAGTATCAATGTGGGAGGGATTCAAGTGTTTCGCATTCGTTCGCAACAACCATTTCGCACACGGGACTTTCGAATCATTTTGCATTTGATTTGTCATCACACTTTTGAACTCATTTACGATTTTAATAAACTATTCTATTCTATTCTAATTCTAGGCCTGGACGGTTCAACGAATGGAGCGGACCGCGAGAAGTTGATCACGCGTTTCAATTCCGACCCAAACATTCATCTGTTTCTCATTTCCACGCGAGCCGGCTCACTGGGAATCAATTTGGTTAGTCGAGAATTTGGTCGTATTTATACTACGAATTTATATCAAACTTTAGAACGAATTTGTTTTCAAGAATATAGTTACAATATAATGGTCTTTTATCACTAATGTTGATGTATAACTGTCAATTGGCAATACTGGAAAACGTGTTATTGTAATACCAACTTGGTGTCAATATTTGTCATTGCTGTAGCCACGTTTCAGTAAGGTGTGAATGTTCTACAACAATCATGAATGTATGATATTTGCATTTAAAATAGCAAATGTTCTTGATCTCAGCGAAAAAGAGCCCGTTTTGTGTTTTTGTTCTGGCCACGCGCACAACTTTACTGAAGTACTGATTTAGGTGTCAGCCAATCGTTGTATCATTCTGGACGCCTGTTGGAATCCGTGTCACGATGCGCAAGCCGTCTGTCGCGTGTATCGGTACGTTTTTTTTCAATCTACACTACACCTCTCAGATTATAGTAAACCGCGTTGTTTGCTGTTGCTGTTTTCACGTTTTAAGCTAGTATTGAATGCTGAACATATATTTATTCTCTGAAACATACTACAGGGGTTTTATAGAAATGAAATTTGTCATTATTCTTGCTATTCATTTATTATACACCGGCGAAATGGCAAGGAAAAAACAGTTTTCTGGAGGGTGACTTCAACGAAAACACATGAATGAAAACATTTCGGTTCCAGTTATGGCCAGCAGCGTCGCACGTACATCTACCGCCTCATCATGGACAATTGCATGGAGAAGGCCATCTTCAACCGACAGATCAGCAAACACGGACTGCAACGTACGTTTACAAATTTAAAAGTATTTTTTTGTTATTTCTACATAGAATTTGAATTGTATTACATGTCGTAAGCTTGTAATTTGAATGGTTGGCGATCGATCGATTTGAGAAAAATTTTGAACTCTTACAGGAATATTTGAAGTTTTTCATTCTTAACATAAGTTTCGTCTACTTACTGAGTGGTATTTCGTGAGAGGAAACCAGAAGTCACTAAACAAATTTTCCATAAAAATCAATAATAAATGTTTTCACAAGAATGAGTAATTAATGTTTGCAGAACGTGTTGTGGACGACGCTCGAGTGGAGGCGAATGTGACACAGAAAGAACTGGAGACACTGCTCATGTACGATGTAAGTAGTAAGTGCAGAGAAGACTCTTTCGCGAAAATGGATTCATCTGTACATGCCTATAGTTGCGTTTCATCAGACATTAAATAAGGACGATTATGTGGTCCAATCGCAACGCTTCAGTCCTTTAAACTGCAATACATTTTTCAAGTGCAGTTCAAAGGACCGATGCGTCGGGATTGGTCCACCGAATTGTCCTACTTTAAGTGTTATTCTTGGTTGGAAAAGAGACTTACCTATTGATTTGTTTCAGGAAGCCCAAGATGTGGTGACGGGAGATGGTTCCTGGGATACTTCTGCATGGGATTTGGACGATCCTCTGCTAGAAAGAGTCGTCGCGAGGAATAGCAAGATGATATCACAGGTAAGAGACAAAATCAGAATGTTTATTCAACCGTGTGAATGAAAATATAAAAAAACCTGTAAACACCAAAAGAACCCAACCAAAAACAAAGGCAAAAGATTATATATGATGGGAGAATGATAGGAAAAGTAATGAGATTAGTTTTGTCTGTTGACTGCCTGTTTCTATTATATTTTCGCATTACAGGAACCATTCCTGCACGAGTCTCTGATATTGGAAAGAGAGGAGGGGCTGAGTGAGCAGGAGAAGATGGAAGCACAACTACTCTTCGAGAGAGAACGAGCCGCAGAGGTGAGATATTTGCTAGAACTTACGGGAAAGTTCTCAAGTATTCTCAAATTCCAAGCAAAATTTCATTCAAGTTCAAAATATGGCGGGAATTAGTGTTGTTGACTTCGAACTCGAAACTAGAACACGCGAAAGATTGACTTTATCGATTTCACGAACACGAAAACTCGACTATCAAATTAGAGCTCTTTGTTTTTATTTGCCGTAGTTATTATTCCTATCCTCTTATCTCTCAACTATTATTTTACAATGTAACTGTAACTGTAATGACTTATTTGTCGTATTTCTTATTCCTCATTTCCTTCCAGACAGCCGGTGTCTCTTCTTTCGATTCGTTCGAGCGGGGAATGGCGAATCCGTTGGCGGGTGTCACCAGGGACCCCAGAATGCCCTCAGGCATTCCCAACTGGGCCGCACTCAACAACATGTAGGTTAACACTACGTATGAGATTATAAACTATGGTTTTTCATTGTAGTTTGGTCTTGAAATATTGTAGTTTGGTGATGAAAAACACACCAATTTCGAACCACAGACACGGCAGATTTGATGACCGTGTCTGCTTGATAACGAAGGTCTTCTTACTTCTGAGTGTTTGGCAGGGTCCATACTTTTTACGTCGGCGTATTACGCCCGCGTACTTCGTGTACAAATCATGGTTATCGATTTACGTCGGCGTATTACGCGAAATTTTGGCGTAGCGTACTTCAAAAATATCGTCCATACTTTTTTCGGCGTAATACGCGAAAATCAAGTACGCCGCGTACTTGATTTAAGACGCGTTTTACGTTTGAAGCTTATAACGTTTTTCGAAAAACGCTGACGTTTTTCATGAGTTAACTCAAAATATACATTACTTTATATTGTTTTCGTGAATTTTACTTTCCGATACTCAAAATAATGTGTTCATTCAATGCTTGATAAGATTTTCACTAGTTTAGGTCAATTTTCGGTGTTTTCGAAAAAAAATTGAAATTTTGAAAAACTTGGTAATTTTAGCATTTTTAATAAGTTGAAGCAATAGAAATCAATTAGAAATCGAATGCTGTTCATTTCTGACTTAAATCAGAATAATCAAGTTTATTAACGGTTTGGGTGAACTCGGCGTAATGCAACGCGTATTACGCCCCGCGTATTAAATCAGGACGTTTTTACATCCTTGTTGGCGTATTACGCCCGCGTAATACGCGCGCGTAAAAAGTATGGACCCTGCCTTTGGCCGCATTCATACTTTTTACGTCGGCGTTCAACGCCGGCGTTAATAGTGAGGAAAACATACGTATTGATTGGCGCCGGCGTTAACGCCAATAAAATCGATGCGTATGTTTTCTTCACATTAACGCCGACGTTTAACGCCGACGTAAAAAGTATGAAAGCGGCCTTAAGTGTTGTAGTGGAGCACCTGTTTCAAACTTTACGTCGGTTACTCCACCCACACTGTGAAGGGGAGATAAAAGTTTATGTTTCCCGTCTATTTTTTTTTCAATATTCGGTATAGTAATTTCTGTCTGTTGCAGGACCGCACAGGGTTTCCTGGACGCCCCGCCCCCTCTGAGGGCCACGCCCATTCCACATCAACTACAAATGATGCCATCGCAGGCAGGGTACAATAGGTGAGAATCAACTATAGTCATCGTCAAAGACGGGAGAGTACTGTATATCTCACTTTCCGCTGTGTAAGCACACATGTCTTCGATTCCAAAGATTGCAGGATATGTGCTCTAATAGCGCAGTGGTTAGCTCCCTGCTACGAAACTTTTGCTCGCTGGTTCGATTCCGGCGAGAGACAGAACTTTATAAATTTGGCGCTCACTATAGGTAGGAAAAATATGGGGGAGGGGGTATTCATCAGGCAGGATACATACTTTCCTCTTTTCCCCTCTGACAGAGCTACTATAATACAGTTGACTGTTGAAATCCTTGTCAGCCGGCTGGCAGAAGTTCTAATCGTTCAAAGAGTTGGTTGGAACTTGAATTGAAACGATTTTATACCGTGTTGGAATGTTTTGTGGTCCCACAATGTTCAGATTAGATGAAAGTGCCTTGCTGTGAACAACTGAAAACGTTCTCAATCCTTTTTCCAGCGGTCGCAGTGTTCTGGGTGGTTCGAGTGGGATCGGAACCGGAAACGGTATCGGACAGGGTGCCGGCATGGCCCATTCACAGCCGTTCGGTACGCCAAGTGGCGTGGGAAACGCGTACGGCATGCCAAATGGCTCGCCAATTGGCGCCAATCGTCAGAATCAGAACATGGCCGTGGCGCACAACAACGCCCCGCAAAGTATGCAGAATATGAACGGAATGCCGACAACGCCGCAAAACGTGATTCATGGCGGAGGTCTGACAATGGCTGGTAGGTCAAATACCGTCCTATTAAGATTGTATATATATATATATTCACCATTAAAGTTCTCCCAATAAGCCAGAAAAAAAGAAATAGCCCCCTTTCACTAGTTTCGATACCATTTGCCGCTTTTTGCTACTAAAGCGAAAAACGAAGTAGTCTGCTCTTGATGATGTGTGGATCATGGATGCTCTTTTTGGGGCCACTGACTTCAGACAACCATGATCCGTGTCCCGTGATGAAAATAGAACTATTTTCCGCTACACATATTTACTGTTTACTTTCTATTACCTGATGAATACAGCATGCCTCAGGAAGATTGTCCGATCAGCCAGAAAAAAAACTTTTTCATCTCCTAATTTATAGCTAATTTTACCTCGAAAAGAAGAGGATTTATCTCAAAAACATTAATTTTCACGTGTTTTAATCTGAAAACTAACTACTTTTTGTCGTCGATTAGCTCGGACCTTACTGGTGATGTGAGACTTGTTCAGGTGCCGGTGGGAGTGGCGGTTACTTCCGCGGAGGTTCGCACTCCGGTAGAACGCCGCCATTTGGAGGGGCTGGTCAGGCGACGGGATACAACCAGAACGGCAGATATCGAATGGTTAGTGGGGAGTAGAATCATACACTTACGTCACATTGAACTAAAACTTTGAGAACGCGTTACCCCACTAAGAAGTAGGACCCGTGACTCCCTCTTTTATACTGAAAATTCTAATATATGCACTCATTTCAACATTAAAAACCAGTAGTATTGAAATGTTTACCCACGAACCCTCCGCCTAAACTAGGTCAAGTCAGTGTAAGTAGAATTGCCTTGAATACTTATTCACTCAGTGGATTCCTAGAAGCAAATCAATTGTTTTGTGAAATTGGGAGAGTAGGTAACTTCTCAGAAAATTATGTACATTGCAAACTGTTGCCAGTGGAGCTACTGTCTTGTCTATTTTCTAACTATTTTCAACATTTTGTGTGCATTTGCTTCGTGCGATGACTACTAGTTGCCTACCCAGTTCTCGCGACTTTGTAGTTAAGTTTACTCTAGCTGAATATCAGGAGAACTTTTCAAGTTTATTCTTAGTTTGAAGCGTTAGTGGGTCAGCCTGATTGGGTTTTGTGATAATCTGACTTTTGTTTTCTTTCTTCTCACTATTGTATAGTTCGTTTCACCAATCAATGTCCTTCTACAATAATCTGTAAAATATTCAGGAGGCCTTTTCTAATGAATAAAATATTATTTTGGTTTCAAACTTCCAGAGTTTGTAGAAGTAAAGGTAGGAAACACAATAGCAAAATTTAAAGTCATTCTGAAAACAACAAATTACCTAACGCGAAAAACAACAAATTACCTAACAGACTATAATTGCAGCAACCGAACGACTATGCTCAGTTCAACAATATGCATTTGAATGACATGCAGATGAATGGAATGCAAATGGCACCGCCTGACTATCAACAACAACAACAACAACAACAAATAGGACAACAACAACAAATGGGACAGCAACAGCAGCAGCAGGCTTATGGTCCGTTTCACTTTGATGTTTGATGTTTATTTGTTGAAATAAGCTCAGAACTTATGGTCATGCAATAACCAGGGTTGTTTTAATAGTTAAAATACCCTGTCAAAATGGCGCTGACCCTAGCAGATTTTTGATCTTTTTCTTGAACTTGTACTTCTCTTCTGTCTGAAACGCGATAAACTAGAGAAATAATCATATTTGCAAAGTTGTCATACCAATCTTCAGGTTATACACGCTCATTTTAGTTGCACTGGCATTTAACTACCTATGGTTGTTTTCCGTTGGTTTGATGGCTTGGTACCATCCAATAGAACTGGGTAGATTGAAAAGAAAGTTTAGCAATCGGCTGATAACAGATTTTACATTTTACGTGTATCTGGGAGCTCACTTCACATAAGGAGTTTGTTTGAGAGTTCAGATAGTTTACTATTACGATTGTTGTATTGTTATTCCATAAAGTTCGCTTTTCGCAAAGCAAGTCTATACGGTTGTCTGTCACCTCAGGCCAATTACACTTGCAACCGGGTTGCATGTGTACGAAACCATTGGTTGCTTTCAAATGCAACCGGGTTGCATCTCAAATGCAACCAAAATCACCTAACATAACCAAAAATGTAAACTTGGTTGCATTTGAAAAGCAACACGGTTGCATTTGAAAAGCGACCCGGTTGCATTTGAAAAGCGACCCGGTTGCATTTGAAAGCAACCAATAGTTTTGTACACATGCAACCTGGTTGCATTTTGGTTGCATGTGTAAACCGCCGTCACCTCACAGTGTTTGTAGTTTGATTCCGTTGTTTTCCATTTGAAAATGCAAAGTATCGGCGTGTATCCGTATCAAACTACAACAAATATTTGGTTTTTTCCTATAGTGTTCCTTTCAGTGCACACCTTCTCTGACGGACAGGTCTCCGTGCCGGGATTGAGTTATGCGGGAGCAAAGTACGCGGCCGAGTGCAAGACGAATATCAGTGGAACCATGCAGCGAATACTGACCGATAGAGGTGGGTCGGCGAATTGTAGAATTGTAGTTTGTAGTCTTGGTGTTAAGAATTGTGAGATCTTACCCGTTTTTTATTGTTTTCAGACATGATGGGATATAGGTTTTGCCGTAGTTTTGTCATCTCTTTCACAGTTTCTATGGCTAATTAAGCGAGCTCACCAAACTATTACATACGTTTGCCGAACTGGGTGGCCACTGGCCAGTTTGGTAGATTGAAGAAGTCAGTTCTTCAATTAAGGTAACCAATCGGGTACGCAGCTGACCTGAGAAGGGTTAGAAAGGTGGTTTCTTTGCCAACTGGCAAAGATAGTAACTCTTCTTATTGCTTATTAGATTGGAGATTGCTTGTTAGTTGACACCTCAACATCTACATCGCCGAGGGTTCCTCACCGCTAACCGCTGACTATTCTGCAAGAGAGTAGTTTTGTAAACAAATTATAGGTATTTCGAGAAATTCATTGTATTTCTCAACATCTCTTCGTTTTCAGAACTGAGTCTGTTCAACCTGGGTATAATATGTATACACATGCCATAATGGTCCATGTCTTGGTTCTTTTTCTTGGTCATGAGATTGCGTGTTAGTTGTTACCTTAAAGCAGGATGATTATGTGAACCAATCCCGTGTCAACGGTCCTTTGAACTGCAATTGAAACATGTATTGCAATTTAAAGGACTGGAGCGTTGCGATTGGACCACATAATCGTCCTTCTTTAACATCTTCTCGTTTTCAGAACTGAGTCTGCCCAACCTGGCTCTGCCAACCCAGGTGCAGCCGGTTGGTACGGGTACCGAAGTGACAGTGGTTAGGACCGGGGCCGGGGTCTATCTCAGACTACTCAACGGAATTATACTCGATGCTACTGGGTCTATCTATGATATAGGTAGGGAGAGAGAGAGGAGATAGATGTAATGAAGAGAAAGAGAGAGAGAAAGGAAGGGGGATGAGACATACTCGGTGGAATCATGCTCGATGCTACTGGGTCTATCTATGATATTGGTATGTTATTAGACTTGTTAAAGACTTCAGGGTTGAAAACGCGATTTTTGCCCAAACTCGAAATTTCGAACATGAACATATGTATTTTCGCGGTTTGCGGAGTATTTAAAGCGTCAGTAGTCGATTGCAGTATGATTTTGTTCACAGTGAGATGTTGCCCTCTCGTTCATAATGATTAGGGCTGTTAATCGAGTTCAAAATTTCGAGTTTTCGAGTTTTGGGAAATTTCGAGTTTTCGGGATTTCGAGTTTTGGGAAATTTCGAGTTTTCGAGTTTCGAGTTTGACTCGACTCGAAAATTTTCGAGTTTTTTCGAGTCGAGTCGAGTTTCGAGTTCGACTTTAACAACCCTAATAATGATGTATCGTGTTGTATTTTGTTTATTTCAGGTGCCGCCTTCCCCGTGTCAAACGTCACTCCTCCATCTCAACAACAACAACAACAACAAATGACGTCATCTGCCGCCTCGGTGCCCCAGATGACTGTCAAGCGGGAGTCGGTGAAGCCGGAAGTTATCGATTTGGACTAGATTATTGATTTATCGATTATAGCTGCCTGATTTCGGTTTTCTTTCTTTCTCGCCCGGTGATTCGTTGACCAATTATCTACAAACTGGGAATTTTCGTTGACTTTAGTCGGGTAGTTATGAATTCGCGGTGGTAACCGTTCGGATCTTGTACTTTGAGTTGTAGTTTGACCTGTGATACGTTTTCATAAGTCCCGCCCCCACAATCCAGTTTACGTGTGTTGTACGTGAGTCATTTCCAACGGTCATTATTTGATCTACTTTTATATCTTTCCGTGTATTCTTAGCTGCAGGTGAAAGATTTCATGTACATGTGATTGTTTCTCTTCATTTCTGAACTTTTATCAATAGTTTTCTTGTATCATCTTTTTTCCATTTTGCATGTTTCTATGTGTTTTCAAACGTCTTACCATAGATGAAATTGATATTTCCCACATGTTTGTTCATAATGCTACTTTGTATGGTAGAATTGTAGAATTGTTTATTTTGCGAACCCTAATGTCCATGACATTTACCCGTATTATAGTTCACTTGGTGAGACTTTGGTAGATTTTGTCCCATTTCAAGTTTCTTCGCCTTTTTTTGTAGTTTTTCACTGCAATTATTTCCGTTTTCTGGTTTTTAGCCGATTTTTTCTAATAGAATTGCGGTGGATTCGGGAATTTTGTAATATGTAACATATTATTGTTAGCATGCTTAGATGACTCTTTACCGTTGTAGCATTACAATAGCGATCTCTCTCAGATTACTGTTATCAAAAACTATTCTAAGTTAGAATCTTGTCCAATTATGTTAGAAGTTGAAGTTGTAATAAACATTTGTTCGAATTTAGTGTTTCTGAACAGAGTACGAAAAAATCTAGATCAAGTGCGAGGTAGATGAAAATATAGTTTGTTCCACCCAGTTATAACCCTCTACAGTAATCTGCTCAAACTTCCATGGAAAAGTCTAGAATGTTGTTGTTTTTAGATTTTCTCCAAGTTTTGGTAGTGTCTTCTGCACCTTCACTTCTACAATCTCTAAAAGTTTGAAACCAGAATAATTAGTTAATCATTAGAAATAGCCTTCTGAATATTTGACGGATTACTGTAGAAGGACATCGATTGGTGAAACAGAGTATAACCAAACTGTAAACCGGAAAGGGATAAGTTGACCCATATAAGTACGTTTTTGGTTTTTCACAAGGTTACTTTTTCAACTTAGAAACATTGGCGCCAATTTTTTGCTATTGGCCGGCTACAAAGCGAGAGAGCATTAAGGTAGTCTGCGTCTCTCTGACCTGTACGCTCTCTCATCGTTCCTGAGAATGTGATTTTTAATTTTTTTTACTCCATTTTGCCTATGGTATTTGAAAAATCATAAAACTTGGGGTATGAAAAACAGTCAAATCGTACCGGTGTTGTCTTTTTGGTTATGTAAAGTGAATTTGGTTGCATTTGAGATGCAACCCGGTTGCATTTCAAATCAACCAATGGTTTAACGTATTCGTACACATGCAAACTGGTTGCATTTTGGTTACATGCAACTCGGTTACATGTGTAATTGGCCTCAAGTGACCGCGGTGCGCGGTTTCATATAGTTCGCTACTTACTATCTATCGCTCGTGTTCATTAGATAGTGAGGTTTATATGACTGTCTTCCATGATGTATTACAACCCTCCCACCATTGTAGTTATATTGATTTTGTCGATAGAATCGGAACGCACTCGCCGCTGGCATTACAAACACTTCTAGATGTGTGCCATTCTTCGGTTTCTATTATACTGTTTTAATTCCTGTCAACCTGTACGAATTGGTCATGTTTTCACATGTCCTATTTCTTTTAATCATACAATTTTACACCCATTTGAACTCGTAGAGTTCACGTGTAATTTCTCAGTTTCATGGTGTTTTACATATTAACAAGTAAGTATACTTATCACACCCCTCTCTTTTATCAGAAAAATAACATTCTGCATGTTTGTACTTATTTTTTCCTCCCATTTCAAGTATTGTAGGTTCGAAATAAGTTTTTGGAAACAGATGTTCTTCTTCTTCTTTACACAAGCCGGATGGATAGCTTGATAAAATGAAACTCGATAAACAACACTTTCAAGAAACTAAATCTCAACAAAGTTATTTAGTTATTTTCTCACGCTGCACCTGTCAGAAACTAGGCTAATTAGTGTTACGTTCAATTTAGTTTTTGCGTAAAGAGTTTTCATCCTTTTCACTTAACAATGTCGCAATTTGGAATCTAGTAAGAACTATGTAATTAGTTAGTTCGTGATTCACATGTTCGGCGAGGTATCAATGTCATTAGGCACTAGGAAAGGTTAAGTGTTAAAGGGGGACAGAAAGGAAAATTAATATCAAAGAGAACCTATTTTGCTAACGGTTTCCATGTCTTATGCTGTTTTGGCGCATGCAACGCTGTGTTTAGGTACCCCGAGGTACCTAAACTAGCTTTCCATTCTGACCCCTTTAAGGTTGTATATAGTGTTAGCTCTTTCCAAAGCAAGCTAATACGATGTTTGACCTTCTCGCTGTGTTATTCTGCACTATGCCTCTATTCTAGTCTTGGTGAAAAAATGTAACCGGTTTTTTGGTAACCTAACCTGTTTTCGGTAACCCTTTTCTCAGGTAACCTTAGTAGGTAACCGGTCGGTAACCGAAAATGAAGAAGCGATTACCTGTCCTTCCAATGTAAAACGTGATTTTTACCGTTAGTTTGTACGGTAACCGGATTTCATTTCTGGGTGACCTACCGGTTACCTGTGAGGTAACCCTAAAAAGGTTACCAAAAACCCGGTTACATATAGAACTGGCCTCTAGTCTTCTTTTATACATTCTGTTTCACTTTCATATTATTTGAATTATGCTTTCATTCGTTGCAGACAGAACATGTCTAATCGTAATGCCATTGCAATTGATTTGGGTACAACTTCCACCCGAGTTTCGCTGTTCAGAAACGAAAAGGTTGAAATCATCGCTAATCATCCCGGTTGGTTTACAAGTTTTCATCACAAGTAAAAAAAAACCTAGGAAAAAGGACAAAGCCAAATTGCTCAATATTATCCAACCATACACTTTTTATCCACTATAGTCTTTGCATTAGTACTGAGTCGCCTACAGTAAGATTACAAAACTTTAAGCCTGTTTCAGTGACGTGAATATTATCAAAGTTGTTAACAATTTTCGCATTTAGGTCCAATCATGGTTAACAAAAAATGTTCGCACTCTCTTCTGATAAAGTCAAAGTTTTCATTAGATAACAACGCTGGTAAAAGTTGAAAATGTACTGTAGGAGTCGCAGTAGGAAAGATTGGGACTATAGGAGTATTCACGAGAAGCCTCTTAAACACACCATACTTTAGGAACTTATTTCACGTCGTATGCCGTCAATTTCAGGTAAATTCCCATAGAACAGAGTGGGACATTATTCGGACTTCATGCGGTTCACTTTGGTAGATCAAAATGTTCAAATCAAATACAGATCCCAAAAGTGTCGCATAGGAACTGAAAGTAATTTCGCCAATCGTTTATGTTCATATAAACATTCTTCAGGTGCCGAACAATTGATGGGTACCAGATTCCAAGGTTCCCCACAGTCTACAGTATCCGTTAAGGAAGAGGAGGAGATCAAAACTTTCTCGGGGGAAATCTCAGCTGAGATGCTGAAGACGATCAAAAAAGCCGCCGAGTCTCAGATTGGAGAATCGGTCAAGGTTAGTTCTTTTGAAAGGAAATAGTTATTCTCTCAAACTCAGAAAAAAAAAACATGTTTCATCAAAATTGTCGTTCGATCCTGGAGTTCAGTTAGTATTTGGGGGTTTTCAGTCACACGTCTTCCGAACGCATCAGCCTCCTTTCTAACCGAAATATTTAATAATCGCATTTAATAATATTTATTATAATCGATATTATTTAATAACATATTTAATAATAATCGATATATTTAATAACCAGAATATTTTTTAATCGCAAAAATCTCTCGGTAAGAGTGTCATTTCTGAACTGTTTTTTGGTTATTTGTCTTTGAGTATCTCTTAAGATAACATACATTCGTTGTTTCGGGGTTCGCTCTTTTCAAACAAGTCTGCGACTGTAAATTATGACGTGTATCTGGTTCAAACTACAACTTGGTCATGGTCATTCTCTAATCTCCATACTTTACAGGACGTCGTTATCACTGTGCCAGCTACCTTCTCCTACTCGCAACGTCAATCTGTCAGAGAAGCTGGTTCGAAGATTGGGTTGAATGTGCTGCGGCTCATCGACTCCTCAACTGCTGCAGCTCTCGGTCTTGGTCTGGACAAGAAAAGTAAAGCAGAAAGCAATCTGCTCATTGTTGATCTCGGAGGTTGGTGTGGATATCTCTCTCTCTCTCTCTCTCTCTCTCTCTCTCTCTCTCTCTCTCTCTCTCTCTCTCTCTCTGTCTCTCTCTCTCTTTTATACCATCTTTCTCCCTCTCTCTGTTTTAGAGAAGTCCAAAATAGACTTGGACTCGAAATTTCACGAACAGACTCGAGCTCAAAAGTTTGAACAACCATATTTTCTTTCGCAATCTCGTTTTCTTCTTTACCTATCTCCCTTATTCTCTTTCCTCTCCCATCTTTTCTTCTCTACTTATCGTAGTTTCATCAATCTATCTCTTACTCTCTCTCTATATCTCTCTCTTTTACTCTTTCTCTCTCTTTCCCTAGGTCTTCCCTTCTCTCTCTCTCTCTCTCTCTCTCTCTCTCTCTCTTTCTCTCTCTCTTTCTCTCTCTCTATTTTCCTTTCCAGGTGGTTCGCTAAGTGTCTCACTGGTTCACATTGCCAACGGGATCTTCGAAGTGAAATCGACCGCCGGCGACCCTCGTTTGGGAGGAGAAGACTTCGACACCCGGCTGGTCAACCACTTCATCGCAGAGTTCAGGTAGATAGGGAGAGAGAGGGAAAAAAAGAAAGCGATTAAGAGAAAGAGAGAAAGAAAAGGAGAAGGAGAGAGGTATCCTACTAGTCAACCACTTCATAGCAGAGTTCACAAAGATAGGGAGAGAGAGAGAAAGAGAAGAGAGAGAGAGAGAGAGAGAGAGAGAGAGAGAAAGAAAGAGAAGGAGAATGAGAAGGAGAGAGGTACTCTACTGGTCAACCACTTCATCCCGTTCAGGCAATGATACTAATAACAAAAAAATAATATATATTACGAAGAAAGTGTAACAACTGTACGACAACTGAACTCATCTATTAATCACAGTGAAAAACTCAAAGGATAAGGTCTATAAAAATACTACAACTTCTGAAAGTGATTCTATATGAGGGAAATGATGCGTGCCTGAAACCGTATCTCCGAGGTTTAGGTATCTTGACTCAAGTGGTTACGTGTGCGAAACGTATAGTTCGTTTCAACCATCGATAGCAGCCAGTTACAGTAGGTTTTAGTGGGCGGAGTCAACTGTGTTGGAAAGTTTGCAACAGCGATCAGACTAATCAAAATTGTGCACCAGCTGGGTATTGAACTCAGCTGTAATGGCTGGTGCGGCGCCCACAAGCAGCCGGGAAATCTGAGCATGGTGGCCCGAACTAAAAACAGTGATAATTATCTGGCCGTTTTTCAATGCTTATTTTATCGCACAAAAAGTTATTCAAATTACTCCCCGATCATATGGCAATCTTTTGAAATCAAAATAGTTGCAAAAATCCTAAAATAACCAGTTTTCGAATTTTTATTTGCAATGAAAAGACGGGCAAACTGCCAGATCAATCGCCTGCAATGTAGGGTGCGCTCGGCCAGCATGGCTGACTGCTATCGATGGGTGAAACGAACTATATACTGTTAGGCAATTGCACATTCACGTGAAACATGAAACACAGCAGAACTCAGAAACGTGCAATAACAAAGTGCGTGATACCTCAGTACAATGCTAACTTCACGTGACTTCAATTTACTTCTAGTATACAACTCTCTGATTCTCTCCCTCTCATTCTGGTAGTTTGTAGCTTGTTCCAAACTTATCTTTCGTCTTTCAGGAGAAGGCACGCAAAGGATCTGACCTCTGACCCGGTGGCTGTTTCTCGTCTGCGAACAGCCTGTGAACAAACCAAGCGAACCCTTTCTCTCGCGTCTGTCGCCTCCATCAAAATCGAGTCTCTCTTCGAGGGAATCGACTTCAATACAACCATCAGTCGTCAACGTTTCGAAGAATTGTGTGCTGACCTGTTTCGCGCCTGCATTGACCCCATTGAGAAATGTCTGCGGGACGCGAAAATGGAGAAGTCCAATGTTGATGAGATTGTTCTCGTGGGTGGGTGCAGTCGTATCCCGAAGATTCAACAATTGATCTCCGACTTCTTCCAAAAGGCTGTCAATAAGTGTATCCACCCTGCGGAAGCTGTCGCTAACGGAGCCGCAGTGCAGGCGGCCATCTGTTCCGGAGACAAGTCTGTGAAAAACCTGCTGCTGCTCGACGTGACCTCGTGCTCCCTCGGAATAGAAACTGCCGGAGGGGTCATGACCCCACTGATCAGGAAAAATACCACCTTTCCAATCAAGACGACTCAGACGTTCACCACCTACTCTGACAGCCAGCCGGGTGTCACGATCAAAATCGTGGAAGGAGAGCGCGCTATGACCAAAGACAACCATATACTCGCTAGTTTTACCATCAACATCCCGCCAGCGCCTAGAAGAGTTCCACAGATTGAAGTTGGTTTTCTTACATTATCGACATTTTTGTTTAGCGTTCTACTTTTACCTCCCCTCGTTTTTTTTGTTTTTGCTGGGATTGTAGTTTGATGTCAGTGGGTTTTGGTCAATTTTGCAGACTAAAACTACAACCCAGTTGGCGTTGAAATATTTCGCCGAACTTTTTGATGTTAGTACAGTTCAAGTACAACCCAAATCGATAGTAACTTTAATGTAAAACTCCGAAACTTTTCGGAAAATTGTTCTGCAACGTCCCAAGAGATAGTTTGCATGTTTTTCTACGTTTTACATGACTTTTTACAATAATATATGGTCGTGGTTTCTCTCACGTATTCCACGTACTTTCAGATAACCTTCGATGTTGATGCCAGCGGTATTCTCAGCGTATCTGCTCTGAATAGAGATACGGGAAACCAGAAGAATCTGACCATAACTGACGAGATAATTCGAGTTGCGCAGAAAGAGCCGATTGGATCTGCGGGGATGCAGTTGGTGCCGTACGTTGAGCAGAAGAGTGACTCGAATGAAGGAAAGGTGAGTTATAGGTTTCGTCAAACCGTTATAGGACCCCATACCATCGATTTTGTATAGGGCGGGGTTTGGCGAGGGGCCAGCCAGTCTGCGTATCATTGATCTACACACTCTCTCGCCTGTTGGCAAATAATCAAAGACCGCTCTCCCCGCATCGCTCAATCAATCGAACCCTCTGCTGTCTTTTTAGGGGAAATGGCGACTATATTTTTCTGTTTTCCACATTGCTGTGTTGCAGGGAGAACACTTTCCAACTTCAAAGTCAAGTTGACTCAACTCGGTTTTGAAGCTAGATCGAAGCGTGTAAAAAAGAGGGAGAGGTGAAAAAGAGAGGGAAAGAGAAAGAAAGCAACTACTATTCACTCTGCGCAAGTGAGATGATTCAAACTTGTAATATTGCAGTCCTCGCGGAATGCTGTCAGCCAGCCCTCTACTAGCCAGCTTGGCGAGAAAAGAAAGGCAAGTTAGGCTATAGGAAGTAGGCAGACCTATACCGATAGTCAACTGTACAGTCAAGTGAATACATTTTAAAAACAGCAGAATTCAGAAACGTGCAATAAACTAAGTGTACGAACTTTACGTGATTATTATTCAATCGTCTGGTATAGTGACCTTCCTATGTTTTGCTGAAGTTGTGAAGGCATGCGTTTAGTCGCCTTTCTCCAGAGAAAGACTGCAAACATCTCAACTGATTGAGCAATGCGGCTAGAAGTAATTGAGTACTTGCCATCTGACGAGAGAGTGAGTAGATCAAAGGTACGCAAATTAGCCGGCCGCTCGCCAAATGCCCTTTTCGACAAAGTTCTTCGTATGCTGTCGACAAGCCAAAATTTGTTGGAAAACCGAGTGTGTTTTTGATCTACTTATTGATTTTAGGCTTCGGATAAGGATGGTTCTGCCCCAAAAAGGATTAAAGAGGAACCCGAATCGGACGGCGGCGACGACCCGACTGCCAATAACTGTTGCGGACATGACGGAACGACGGTTCTGCCGGGACTGGAACCAAAACAGGAAGTCGAACTGTCCAAGGTGAGGCTCAAACTAGTGTCAGGGTTGATAAAAATGCACATTTAAACCTGTGCTAAACATTAAATGTAGAAAAGGAAAAGTTTATCACAATAAAGAAACATTCTTTGAAAACCCAAACGATCCCTACAGAGCACTAAGCACTTTCCAACAATTTTTTATTCGAAACAAATTTGATTTAGAAATCCACACACACCCACATACACACAAACAAACATATTTTTCCTGAATTCACTTTGTTTGAAAAATAAGAGTCGGCCTATTTAGAATAAGGAGATCACTCAGTCGGTCATCGGTATGGCGGGCGACGAACGGACAGATGGCGGGCAAACAGCGGGCGAGACCGGGGCAAGCCAAGAAGAAAATGTTAGTGTGACACGGGAACAAATCGTCTTTGTAGTTTTATCTCGAAACGCAGTTCTTGGCAAATATTGGACCAATTGGACGAAAAACCAGAGAACATTTTTGTCCCATAGAAAAAATTTCACTTGTTTCACCCACATGTGTCTCTTTTTTTTGGAACTGGGTTAGTTCGGAGGTTCCACCAAACATGCTCACTGTTAACCGTTTTGGTGATGTAGACAGTTTGCGGTTGCGTTCGAAAGGAATTGTTTTTGCTAGCAACCGAATTCTTTTTGCTCTGGGTCATTGGGCACGAAAAAATCGTTCCGAATGCACGTAATCTAACAGTTTTGTCAGGATTAGCATTCAGTCGGTTACTGAATGCTGTTAGTTTTCTCTGCTAAAATATTGGAACTGTATCAAAACATAATTCATATCCTTTTAGATTATACTTTATTTCAGAGCGATTGGCGGGCAAAAAATCGATCGATTATTGACGAGGCTCGATTGGAATTCGACAAGGAGCTCGAAAACCTGCACAAGGTTCGTTCACTGTTCCTCAAATTTATTTCAGAGAGAGTTATAGTTTGTCTAGGAAAATGCAGTCAATCGCGAAAAGTCTAGAACTGTATCGAATCTTGCGTTACTCATTGTGACCCTTAACAGAATTGTTCTGTACTGTATGAACTATACGCATGATACAAGAAGTGTAAATAAGAAGGTTTTTACATGAAGGTCTCGTAAAGCCGATGGTTTTGTGAGAAAAACCAAGGTCGAAACGATTTTTGAGTTCATCTTTTACTGAGCACATTAATCGAAGTACAACAGCCAAAACGTCCTAGTGACACAAATATATTCCGTTGAAATAAATAATCTAAGGAAAATAACACACTCTCGTAACAGTTTGAGCTTAGCTCACATGAGCGATCCCTCTATATTTGGTGTAAAATTTATAAATTCATGTCTCAAAAGATACGAAGCAGGGCACAAACCGTTGTGCTATTAGAGCACAGACTCAGCAAGCTTTGGAATCCAAGACATGTGTGCGTAAACAGCGGAAAGTGAGATATACAGTAGCCTCCCGCTTTTCCGTTGGCAACGACTATATAGTTACCTTGAAGTGTCCCAGTTTGTTCACATAATAACTTTGTTTCAGTATCTGAACCAGCTGACCGATTCGAGAGAAGAAAGTTTTCTTTCGAATCTGGAGACCGCGGGAAAACTGGCTGGTCTAGCGCGGCTGGTAGGAGAGAAAATGGTGGAAAACTACAAGGAGGCAACCACCCAGATCAGAGTCAGTTTGAAAAATAATATAATATAATAATACAATACATGGATGCAATGTAACATGGAACTTTTCACATTGGTAGATACTATGGTTACAGAAACAAAGGGCGTTTCTAGAAGTGAACTACGATAACAATATTGATAAAAATGAGAGTTGTACCAACAGTGAGAGAGTAGAAGGTTCAATATATTCAGCTTTACATATTGGGAGTAGTTTACATTTGCCCCCCACCCTGGTCGAAAATAGGTTGAAAAGGGCCCGTACTACAATCGCCTCCCACCTTTGGGGGGCGATTATACAACATGCTTATTTACTGCAGGCTTGGGTTGAGTGGGGGGTGATTGTTCATCAGTTCCGGGTATGTACTATCACCCCCCCCCCCCCCATTTTGTATTGTGGGGGGGGGGGGGGGGGGTGATTGTTCATTGCCAAAGATGTACAATGTCCCCCCACACATTTACCAATTACCCCCCCACCTTCACACGATTTTTCTAGGATTTCAATTAGGTGGGGCTAATAGTACCACGAGGGGGGTGATTGTTGGGTGGGGGGCGATTGTACATTTTTCCCTTCGTATTTTCAGGATGGGCTGAGCGAGAACATTCCGAGCTCCTCTGGAAACGAACTGAAGTGAACCGCTTATGGGTACAAGTGTTACACAGTACAGTTTTTGATTAACGATTGAATTACGACGGAATCAAGCTACAAACATCAGTTTAGAGCTAAATGTAAATTATTGACTTCACGGTGTAATTCAGTTTTGGTCACACAAATCACATTCCTCCGTTATTGAACTTTTTCTACCAGAAAAATGGTTTTGTTACTCTGTTTAGTACGTATGCAGTATGAATGTAGTTTGTTGTTTGACCCCTATTGATCATTAAATTTTTAAATTCCACAATAATATTCCCTATACTTCTTTTCTCACTACTCAGATTAAATTCGTTTTTTTTCCTACAATTTCGACTTGTTCATATTGTTTACTACTAAGATTAAACATTCTCTGAGTCATTCATGTTTATTTCTTATCTAGAAGAACTCATAGAGTTTCAACGTGTTTTATATTTGTTGTAGTCGAGATAAATTTTCTTGCCAACTTTCTACTATTTCCTCAGCACAGTTCTCAAAAAGTTCCATTTTTACACTTATTGAGACTTTTTCGATAGGAAGAACGCAACATTCAAAACTTTTTGTCTATGTATTGAACACAGTTTCTTAACGACCGAAAGGGTATTCCGTCAAACCATGTGGAAATCGTCAAAATGTTCACTTCAAAGCCACGGTAAATCGCAGCGGGCCAGACCGGCATTTTACAGTATTGGTGTTTCAGTATTGGTGAACTCTGTAGTTTGCAGTTTTGTCATTTCATGAATACAACATCATCGGGCAAAGTTCATTCTCTGCGGGTCGACAACTGTTCACATGAATTGATCAGATCGGAGATGAGCTCTTCTAACATCCCAATTTCGCTGCTTTCACTTCGTCGCGGAATTTGGTCAGCTTATCCACAAACTTATCGGGACAGCGAGCCTGAAGTTAGAAAATGAATAAATCATTAAAGAAGGACGATAATGTTCTCCAATCCCAACGTTTCAGTCATTTAAACTGCACTACATTATTCAATCGCAGTTCAAAGAACCGTTGAAACTCATTGATCAATCAAGGAAATCGAGGAGGAGCGAAATTTTCATAGTTACGAACGAGCCGATAACTTTTATGATCATTTCGTTTTCCTTCTCTTATAACCTTTTCAAGCATTGCTATTCTGCTATAATCCCCAAGTCAGAGTAAAGGACAAGGCTGAAGAAATAAAGTGGGTGCCAACATTTTTGGATTTCTGATTTCTGTGATTTCTGTCTTGCCGGAATCGAACCGGCCAGTAACATATTTGTAGCAGGGCGTTACCCACTGCGCTATTAGGTGACATACTCGGCAAACTGGAATCAAACACAAACGTGCGTACACAGCGGAAAGTGAGAATTCCGATGGCGATGACGATAGTCGATAGAAACTCACATGGATATAGTCGAGGCAGCAGTCAACTAGAAAGACGAACTGGCCCTCCTTCTGGATACACGAAGCACGCTGTTTACGCAGTGTCGTAATCAATTCGGCGAACTGGAAAAAGGGAAGTAGGTAAAACGAGACTGAGAATAGGTTCGAGAACAAGTAGTGGACAAGTGAGATAACACGTATCTATCTTCACTTGGAGTAATGAAGGAACGGCAAAGAATCCGTAATCTAGAAGATCCCGGCACCCTCATCCCATCCTGCGTCTCTCGTTCGGCCTTACTATTCCGCGCCACTCGTATCCCGACTAGAAGTATTAGCAGAGAAATAGTGTAAGTTCGATGAAGGTGCCGAGATTTTCTACATACGTACTGAGATCTGGAACTGGTTAAGTGGATTCAAACGTACATTGACATCGGATCCGTTCTTGAACAGTCTCTGGATGATGACGTCAATGAGAATGATGGTTCCGGTCCTACCGACACCGGCGGAGCAGTGGATCACCACCGGACCAGATGCCAGGCGGTCCGCCTGGAAAGAAGAAATGAGATATTGTCGTCGCTAACTGAGGGGCGGAGAAAGGGGTACTGTATATCTCAATTTTCGCTGTGCACGTACCCATTTCTCCGATTCCAAAGATGGTCAGCCATCGGCTCTCGTAACGCAGTGTTTACCATATAGTTACAAATCTTTTGCTGGCAGGTTCGATCCCGGCGAGAGACAATACTTTATAGGTATAGCACGCTTTATATGGAACCCTCTAAATGATGAAACGGCGAAATCTATAAATTTAAACAATTCTTCGAAATATTAGAAACTCGAACCAGATCCAAGTTCAAATTCTGGAACAAAGCCAAAAACAACAACATCAACAAACTAGAAAATAATACGTTCTCCTATGGAAAAACAACAAACACAACAAACCTTGGCCACCAGACGGAGGAACCGGAGAACCATTCTTCCGGACATTGGGAGGCCGTTGTTGGGCCAGTTCTGGACATGGATCATCTTGACTGAAACATTCAACTCGTGGAAAAGCAAAGAGAGGAATGGCCTCTAGGAAAGAGATAGATAGAGAGCAAGAGTAGGAGAGAGAGAGCGAGAGAGAGAGAAAGAGAGAGAGAGAAAGAGAGAGAGAAACTAACCAATTAGACTGTCCGAGCATCCCTCGGGCAGTACTTCCAGGGTGTAGACGGCAAACTTGTCCTCATCCTCCACCTTTTTGATGTTGACGAACATTTTCCCGTAGTTCTTGTAGGCGCCAGTGGTTCCCTCGGGCCAGTACTGGGCACACTTGGCCTTCCCGTCCTCCACCAACTGCAATTACACAAAACAATTTTCAAAATTACATAGACTAGAAGTTACTAGAAGTTAATTGGATAGTCACGTAAAGTAAGCATTCTAATGAGGAATCATGCACATCATGTCTCACGTGTCTGTGAAATTAACTAATAGTATACTGTATACTTCCATCACAAATTTCACATCAACTACTTCAATGGTATTTACAACTTACAATGTCACAATTACAATAACGGATTGAAATTACAATCGCAAATATGAACGGAGATAATATGAATCAAGATAATATATCTGGGAAAACGAAAACTGGAAAGTCAAAAAGTTCGGTTCCCAAATAATCAATTAATTTCAAACTTTCTCGAGTTTTGAGAAAAATTTAGATTGGAGAGTCTTATATTGAATCGCCCTAGTTGTATATACTATATTTATCACACGCTTTTTTTCGCGTGATAAATTAACAAAATGTAATAAATGTAACATATAACATATTTAAAATGGACAACTACCTTTGTCAGATTGAGAATAGTGGGGCATTGTTCCTGGAACACCATGCGCCAAAAATCTTCGATTGTTTTTTCCATAGGCGCCTGAAATTCCGGTGACTTTTATTTGTAACCGGGTTTTTGGCAGCCTAACCCTTTTTTCAGGTTTCCTTGGTAGGCAACCGGTTAGTAACCTAGAATGAAAAACCGGTTACCTGTTATTCTAGCGCAAATGTGGTTTCACTTTAGTTTTAGTTTGTACGATAACCTGATCTCAGTTTTAGGTTACCTACCGGTTACCTGTCAGGTAACCCCGAAAAAAGAGATACCAAAAAAGGTTTGGCTACCTAAAACCCCGGTTAGATTAGAATTGGCGTAGAATTCCTTGTCATAACTCGGTGAAAAAGCAAAACAATTAGCTGTCTATAGAAGATCATGCGGTCTGCAGGTCTGTTAAGCAGCAACTCTTTTTCCGTGAACAAATATTGAAAAAACAAGAAAAGCTAGAGAAAAAAGAAAGGAAACGACAAAGAAGTGAAACAGCGTATACCTGGGTGGCGATGAACTTTCGATCGTGGTTTTCGAACTGAACCCAGTTGGCGTGGATGTAGTTCCCGGAGGTGCCCGCGGGAGGGGTGTCGAGGGTCAGTTTCACTCGTGTCTCTTCTAGACACACCACGTCCTAAAAAGTGTACTATAGTACAAATAACACAATAATATTAATACAAATACTACGATGATGTACACCACGTCCTACAAATATAGTCGTCGACCACGGAATGGCGGGAGGGTACTGTATATCTCAATTTTCGCTGTTACAGACACATGTCTCCGATTCCGAAGCTTATTGGCACATTCTCCCGCAGCGCGTTGGTTAGTTCTCAACTACGAAACTTTTGCTCGCAGGTTCAATTCCTTTAAAACCTATTCTGGTTACTTTGTTCAATGGAAATTGAGAAAACAAAAGCGCAAAACGTCAGCAGTTCATCATTCGCAAAAAAATCAAACAATTCAATGGAAGTGTAGAAACAGGCAGGAAAATTCTGAGAGTGTCTATTTATGAACCATCCTAAATTCATCCATAAAATAAACTAAACTGTGAGTCAAGCGCACAGTCACGTAAAAAATGTTAAGCACATCAGAACTCAGAAACGTGCAATGAAAAAGTGCACGATTCCTCATTAGAATGCCAACTTTACGTGAACATTCAATTCACTTCCAATATATTATGAACAAACAGCTGTGATTCATACTGTCAGTGTCTATATATAAACCATTCTAAACTCGTTCATAGAATAAACTATATTGAACAAACAAGAACGTGAACCACGCCATATTTGTCGTAAACTGACCAAATATCGATTCAATTCGGGATTGCTCTCAAAGGACGAACTGGCTCCCGGTGGACATAGGTTGACCAATGAATCCTTGAACAAATTACGTAGTCCAGCCACTCCTGAAACAAACATAGAATTCATTTAAATGTAAGTTGTAGTTCGACCCGTGCGCACCAGCGTATTCTAGAAGAACCTGGCTCTTCATCCCATCCTGCGTCTCTTCAAACATACGCTATTTCTCTGCGAGACGAGAAATAGTGAGGCAGAGCGAGAGACGCAGGGGCCGGGCTATTCTAGCATACTTACTCAGTTTGTTATCATACTGCAAGTACAAAAAACAAAAGTGCAAGTCTATTGCCCGTAATAATCTTCCAAGAGTGATTTCATTGTCCGATCAACTCAACATGCCGAGCAAAGTCAAATGCGCAGATACAAATAATTGGAAAACTCGTTGAAAACCGTATTTACATATTTGCCTTTTGACTAAACGTTTTTGTCGGAGAAATTGAAAAAAATTAGAAATTGGAACAAATCCACATCACAACAAATCTAACTGAACAAAACACACTATAGTCGTCGCCAACGGAAAGGCGAGAGGGTACTGTATATCTCACTTAGCGTGTGTACGCAGTACGCACACATGTCTTCGATTTCAAAGCTTTCCAGTCAAGTGCTCTTATAGCGCAATGTTTAGCGCCCTGCCACAAAACGTTTGATCGCAGGCTCTGTTTCGTCAAAAGACAAATATTGTGAATTTGGCACTCACTTCATACGTACTATAAACTAAGGAAAAAAAACACACTACGGAACATAAATGTATGACTTCTCACCGAGTTTTGTGGTCTCCTCAACAAACTTCGCAAGTCCTGCCTCGATTTCGGGGGCCAGTTTGGCCTTTGATTCGGTACTAGCGGCAACCTCTTTCTTGGCGGCTACTCGTTTACGCGTCTCCTTCTATAAACATATGTTTATGTTTACATATAAGTACATATATAAACATGCATACAAACATATACATGAGTTGAGGGAATAGCAGTCAGTCTTCATACTAGAAGTAAAATGAATAGTCACGTGAAGTTAGCATTCTAATGAGGAAACGTGTACTTAGTCATTGCACGTTTCTGAGTTCTGCTGTGTTTAACATGTTTCACATGACTGTGCAGTTGACTGACAGTATAGCAAGTGAACGGAGAATAGTTGTAGTCTGGTGTTTGAAGGTTAAAGCGTTAGACCGACAATCCACCCATTCGTACTACAAACAGTTCGAGACATACAGCTCACATTTCCCAACTGGACTCGTTGGCAGCGTGCCAAAAACTTTGGAAGACTGTTATTTAGAGAAAACATATACTTTACAGAAAGTTCCCCTGAATAACTGAAGGGAAGAACCCTTCACATAAATTAGTATTGTTTTGATGTATTTCAACAGGTTCAAAAACTGCCTTGAAATTTTATTGGCAAGCTGCCCAAGTCCCGTTGGGAAGTGTGCGAACTATTGCATAGGTTTGCTCAGAAAAGAACCGATGACAGAATACGCCGTACTATCGTGAAGCGAGTGATGTGCTCCTCGAGAATTGCCCAACCTATCATGAGACTATTGTACGCATGGTTGATTTTATGTGATTTACTACGAGCCACAATATGAATTGAGTTAGAAGAAATACAGAGAAATGAATCGCATGTCAAAACATTCAAACTTGGAGAACGGCCTGAAATCTGCACTGACCACTGGGAGAACTTGACTTTCTTCATCATGGCCTTCCATTGTGAGATCGAAATTGAATTCGAAGTTGAATAATTTCTTCTTCTTAGTTTTGGGTGCTGCGTTTTTCTTGGGTTTTTCCATCTGAAAAAAAAAGCAATAGAAAAATAGTGAGAGATATAAGGAGAGAAAGAGAGAGAGAGAGAAAGAGAGAGAGAGAGAGAGATAGAGAAAAGGACAGTGAGGGAATGAGAGAAGAGAGCTACAGTGAAAGAAGAAGAGGGAGAATTGGGGAGAACTAACCTCTGAGCGACGATCGACCGAGTGATGAAGTGAAGAACGGACTGCAATCAACGGCTCCATCCCCTTTTTATTAGCCCCTTTTCTCACGAGTAAACGGAGGGAGATAACCTGTTCTCGCCGGGAAGGTGCGCGCCAAACTGAACTTTCCAGTTAAGAAGTTGTACTCTCCGAAAATCTCGACTGGAAAAGATATATTTGAAACCTGGTAAACGGAAAACCGGTTCCGAAAACCGTTTTTGAACGCGTCCAAGCCAAAAATTTTCCCGTTCTGTCTTTTCGAGTTTTTTAATATTCTCCAGACAGTTCCGATCTTCCAAACTCTAAATTTCGATGGATCGCTGAATTTTAACCCAAAAATTACATTGTATGGCGCGTACTTATCTATCGCCAATCCCAAGAGATTAGCTCCTGAACAGTCCATGACCAACTGATTCTATTTCGCACATCGAAGTTTTGTTGTGAGAACCAACATCGAAAAAAAAATCGTATTGGGAGGGGGGGGGGTGATAGTACTACGAGGGGACTAAAGGTAAAGAGGGGGAGGGGGGAATCGTTCCGCAATGACTCTTACAATTCCTTGCGAAAAAGAATTAATAGATGTTGGTGATCAATAATTTTTCTTAGGATTGGCGACAGATTACTACGCGCCAAAAATGTAACATTGGGTTGAAATTGAGAGATCCATCAAAATTTAGACAAATCAATTTGGGAAGATCGAAGCTCTCTGGAGAAAAATTAAAAAAACTTGAAAAGACGAAACGGGAAAATCTTTGGCTTGGACGCGTTCGAAAACCAAGTTGGAACCGGTTTTCCGTTTACCAGGTTTCAAATATATACTTTCCAGTCGGGATTTCCAGAAAGTACAACTTGGTCGCCGGAAAGTTCAGTTTGGCACGTATCTTCTTCCCGGCGAGAACAGGTTATCTCGCACCGTTTACAACGTGAACCCCTCGTTTCACATTTCGTGTCACATTATCACTTCATTTATTTCGAAAAAAAAGGTGATCAGTCTCCAGGAAAAAAAGGTCACTAGAGATGCTGACTGTTCTCAAGAAACACAGTATTGTATGCAAAAAGCTTACCGCACCCACAAATAATTGTTGAAATTGTCAAAAAACTGCCTCATGCTGGAATCGAACCAGCGACCTTCTGTTTACTAGACAGACGCTCTGCCCCTGAGCCAATGAGGCCACGTAATAAGCATCTAGAAAAGTCGATATACTAGCGCCCAATATGTGTTCACACCGTGGATATCAATCGAAAACAACCAAAGAACCAACACCCGCCCAGTGTGCCTCATTGGCTTAGTGGCAGAGCGTCTGTCTTGTAAACAGAAGGTCGCTGGTTCGATTCCAGCATGGGGCAGTCCTTTTTTAAACAAATATTCTGGTCAAAGTTGCTTCAAGTGTTTTTGCTTTCTCATGCTCTGTCAACCGGTTTCATAGCCAAACTTTTCCGAAGACGACTTTGCGATGAAAAATTTATTTGTTCATTATGCATGATAACATACTCCAATCAACACACTACCTAATAAAGGATGAAAAAGAAAATTAACTAACAGAAAATTGCTTGGTCACTCGGAGTCGAACTTCAATTCTATTCAATTGTTCCGCTCGTTTTCGCAGTTGTACAGTTTTTAGGAGTGATTAGAATGATTAGTTTCGTTTTGTGTATGTTGTCCTTTTTCCCTGAAACTTTTCTAAATGAATGTTGTCCAGTTTCCATGGAATCTTTTCATATAAAGAAATTTGGTAAACTCTTTTCCTACCACTTTTCATTTCTCACCGCTCTTCTTTCTCTCTCTCTTTCTTTATCTCTTTCTCTCTCTCCCTCTTTCTCTGTCCCTCCTAACTTCCCCATTTCTCTCGCTGTCTTGGTTAATTTTTCTATTATGTGGACCAATATCCACGCATCGGTCCTTTAAACTGCAATTGAAAATGTAATGCAGTTTAAAGGACTGCAGCGTTGTGATTGGTTCACATAATCGTCCTTCTTTAACTCCTCTTTTGAAGGTTCTACACGATGTTCGTTGTCTCGTCACTTGTTTTCCAAATTTATTCTCCTCCGAAGATTTCATACGGTCTGTTTCATTGCAGGTACAGTTTCGAGACACATCTATCGCATATACACTGTTAGTCAATTGCACGGTCACGTGAAACTAGTTTAACACAGCAGAACTCACAAACGTGCAATGATAAAGTGTACAATACCTTATTGGAATGCTAACTCTACGTAACTACTCAATTTACTTCCGATATTGTCTCAGTTTTCATTCCAGCCGAGACTGCTGCAGTATCAATACAAAATTTCAGTTCGTTTCAGTCCCCTCAATATTAACGGAGAAGTGAAGAACTTTTGCATTCGATTGTGTTTATACTGAAACTATTGAGAACGAAGCTGACATTTGCACTACAGGAATAATTAGAATATATGATTTTTTTTCTCGAACTACCGCTAAGTACGGACATTTCTCTCTGTCTCATGAGATGCTCTGAGACGGCTCGAAAACACGAAACACCGGGTATGCTTTTGTTTTCCACGTGAATTGTTTCCAGAATATGGCAGTTTCTCATCGGCGTTGTGCTCAAAGATACGTTTTTCCCCAAAGACAAACACGTCTATCGTTCCATTGAGGATGGAGGTGGGAGTAGCTTTTTTGTTGGTTTTAATGACTGCTTCTGGCCTGTTTTGTGGCTAAAAACCGGAAGAATTCTCCATTTAACCGCGTTTTGCCTGAACATCTTTGTTAACCACTTGGTAATCGCGAATTTCACCCAAAAGATGTTGGAAAAATTATTACCTAAGGGTTTATAGAAAAATGGTTAAATGGTCAGAGGCGAACCGTACCACTTTCTATACTCTTTCTCTCTTTGTTTTTTCTAGTTTGTATCACTTCTCTGAGCTTCACCTTTATCAACTGTGACCCGGTCAACTGGTAGGGTTGACGGAAATCGCGATTCCTAGTGGGATTTGCCCAAAAACCAAGTCGTTTGTGCAACACTTGCATAATGATTTCTGCCTTGTTCCATATCATGCTTTGAAGTATTGTGGAAAACTTGAAGAAAGAGCTAATTCAAACTTTTATCACACAACCTTCATCTAATATAACCCGAAAGCAACGAGAATTCTGAGGAAGAATCCTTTAATAGTGTTTTTCTGCCCTGCTGATTTGTGTGTCACAGCTTTGTCAGTGGATGGGCTTGGAGTCGGAGTATCAACATCTGGTGTAGCTGGAGCATCTCTGGTAGGGGTTCCGTTGGTAGAAGTTTCAGCCTGAGGAGCACCTGCTGTTGTGGTGAAGTTCGTCAAAGGTTTAGCTGCAGTACTTGTTTTAACGACATTTCCGTTTGAGGGAGCCGTTGGTGTACTGATTGTACTGTTCGAAGTTTGAGCAAGCGGAGCAGTGGATGATGAAATAGTCTTCACATCTTGTTCATCCGTAGAATGTGCTTTGGTGGTACTTGTCGAAGTTGTGCTGGCGGTTGTAGATGTTGGAACAGGTCTCGTGACGACGGCTGCAAACACGAAATTTCAATCAATGAACAATCTCAACGTGATATTTCGATCTTTTCTGAGAATACATTGAAAGTAAACAACCTTTCCATTTTTGGACTCAACTTTTTTGGTTTGATTGCGGTTCAAGACGTGGCTCCACAGAACACAACGATTTTAATCTTTCTATCAAAAGTCAAAAGTCAACAATGTTAACAGTACTCTTTTCTGAACTGACAGTTTTAAAAAGTGTCTCAACGGAACAATTGGTGAAAAGTACGTTAGAAGCGGTTCTACATGAACGTTTTGATGAACAAATGATGTATCTTGAAAACTCACTAGTTTTCCTGGTTGAGGTTGGAACTGAAGGAGCAGCGGTTGCTGTTGTGATCTTCACAGTAGGTTGAGGTGTAGAAGGTGCTTTGGTGGCAGTTGTGGAGGTTGACCTGGTGGTAGGACGCGGTTTTGTTGTGGTGGTGCTCGTGGTTGTAGAGTTCGAGGTGGTGGTAGGAGGCGGTCTCGTTGTGGTCGTGCTCGTAGTTGTAGAGGTCGAGCTCGTGGTGGGAGGCGGCTTCGTTGTGGTGGTGCTCGTGGTTGTAGAGGTCGAGGTGGTGGTAGGAGGTGGTTTTGTTGTGGTCGTGCTCGTGGTTGTAGAGGTGGAGGTGGTAGGAGGCGGTCTTGTTGTGGTCGTGCTCGTAGTTGTAGGGGTCGAGGTGGTGGTAGGAGGCGGCCTCGTTGTAGTCGTGCTCGTGGTTGTAGAGGTCGAGGTGGTGGAAGGAGGCGGTCTCGTTGTGGTCGTGCTCGTGGTTGTAGAGGTCGAGGTGGTGGTAGGAGGCGGTCTTGTTGTGGTCGTGCTCGTGGTTGTAGAGGTCGAGATAGTGGTGGGACGAGGTTTCCTAGTGGTTCTAGTCTGTTTTGCGACGAGGGCTGAAAAAATTGATAGTGGAAATTCAAAATTACCCGAAAATACAGAAAAAAGTAAAGGATGCAGTTGTAGTTAGTTCTCCATACACGTCATATATCACGAGTTTTGGCAGAAAAATAACGAGACCCAACTACAAACATGATTAGGTACAGCAACATACACCGTACTGGCTCGCTTTAGGAAAAGTAAACCCTATAACAACATTCGTAGCGAAAGCAGAGTTTAAATCATCAAATCTCTCGATACTATGTTTCTCCATGTTTCTCCATAGAATGTTTCGGATTTGCGCCACGTAAAGACAGTGGTCATCGAAAAACAATCGGTCAATAACATGAGCTTAAAGTTCTTTGTCGGTAAAACGTAGTTAATTAATCATTCAAGTTGGAATGCAAAACGATTTCTCGAAACTCACAAGCCAGTTTCGAAACGCATTTTTTAATGTTCCGGACGTAGTGGTCGTTCCTTCCACGCTCATACTAGAAAACCACTGGATCAAACAACAAACACAGTTCGATCGGACAACATATACCGTAAAAGTTTTGTTCCTGGCAGAGCCAGCACTACATCACTTTGTTTTCTACTGAACCATCATCTTAATATGATACTGCAATAAAAATCTGAGTCGATTAAAGGGGGCTGCATTGAATGCCGAATTTGGCTAACGACGTCCGCCCAAAAAACACGAGAGTCAAAGAAGTGCGGTCAATTATTACTTTTTCACTCCAAACTATCCTCTGAGTCTCTGACAGTAAGCAAAAAATTAAAGAAATTTCAAATTCAGAGCTTCAAATTGGACATTCTAGCAAGCAAAGGACTATCGAAGTCTCTAAATCCGATCTGTTATTTGAGAATTCTTTCAACCTGAGTGAGTTGAACGTGCGAAAAATAGGAAACCCAGGATAAAACAAGAGTAACGTGATGATTCGACATACGTTTCCATATAGGTTAATGAAAGAGTAATTTTCAAACCTTTTCGAGTTTTGCCACGTCTGCATTACAAAAGTCACTAGTACAATAACAATTAACTCTCACGGGCCAAGTTGATAGGCCATCCTCATCATACCAATCATAGCATGTGTAAGCCTGTAAAAGTTCGAAATATGCTCGAGTTGGTCCTCGAAAAACACAAAAAGTACGAACGTATAACAAGTGCAACAGTGTGTGCTATCTGTTTGAAACTCGGAGGATTTCGTGAAAAATGATTTTACCTTGCTTTGAAAAATTCATCTCAGCTTAGCTCAGCTATTTTCAGCTTTCCAGACCCACCCGAATGGTTCAGCATTGATCAAATAAGTTTTGAAGAAGGACGAATATGTGGTCCAATCCCAACGGTTCGCTCCTTCAGACTTCAATACATTTCTCAATTGCAGTTTAAAGGAGAGGTATGTTCGGATTGGTCCACATAGTCGTCCTGATTTGAGGGGGCGGGAAATGCTCAGCGGTCCCTAAAAACCTGAACATTACGTAGTGTACGCTAACTCTACATAAAAAATACGCTCGTTCGTGATGAAACCGCAACGAAAATGATGAAACTCCTCTTACCTGGCGATACGATTTGCTGCTGCATCTAGAAATACACGCATGCTTCTTGTACGAGTACTTTGTCATGCAACTTTCATCTCTGTCGCATTCAGTAATGTCCACCTCGTCATCGTAGCGCGAGTCGTATTCGTAACATTTCATAGCAACCGAACCGGACACCAGGCAGACTGCAATCCAAAAAAGTTAAATTTCTTCGGAGTGTAAGACATTAGGTCAAATGTTTTACAGGGCTAAGCAGAAGGTAATCCTTCATTCGCCTTTCCATTAGCAAATTTTGCTGTGTTGTAATCTGATTTCGTTGGTTTTCGATGTAAACTCGTAAGTTACAGCGCTAGTTGATTTGAGATAAAACCACAATAGACTTCACTGCTTGAAGGTCAGATATAGTGGGTGCCAAATTTATTATGTCTGTCTCTCGCCGGAATCGAACCTGCGAGCAAAAGATTCGTAGCAGGGCGCTAACCACTGCGGTATTAGAGCACACAACCGATAAACTTTGGAATCGAAGACATGTGTGCGTACACAGCGGAAATTGAGATATACAGTACCCTCTCGCCTTCCCCTTGGCGACGACTATATACGCTCTGCCATTACAGAATCACTCATACAGTGGTGCCTAAACTCTGCTTAAGAACCAAGGTGATATAGTGTTAATGTCTCCAATAAAGACACCGGAATCCTCAATTGATTGATCGGAGCCGGCTGTTAATTGTTCTAGCCGACGAAAGAGTGTTCAGAGCAATGATACGCAGACTAGCCGCCCCCGCCAAGCCCCGCCCCTTACAAAATCGATGGTACGGTGTTCACAATGGTTCGAAAATATCTATACGAGTCAGCGAAGAGAATGAATTGAAGGAAACTTACTGAAGCAGAGAGCACCACGAAGAAGCAACATCTTTCCACTGAAGCGGTGAAGAGAATGAGAATGACTGATTTCACCTTCTTTTAAACTACGGCAATCATGTTAGGCCATGTTCACACTTGTACTGTTTTGTCAGGGAATGTAATTTGTCCAAGTTCGAACTTGTTAGCTTGCTTTTTGGAACTTGCCCAACTAGTAGGACTCCCTTCTTGTTCTCAATGTTAGGTCATGTTCACAAGATGGTCACACGACACCCTTGAGCTGATTGTCAGAGAATGCAGTTTGTCCAAGTTCGAACATGTTCGCTTGCTTCTTGCAACTTGTCCAACTAGTAAGACTCCCTTCTTGTTCTCAATGTTAGGTCATGTTCACAAGATGGTCACACGACACCCTTAAACTGATTGTCAGGGAATGCAATTTGTCCAAATTCGAACTTGTTCGCTTGCTTCTTGCAACTTGTCCAACTGGTACGACTCCCTTCTTGTTCTCAATGTTAGGTCATGTTCACAAGATGGTCACACGACACCCTTAAACTGATTGTCAGAGAATGCAGTTTGTCCAAATTCGAACTTGTTCGCTTGCTTCTTGCAACTTGTCCAGCTGGTACGACTCCCTTCTTGTTCTCAATGTTAGGTCATGTTGACAAGATGGTCACACGACACCCTTAAACTGATTGTCAGGGAATGCAATTTGTCCAAATTCGAACTTGTTCGCTTGCTTCTTGCAACTTGTCCAACTGGTACGACTCCCTTCTTGTTCTCAATGTTAGGCCATGTTCACAAGATGGTCACACGACACCCTTAAACTGATTGTCAGGGAATGCAATTTGTCCAAATTCGAACTTGTTCGCTTGCTTCTTGCAACTTGTCCAGCTGGTACGACTCCCTTCTTGTTCTCAATGTTAGGCCATGTTCACAAGATGGTCACAGAAGACCCCTAAAGTACCCAAACTATAACTACTCAAGTTATCGTTTCCGTATTTTTATATTACTGTAAGATAATAGAATGTAACACAAGGGAAGTTCGTTTTACAAAGTTCACCCTTACAATAGAGTAACTGTTTAGAAAACTGAAAATTCAATCCAGTTCAGTGATGAAGCAGGACAGTTCAACCCAGACGTGGTATAGGTTCGGAAAACCGTTGTGGACAACGTACCATCGATTTTGTAATGGGCGGGGTTTGGCGAAGGGCCAGCCAGTATGCGTATCATTGATCTACATACTCTCTCTCCAGTTGGCAAGTAATTAACGACCGCTCGCGCCGTCAATGAATCAAACCCTCTGCCGTCTTTATGGGGAAAATGACGACTACATCAACCCCTTACAAATCTAATGAGGTACCTCGTGAGCAGTATCTCAATGAACTTCGCATGAGACTCTGTTGATTGCTCTGCTACAAAATTAGAACTTCTCAAGTGGCCTATATGCCTATATGATAGGTGTTCATGAGCATATAATGAGAAGCTCATATGAACCTTTCATGAGGTTGTGCCAATTGCTACGCCGCCAGATGAGCTTTGAGAATAATTGTGTAGTTTGGACCCGGTTTAAAATACTCATTTTCCCCGAATCATGTTTTTTTGTCTGAATTTTGAGTTGCCTCATAATGTTTCTTTTGACTTTTCTTAGAAATAGCGATAACGAGCGGCTCTCCTTATAAGGAGCTCGTGAAACACGTGTGCACTTTTTGATTCACTTGGCAAATCAATCACACCCAACTATTGTGACCACACGGAATTTGTGGTAAAACTGTGATTAAAACTGTGAAAGTGAGTCAACAACTGATGTCTCATCTTTCACTTCATGGTTCTAACAAAAAACCCATTCTCATCATTTCCTGCGTCGTTTTCAGAATTTCGGAGAAACAAATAGACAATGTTTCACATTTCACATTTCGAGTATGTTCTCATTATTCTCACATTCTCTCACTGTAAACTATTTCTTTACACTAAATCTTTCCGCAAAACTCCGGAGCAGAAGAGTAGAGTACAGTTTGTTGCACTCACTGATAACCCTCTAAGTAATATGCTTGACATATCCAGTCGAAGTTTGCTGAATTGCCGTTTTTGGATTTTTTTCACATTCGGAAGTTCTACACCTTTATAACTACTAACTCTGAAAGTTTGAAACCGAAATAATGAATTGATTAGAAAAAGACTTTTGATAGTTAACGAATTACTGTAGAATTACAATTACGATTGTATATGACCCCAAGGGGACCGCAAATTCTAACTTTTTGAACTTTCAAAACGGCTATATCTCGGTTATATGGTGTTGAAAATTGGATATGTGTCTTGTACGGGTAAATCGAGTGTGAGAAACTCATTGGTGTGACTTGAATTGTACGATTTTCATCGTGCATCAAGGTACGAAACGAGTGCACGAACAATGCACGATTTCGTTGCTTTTTTCCATCGAAAAGTTCATGGTATATTCCGAATAGGGCTCTCATGTGGTATTTTAAAAATTAGACAATTCCAACAAAATCGAAGCTCCCAAATCAAAAATAACGGATTTTTGGTCCGTATTGTTCAATTTACGGGCGAATGAGACTATTTATGCAAATTTCGCGCACATCAAAATGTAGATCACAAAATTCTGTTATGGAAAATTTGTGTTCAAAGGGTTAGGGGGGCGTTTTTCGAGAAAAATACGTTTTAAAAGTGAAATTCTTGTCGAAAGCGCCCTAGGTAAATATTCGATAATCAATATTAGTGTTAAATAATGGTATTATTATCTTTTTCTTCTATGTTTATCAATTCTTTTCATTAATTATTTTCACCATTCTCCTTTTTTGGCAATCTTTCACGTTTCACACTTTCGTTCCGTTATTCCACACTGTGTAATAAATATTTGATTTGATTTGAGGTGTAAGTGAGTGATTTGGACGGAATAGCTCTTTGTAGATTAGTAGTACATGATTTTTTGGCCCGTTCGATTTCGCACGACCTTCTTATCTAGCTTTGAAATCTTGAACATCACACGTTCCGAGAAATTTTAAAATTCGGGATGCGAGGATACGAAATGGGGCACTCAAAAAAGTCCCTGGATGATATGTTGTGTCCGTCTGTTCAACAGCCACAACGCGAAAAAATTCCACGCTCGACATGTAGATTTGAAAGTTGTGTTAACTACAACCGTTCGTCAAGTTTCGTACGTATTTGTACCATTTGAAAATGTCTGTCGCGTCGCGTGCACGCGTGTTCCAAAAATTGAAATTGTTTTGGCTTCAGCAGGTATGATTACATCAGTTCACCAATTTTTGTTCGGTAAAACCTACTTTCCAAAATTTTGTCGCGTCGCGTGTGTGCGCGCGCGCGATATTACGAGATTTAAAATCGCGCGCAGCGCGAAGCGCTGCGCAGATTAGTTTTTGATCACAACATTGCGGACTTTCAAAAGTGATTTTATGCCATTTTCTCAAAAACCCCTGAACGGATTTTTGAGATTTTGATGGAAAGAGATAGAGGAGGAAAGGCTTTATCATTGAGCTATTCGATATTTAATGTGCGACCAGTGATCTACAGTTATGCTGAATATCGTCTCGCAAAAATGTCTTCCGACGGCGGCCGCGTGGCGTGGCGCGGCGGCCGCAAAACCGACGAATTTAACCGATTCGACTGAAATTTGGAATATAGTTAGAAACAGCAGAGTTATGTGTAAATCTGAAATCTTGGACCAATCGGTTGAAAATGAGCCATTTTATCGCCTTGGAAACATTGCATTCAGCTGCTTTCACAATCACTTCTAGATGTGCGGAGTGTGCGAAGTGAGCTGTTGTTTTGTTTTTTGGTAGTTGGAGTAGATTAAAGTATATTGAATAAGCAATTAGGTTAATCTGTAGAGATCCTGACTCCATAAAAAGGTTAATCGAACCAAAACAAAAATGCTGTCCGTGAAAGGATTCGAACCCTCGGCCTACTGAACTGTAGTGCGCTGCTCTGCCGACTGAGCCAAATCGTCACGAAAGAAGAAAAAATGGACGGCGCCACACGTGCGCTGCCCGAAATCAAGGATTGATCACGGTTTCTGAGAGAATGCTTACTAACCAGAGTTCTAACGCAGTTTATGTTCTGCAAATCAACTTAGTATTCATTGTTACGTTGAAAAAAGTTTAATAATAATTGATTAGATGCTCATTATTTCCTATCTATTGATTCATTATTTCCTTCGGAAATATAGAAAATGAGGACAATTTGTATAAAAAAACGATGTAAAGTGAGAGACGATTAGCTTTTGAGATTGAACTGCATGGAATATAGAAAAGGAGGACAATAACTCAAGAGGGAAATAAAAAATCTAATCTCGCAATTTTCATGATCATCCTGACAGACTGATTCAAAAAATATATGCTAAATCTTTTAGAAAAGTCCGCTTACACTAAAAACGTATCTGAAACAAAAATCAGCTATACTGTCAGTCTATCGCACAGTCACGTGAAACATGTTAAACACAGCAGAACTCGGAAACGTGAAACGACAAAGTGCACACTTAGGCTATTAGAATGCTAACTTTACATGAATATTCAAGAAACTTATAGTGTACTCTGTTCTGTTATCATTTTTGAATCAATGGTGATAATCATATTAGGACGTTTCATCTAATTGTTTGCTGCAAGTTTTTTTTTCACTGAAAAACAAAATGTTTTTGACCCATGAAAATTGCGAGATTACATTTTTCATTTCCCTCTTGAGTTATTGTCCTCCTTTTCTATATTCCATGCAGTTCAATCTCAAAAGCTAATCGTCTCTCACTTTACATCGTTTTTTTTATACAAATGTCATTATTGGTCGTGAGTTCTTTCGTTTATGATATGAAACACAGAACAGTTTTTTGAAATATATGAATTTTGAAGCAAGTTAAGGCGTTTTTTGTGACACGAAGCGGGAATTCAAGCCGTCAAGCGACAATAGCCGTCAAGAAAAAGCTTGAATTAAAATTACGATTGTATATGACCCCAAGGGTAAAGAGTATCTTCTATGCTTGTACTCTTCTTTTTCCCATTCGTAAGATCAATTAGTTAGTTTTGTAGTTTTTGAATTAACATAACTTCGATTTTCGTTTTTCGGGGCCAACGAAGATTGTGGTTTTCAAGTAATTAGCATACAACGCTGTACACTCTTTTCTCCCTGTCAACAGAAAGCACGCAACGAGCTCGGTAACTCCAGGAGAAAACTGTGGTTATGCAAACTGCAACTTCTTCGTGTCTGGTGGTCGAAAATGCAATCATCTACGGTATAGTTTATTTGTAACCAGGAAACTACTCTTAGAATAGTATTACACGAAATATAGTATGACCAAGTGAACAGTATCATTATGTAATGAGATACTAATATAATAATTCAGAAAATGATGAATTTGTCTTATTAAAAGTACTTTGAGCGTTCCAAGTACTTTAAAGCAGATTCGAACACTTTTGAGAAGCAACGGAATGTGTCTCTGAATTTCAGGTCACGGTGAAACGTGGGGACCTGCAGGGAATTCGTGGTATGGCTGTCATACTGGTTTTTGCTTTTCATCTGATGCCGAACTATTTTCGACTGGGATTCATCGGAGTCGATATGTGAGTTGGGATTAGGGCCTATTTATACTTTATTGTCTGCGGAAAAAAACATAGAGCAAAGTGTGAAAATTGATTGTGGGCGAAACATCTACAGTCCACATACACACGATCGACAACTACACTTTGCTCGATGTATCTGTCACGGACTGAAAAGTATGTAAGGAACTCCTACGTATCATGTTGGGGTTGTTTGTATCTGATTTGTAGTTTGATCATCACGACCCATGACGGTCTTGAACTTAGACATTTTGGTCACAATGTTTGTGGTGTACGTTGATTTGCATACAGCGCACAGTTTACTATATAATTCGCCGCCACTGTAAGTTATTACATACATTGGTTCCAATTATGGAAGGTCATGTAAGTTTATTAATGAGAACCCTTTCATAACTTTCTATTTTTTGAATTTCATTATAACACTAACACTGTAGTAGGAGTGATATGACTTTCTGAAAAGTGAGGCAAACAATGTACATAAGCTTCATTTGAAGAAACCTTGAAACACCCAACATCATGCCATTTCTCAGGTTTTTCGTTCTGTCCGGTTATCTCATGTCGATGATTTTGGGAAAAGAGGCGTTATACCTCCGTATAACTACGGCATAACCAAAATTTCGAAAACATTTTGAGAGTAGAAAGCTTCATTAGAAAGCTTCATTTGGACCAATAGTGCATGATAACAACACAATACAACACAAACCAACGACAAGCAGCGAAACAACTAAACATACATTGTACCCAAAAGAATTACAATGGTGAGCAATATATATACACGAGGGAAACATATGTGATTGAATGAAACTGATTCCGTGAAAAGATGAATGAGACGAAATTAAGTAAGAAAGGCAACTTACCCCTGATGTTTGTTACGATTCAATATGTAGCCCTGTTACTCCTACTTTACCTTGTCGTTGGTTCACCTCGAATTATCGGTAGCCCCTGGGTCGCCACTAACCACATGAAAGGACCCCAGCTGCAGTGCACCCTTCTGAATAGTTTGACGTGGTACAGCATCCGATTTTCCCGGCAACCCCAGGAACTTCCGAAAATCCGATCTCTGCCTCTTGATAAGCTCACACTTTGTTACAAACAAACAGATGCTTAGGGAAGACGGAAACATATTTTCTGATGCGTTAACTAATTACCGAACAGCCGGCTGTCACACCGAATGCCTAATTTACTGTCACACCTGTCACACCGGATGCCTAATTAATTAATTTACTAAATTATAACACTGGTAACAGACTATTCCCTTGATGGCGAGCTTTTTCCCGGATGGTTTGCTCATACGCCCTCGAATCCCGCGGTTTGAACGAAGGGTGGGTGGGTGGGTTCAAACCGCACTATTAGAACCATAAAACTTGGATAAAGAAAAGCTCGCCAGAGCTCGCTTCTGATAAATTCGAAATGGTTTCGACCATTTATCAGGGTCTCGCTACGAGACTCATTTCAGCTTTGGCACTCTGCCAAAACTAATTCGAAATTCCAATTATACCTCCGTATAACTACGGCATAACCAAAATTTCGAAAACATTTTGAGAGTAGAAAGCTTCATGGATCAAACAAAGTCGGCGAACTAAGGCGGAACGCGGAGACTGAGACAACAGAAGGGAACATTTACCCGACGCTTTTCACGTCTGCAACTGAGACTCTTCTACGAAAAATTACTGAAACACGTCTTGAGAAATTGTTAAAGTGAAGTATAACCGAGCACGTAGAATGAAACAGAAGCTCGCTTACCCGGCCAATTGAACCAGAATTCCAGTATAGTTTTGAAGTATACACAGTATATTTTTCATTTCAACAGACCTTCTAGAAATGCGAGCGACTAACGTCTACTGCTGTTCCTGAGTTCCGATACAGTTTTCACCTCCACGGATTGTACAAGCACTACTGTTCGATTCCCATGAACAGAACTATCTGAGGCTGTGGGTAGAACACTCGATTAATAGTTATTTTCACTGTGGCCTCATAACTGAAGACCAAAAGCTGGCAGGCTGTGCTGAATAACTTCCAGGGGCGCCCAACACTTGCCTAGAACGTCAGTCGTATCTCGAGAGAAAGGGACAAAATAAAACTTTACTACACATGAACTAGACAAAATTCCAAAACCCTGAATGCCGAGTTTCCCGCCGACCCTCTGTAGCTCCTACCATTCCCTACGATTGTACCATAAATGATATCTGGAGTAACATAACAAAAAAACCGCAGAAAACGTGGCTTCTTTTTAGACTATAGAACGGGGAAAATGGTAAACCTGTCACATGCCTGGTTAGTTAGAGAATTTCAGGCCAAAGCTAGTCGTTGTAGAAAATAAATGATTTTCCTATTCCCTCCGATAAGGGCACTATTAGCTCCGAAAAATCTGATGTCTCACTGGAAGGAGTTGCACTTCCAACCGAATACACGATCCTCACACATGTCACATGTAAAAACAACTTCGAATCGGTATACGAACCACCTTGGAGGTGTAAACTACATATGACGCCATGACGTCCTTAGACAACTAGATATACTCGTTACACTCTTTTAGAAATTAAAATATAGAGCGTCCCAGCGCTGTTTACCGACGCAAAAATTCCAGTTCCATAAATGTAACATGTAACAGGAGAAAGCTGATGAAATTCCTGCAACAACGTAACTACACAGTATACTCGATAATATACTCGGGAAAAAAGTTTCCTTCCGAACAATGAAAGGCAGCACTAGACTAGAGATTTTCACTTCAAATAGTTGAGACATACTGCTTTACAGAAAATACCCGCCCTTCTCACGGAACTGACTATATCGCATCGAGATACGAGCCACCTTGTAGGTCAAAACCAAATATATGCCGTCATGACACGAAAAATAATGATTTTCCTGGATGAATGCTCAATAAGGTCAAAATATACGTTCTAATCGAAGGAAGTCAAACTTCTAAACTTGACTCGTGCATGCGTGCAAGCTTTTGTACGCACTTGAATTAACCTTCACCATTCGCCTCTCGAGAGATAGCACATATTATAATTTCCAAAACTAATAAATTTCCACAGTTGGATGCTTCGTGTTCCTTGTCGTATATCTGCACCGGTAAACTCTCAAAAATACAATAGCGAAAACGCTGGAAGAAGCTTTCTTCTCCTAACAATTCAATGATACAGTAAATTTGATGCAGAAATGTGTGAATTTTGAAGCAGAAATGTGGAAAGGATTTTGAGCAAAAATAAAATAAGACTTTTCTGGGTTGAATTCTCTGTGCGTTTGGAAGCAAGCCACTCCAAACATGGGAAAATACTATTTCCAACCGGGAACACGTTCCTCACACATAAATATCAACATCGCATCGAGATACGAGCCACCATCGCATCGAGATACGAGGTGCGGAGCAAATAAATGACGACATGACGCCTTTCAACCTCTCGCAATAGGCGATAGAACACAATCGAGAATATAGGCACTGCGGCTGGAACTCTGCTCTCCATTATAGAAAACCCTCGAATATGTAGATCGGTGCAGACATGAGCTGCTACACGTGCACAAGAGCACAAGAACGCCTTCTTACCTTCCTGCCTAATACAGGCGCCATGAATAGCCGAATAGAAAATATTGAAATCTAGAACTGTCGACCTTTCGCAGCACTGACGAGGGAACTAACTGGGAATTACTGCTATTGAAAAGCATGAATAAAACCCGAATATAGAAATACACTGAATGAAAACTGTTTGCAAATATAGGGGACCCGTTAAGATAGGGGAATAACTAATTTTTGAACGGACACACACGTATAATGATGGGGACACGAGGGGCTGAGGTGTGTGCTGGTTTTAACTACCACACTAAGAAACCGATGTATTGTGTTGCACTTGGTCATAAGATGACGCAATAATTTGTCTCAAAAAAATTATGAACCGAAGAATATAGCATGAATATAAGGCATGGTGCCTGAAATGGACCTGTGAAATGGTCAAATGAAGCTGTGTAAGAACAGTGTGCCAGAGAATAGAAAATCTGCCGAAAATTTTCAGTAAAAAATTTTCAAACCGCACTATTAGAACCATAAAACTTGGATAAAGAAAAGCTCGCCAGAGCTCGCTTCTGATAAATTCGAAATGGTTTCGACCATTTATCAGGGTCTCGCTACGAGACTCATTTCAGCTTTGGCACTCTGCCAAAACTAATTCGAAATTCCAAATAACGCTTTCTGCGGTGAAACAGTTTTATTTGCGGAGGTTCAAGCGAATCGTTCCTGTGTTCTACACAATTGTATTCCTAGTTTTTCTCGGTGAGTGAATGGAATTTCACGGTCATGTCTTATTTGTAAAGAACATTTGGGAGAATGATTCTCCCAGTTTGGATGAAAGATACTTCGTTCTCTCAGAGTGCCGGAAACCTCGGTAGTAAAAGCAACTTTTCCAAAAACCATGGCTGATATTGACATTATATAATTGTAAGAATGGTTCGCAATAAAGTGAACAAACGGATGAAATAGGCGGTACACAAATTAATTACTCATTTATATGTTATTACGTATATTGGTTGTGATCAACTTGATCTACCACATTGTTTTCAGGGTGTTACAAACTTCTCGCCCAAACGGACAAAAAACAGCTGCTCACTGATCTGAAGTGGACTATTCCTTTCGTTTCGAATGTTCAGCCAATCTACCAAGCAGACGGGTACTGGGATCAGGTACGCGCGTCTGCGTCTCCTTGATCTACACACTCTCTCATCAAATAATGGCTCGCTCCACATTCAGAATCATTAGCGCCAATTTGTGCTGCATTGGCCAGCTACGACAGCGAGAGAGCATGCAAATCAAGGAGGCCGCAGACAGAAGACTGTCTGTGTCTCTCTGACCTGCACACTCTCTCGTCAAGGCCGCTACAAATGTGGCGAGCTAATTGGCTGGGAGCTGCTTAAGTAATGAGCAATTCAGTCGTCGGAAGTTTTTCAGATGGAAAGAAGGCTGTATTGTCTTGTTGATAGGTTTGCCGTATGTTTACATTATGTTTCAGTCTAATTCGAGGTTTTCTGTTTTGACATCGAACTATGACATAGACTTGTCCCCTGTTGTTGCATCTATGTAAATGTTGATTTGTTCCAGATTCTATCCTACCGCTTCCTAGTGCATGCTTGGTCACTCGGAGTCGAACTTCAATTCTATTCAATTGTTCCGCTTATTTTCGGAGCTGGACAGTATTTGGGAGACAGATCGAAATGGTCAGTTTTTGTAGATATCCCGGATAGTTCAGTTTAGTCACTTTCCATTTCTCATCGCTCTCGTTCATCTCTCTCTCTCTCTCTCTCTCTCTCTCTCTCTCTCTCTCTCTCTCTCTCTCTCTCTCTCTCTCTCTCTCTCTCTCTCTCTCTCTCTCTCTCTCTCTCTCTCTCTCTCGCTTTCTCTCTCTTTCTCCATCTATTGATCTTCATTTTTCTTTCGCTCTTTTGGTATAATTATATTTCTCTCCTTGTTAACTCATGTTTTGAAGGTTCTACATGACGTTGGTGGTCTCGTCACTTCTTTTCCAAGTTTATTCCCCTCCGAAGATTTCATACGGTTTGCTTCATTGCAGGTACAGTTTTGAGACACATCAAGTATCACTTGAAGTCTTCTTTTAGTTTTTTTTTTCGGGACATAATTTGTCACTTTGATGGCGCACTTGCCAAATTAGGAAAAGATATGATTTTGTTTCGAACTACTGCTAAGTACGGACATTTCTCTCTATCTCATGAGATGCTCCGGGACAGCTCGAAAACACGAAACACCGGGTATATTGTTGTTTTCCACGTGATTTGTTTCCAGAATATGGCAGTTTCTCATCGGCGTTGTGCTCAAAGATACGTTTTTCCCCAAAGACAAACACGTCTATCGTTCCATTGAGGATGGAGGTGGGAATAGCCTTTTTGTTGGTTTAATGTAGAATGTGATTGTAGTTTCACGCATTTCCTTATGCATTTTCGCTAAGGAATAGTAAACAAGGAATAAGGGGGCGGGGAGATGATATCGATAGCATTTACTAGCTTTTTACTCGACTTTGATGTTCATTAGTGAATCGGGTCAAGTATAGGGGACTGCTCATAGTAGTTCTGTTGCCTCCATGTATAACAAAAGTGGTTGATTTTGACTGAAGATCAAACTACAAACACATCAGATCAGACCGAGATGTACTGTTTCAATCAATACTTCTGTAGCAAATAAAAGACATTTTATAGCTCAATACGAATTCCGCATGTATCAACGTTTGTATGTAACAAAACATGTAAGAATCACGTGTGAAATTACAAGTAGAATAGAAAAAGGACGCAAATAAAATGGAATTTTCGATATATGTACCGTAAAAAATGTAGTGTAACCAAGTTACTGTTCATGTGCAAGAAAGTTGTGTGTCTTCAGCAGAATATTCCAAGCCGAGTCCGTTTCCATTTTCGCAAGTTTTGTGTAATGTGTCGGTGGTTTTGCTGGTGGCAATAGTTGGACTCAGCCCAGTCTGGATCACTCAGACCGAAATGAGGTATAGTTGCCATTTCTCCAAGACAGACAGCAAGAAGCTCGATCGATTAAGCGATGCAGGGCGAGCGGTCGTCGATTACTTATTAAAAGATGAGAGAGTGTGTAGATCAAAAGTTACGCATATGAGCTGGCCGATCGCCTAACTCCGTCCGCGCCTTACAGAATCGATGGACGGTGTCCACAACGGTTTGACAAAACATATAACTAGAGGGTGATAGACTACATCCGAATTGTACTTTGACCCCGTGGTTGAGAGTACGAACTACAACTAGCAATCAGTCATAGCGTGATGGCAAACTTAGGACCTCCATTTCAGAAACGTAGAAAGGAACATTTGGCAGTATGATGAGCTGACTACCAAGCAAGCCATCGATCTTCTATGCATACTAGTCGATTGCGTAATTAACGATACAACAGGTTTAGTGAGAAACATGAGAGTAATGTATAATTGTATTATGAATAACGTTATTATGAATAACAATAGTGCTGATTACAGCGAAACAGTCTGTCTGAATTGGGCACATTCACTGTGGTTTCAGAGTGGCTGGCACGGTTCTCACTGCGCTGCTTGTGAATATTTCCGACCCAAAAGAAGTTTCCGCCCTGAACAACTCAGTCTTGAGATATTTCGGCGACATCTCCTATACCCTTTACTTGGTTCATTGGCCGGTTCTTGTGGCCATCAAATATTACCTGAATGTCGAACAACTCAACAATCAGAGTCAGTTTTCGGAAAGCTTCACTTTGCATTGCCCATCTCACAGAGCTCACTTATCTCATTATTCAGAGTGCATAGTTTATTTGGCATCAATTAGTTATACTTTCAGCTGTTATCTTCACTTTGGTGTTGGTGCTCATAACATCAGTTCTCGTTCATCACACTGTAGAGGTAAACTATTGAGAATACTCCATAACTAATGTAGGTGAAACGAAAATCTCAAAGAAATTTTCGACCTTTTTGGTTCTCTTCAACGTAGAATATACTTTTAGAAGTTGGGACACGAAAACCGAACTTGTACGTTTCTGATCAGCTCAAACAACTAGGAACATTTCCATTCAATTGAGGAATAAACTAGTCACACTCATATTGAGTTTGCATGCACTACTGTCGAGTGAAGAGGTTAGAATAATGTGGCAGATAAGCATGTACTAGTGTACACATAAATTTGGAATTTCAATGAGAAACCCTGCACTTGGTTGTTGCCCGTTTTCGAGTTCTGCTGTGTCAACACGTTTCACGTGAATGTGAAATTGAACGTGAAGAATTGTGAGAATAGTTGTGAGAGATAGGAAATAGGTATCACAGCATCGTGTGCGGCACACGCGCGTCCACGAAACTAATAGTCTCGCATGGCAAACCCTGGGCGCGGAACGATGAACATTTTGTTCTAAAATCCGATTTCCGTGGAGTGATCTCTGACTGTCGATCGCAGTATAGTCTGTTTCACCGATCGATGTACTCTTACAGTAATCCGTCAATTATTCAAGGGGGTGTTTTCTAATGAAAAAGTCAATACTTTGGTTTCAAATTTTCAGAGTTAGTAATAGTAAACATTCAGAAGACATAAATCAACATTTTGAGGGGTTCTGAACACGCTAATATACCAAAGTTTGACCTGGAAGAGGTAGCAGATTACTGTAGAGGGTTATAAGTGGGTGGAACAAACTATAGGCGCTATGGATTTATTCGTGTCCGGCGGGCCTCGAGTCTCTTTCATATTAACTGTCTTTTCTATCTTCTTTCACCAGGTAATATATTCCAGAAGTTCCTCGTGAGCTCCTCCACCTCAACTGCCGTAGTGTTATCTATGTGCTGTGTCGGAGCCATTCTATTCTGGTCCCCTTCGTATTCGAATCTCGCTGAGCCGAAGTCACCCAAGCTCACGGCTAAAGGTAAAAGGAGTATGAAAAAACTCTATATTTTTTTTTAGATCAAAAAAGGTGTAAAAACACAAAGACTAAGACTACTATTCATGACTACTATTCATGTAATTGGCTTCCCTGACCACTGACCATAAAACCTCGTAAATATTTGGAGGTCTGGACAGTCTTAGGTAAAAAACGGTATCTTAACTTTGGAAGCTAGATATTTGTTCAATTCTATTCATTTATTGATTTGACAACCTTACTATGGACCAGCTTTATGTATTTTTCAAATATAAATTTGAAAAGAACATTCTTTCAGAATTAGCGTCAGTTATCGAATGGAATATAGCGGAGAGTCAAAGGCTGTACTTCGACATTCCTTGTGATCGAGACAATGTGACGGAAAAATGGACAAAAGTCAACGGGGAACCTCAGCTCAGATGTCAATCGGCTAGTTTTTTCGTTCTTCATCAATTCCAATTTCGGTACTGACTGAAAAAAATGTTAACCATTGGTAATACTCTGTGAGCCAATTTCACAGTCACGTGGAACGTTAAGACCTCATTAGAATGCTAGCTTACGTGACTTTTTACTTCTAGTTTGTGTAGTTGATTGATTGATTGATTGATTTATATACATGCAAGCATGTGATATACAAGAGGAGAGACGAAAATAAAAATGATAGTAGGATACAAACAATCAAAAGCGAAAAAAGTGTCATAAATGGAACATCATTTGGTCATCACAGTAAATGAAAAGTAAACAATATGACAATACGGATGAAACAAATAACACAGGGGATAATTTGGGCCAATCTCACAGGATTAACAAAAAAAACAGTAGAAGTCTTATTCAAATGCATTCACTTAAAGTGATTTTTTGCGGCAGATAACGACGTCGGTAATTTGTATTTCTTGCTCAATTTCAAGTACATGTTGGAAGAAAAGCAGTACGTGACTCTCATCATAAAAAGTTATGGCAAATGGAGTGATTGAGAGAAAATTGAGAGGAAAGGGTATAGTCACCCTGTTTTCCGAACAGAGTATGTAGGTGTTGCCGAATTTATAGAAGTTTGTTCCGTGCCCGAACTGAACCTACGAGCAAAAGCCTGGTAGCTACAAGCTAACCACTTGACTACGAGAGCTCACTAGGGCCGAGCTTTCAAATTAAAGACACGTGATCGTACACAGCGAAAAATGATATATACAGTACCCTTCCTCCTCCCCGTCGTCAAAGACTACACTACTGTTCTGACAGTATCAGACTATTGAGATGGTGGTAGTAACTTAACCGTTTGATGGACAGTAGTTACTTTGAGGAGCGTTGTAAGCACGTTAAGGGTTTGTTTTTTTCGAAGTAGGTCTATACTACATACAGTATTGTCACCCTCAACCGTAAGGTCTGTAAGACTGTAAGTGTGTAGTTTGATAGCGTCGATTTGGTTCACAACTCGCAATTTTTAGGCCAATTGGCGCAAAAAGTATCCAGTTCAAACTACAATTAGGTCGACAATTCAAAATTTAATTTTTCGCAAGCAAAGTGAAGTATCAATGATCAAACGTTAATCAGGTCGCTCCCCATATTTATATGACAGTTTATCTTTTCAGTACGGCACAGGCAACCTGACTATTTTGCTTCTCGGAAACTCCATTGCCTATCGAGCTTTTCCATTGATTCATGACATTCTGGCGGGTCGCTACAAGGAGTTGCGGCTGTTCTCCACCAGTAGTATGTCTGTTTATACTTTTACAAGGAAGGCGACGCCGGGTACTGCCGGATATATTAGAAGTAATATGAAAAGTCACGTAAAGTTAGCATTCTAATGAGGCATCGTGTACTTTGTCATATCATGTTCCTGAGTTCTGCTCTGTTTAACATGTTTCACGTTACTGTGCAATTGACTTATAGTATAGTCACGCTTGGCAGAAAGTGGACTGGCAGTCTGCATAACTTCATCTGAGCAAGCAGTGCGTCTTGATCCAAAGTATGAAACTGAAAATTTTTAAGAGTTCAAGTTGGTTTCCGGTCTCACTAATTTTCCCTTTTCCGGCCAAATTCCGTTGTGGAACGTGCAACCGTACTTTGCGGAAGCCGCGCGAACGGTGGTGGACCGCTTGCGACCTGACGTCATTTTTCACACTTACGCCGCGCTGTGAGTTTGTTTTTCAATATTATTAGAAATAATAAAGTTATACCCATAATAATTGATATCACCCATTTCTAGTACGGCAAAACGATGTTCAATCGTAACACTTTCAGTGGTATAGGCTTCGTAACAGCGGCATTGGCTGGAAAAGCTTTTCTAATAGAGTGGTCAGAAAAGCTCACACGGTCGTGTTTGATTAATTATTCGTATTTTTTTCTACAGGAATCCGAATACCTCAAACTATCAACCTCTTGATCAAAACGCGCCGGACAGTTCTTTTCTGACAATGCAGGAAAACATGGACTACTTCGGGTAAGTAAACGCATAATCACGATATATCTAAACACTCACACATTGATTGAAACATGTACATAGGTGATGTTTGTGACGATTCTTCACTATTCATCTGGCCATGCTTCTCAATTTTAGTATGTCCACAAAGCTCTAGGCAACTCGAGGTTTTCCATAACATCAAATCCCCCTCATACAACCAATTGACCATTCATTGGCGGTCTTGACGAGAGAGTGTGCAGGTCAGAGAGACGCAAAGTGTCTCAGACTTTCTGCGCTCTCATTCAAATCCCCCTTGTTCCTTTTGAAGTCAGTCATTTGAGAACGGCTGCTCAATTGGCTGAGAACTGTTTCTCCCTGGTTACCGAAGTGTCACTAGAAAAGATTGTTTCTTTATGATAGACTGGAGGTCAATTGAATAGTCACATGAAGGTAACGTTCTACTTGCACTTTGTCATTGCACGTTTTTGAGTTCTGCTGTGTTTACCATGTTTCACGTGACTCTGCGATTGACAAACAGTATACAATGATAATTTTGCTTTTTTCTTCAGTGCGAGGTCGAAACGAATGGTGATCGACATGCCGTATTACCTGGAATTGAAAGTGAGAGTGGCCTATGAACTGGCGAAAAGACTCGAAAAAGGAACATCACTCGAGGACATGAAGATAAATAGAACGGTATGGGAAGTGATACAATATTTGTTGTAGTTTTATGTCGATACACGCTGTGATTCAGAAATTTCGACCCAAAGTTGCGGGATCGAACTTTTTACACAGCAGAATAGGAGAAATACAGTTTGCTTTAGATGGACCCTATATGTGAAGTATGGTGTGTAACGAAATCAGATTAATAACAATTTGTAATACTTTTACTTAAAATAATATTTCCAGAAGAATCGACATGATAGATAATAATAATCAATTGAGTGACATTCCTACTATCGATATTAATGTTGTTGAGATCACACTGAAATAGTGTTACAAGAGTGAACAATGAATGAAGAGATCAAAACGGAACCAAATATAATTGTCAGACTGATGACCTACAACAACACTACCATCGACTGCGCATGAAGAGTCTCAAATGTGAAAACTGTGTCTATCATCACATCAACGAGGTAAAACACGTTTCCGGTAACGAGCGTTTGATGAAAAGATTGGAATGAAATTATCATTTCAACTTCAATTTCAAAAAAAACGCGCCTAATTATAGTTTACCGCTTACAGCAGGACGATTATGAAGTCCAGTCGCAACGCTTCAGTCCTTTAAACTGCAATACATTCTTTAATTGCAGTTTAAAGGACCGTTTACAAGGGATTGGTCCACATAAACGTCCTGCTTTAACTGTAGTTCACCTAATTTCTGCTGAGTGTGCATCTGAAAGCTCCGGTTTGTGTTTTGATGCCCACGCAATTCGGTCGGAAATTCCGGAGCGAACCTAAATTGACCCAAGAATAGTTGATCCAAGCACAGAAGGCAAATTAAGCTAGGCTCATTTGGTTCGGTTCATCGCTGGTTGGAAACTGTTTTGGTTACTCACCTTGGTTTGGGAAGAGTAGGTTCAAAATAGAGTGACCATTTTTCGATGTGTATCAGAGCTAATTACATGCCCATATTGTTTGATGTTGTGAAAACAAAGAGTATAATGTTAGTAAATTGCACAGTCAGGTGAAACATGATGAACACATCACAACTAAAGGACAAAAAGTGCAATGACAAAGTGCACAAATTCTTATTAGAGTACGAATTTTGCGTGACTACTCAATTCACTTCTAGAGTATATTTGCAGGCTCTATTCGAGGGAGACTACTATTACTTCTACAACCGAACGAGTCTCCGTGCGTACACGGGCGAAGGCTGGCACTTCACCCCAGAAGGACTGCAACTAGTTCGACCTTCCTGTGAAAAGATAATCAATCGAATACTTGCTGAGTTGTGAGCAATTGTTGAATATGTGTTACATTTTAATAAAATAAAACCATTTGTTGTCGTGGAGACTTTTATAACTCTGTCTTCAAGAATAAGTTCCACGCCTAAGTGGAGGAGAACTCTCGCGCTCGCCGTGAAATAGTGAAAAGAGAGAGATGGAGACAGAGGGAAAGAGAAAAAGAGATATAGAGACAGAAGGAAAGAGAAAGAGAGAGAGATAGAGACAGAGGGAGAGAGAAAGAGAGAGATAGAGACAGAGGGAAAGAGAAAGAGAGAGAGATAGAGACAGAGGGAAAGAGAAAGAGAGAGATATAGACAGAGGGAAAGAGAGAGAGAGAGAGATAGAGACAGAGGGAAAGAGAAAGAGAGAGATAGAGACAGAGGGAAAGAGAAAGAGAGAGATAGAGACAGAGGGAAAGAGAAAGAGAGAGATAGAGACAGAGAGAAAGAGAAAGAGAGAGAGATGGAGACAGAGAGAAAGAGATAGAGAGAGATAGAGAGAGACACACATTGGTAGATAGTTTGTGGACTGGTAGAAAACATGTTGCGTGATAGCTAGAAATTAATGACTGTTCGCCTATATCAAGTACGTGTAGGCCGATTATTAATGTTACTGTACACTTTCAACGAAACTCATTGAACGTAATTTATTTTTGTTGGAAAAAGGTAGTTTTGTGAAGGTAATCACCACCATTCTAGTACGTCGCTCTATCTCTTTTCCCCCCTGATTGGTTCATGATTTGTGTGTAATTGTGCAATTATATGAATAAAGTGATACACGGCTGAAATAGTTGCCATAAAAGATGATTCTACAGCATGTCAATAAGTCAACAAATACGCTTCATTTTATTTGTGCTGTGTCTATTCGGCCCTCTTGGAACATATGGCGCCAATGATCTTGTATTTGCCATGTCCTAGAGTCGTTGCATCGCAATTCTGGTCATTCCACCGCCCGTCAAACGGATTGAACACCATGACGGCGCAGAACTCGTAGTCCCTGTGTAGAGAAGATAATATGGGTGAGAATAGAACATGCGAACTATGAAACTTCATCGTATTTGAATTTATTCAAACGAAGTTCTATTGAACTGATAAAGCTCAATATTTGGGAAAGTTAGTGAAGCGAAATAAAATACAAATCAGTTTATCAATGTACTCTTATTGAGAATGATGAGAGAATATAAATTTTCTAGATAGTTTTAGGTTGAGTGTATTTCATCGTTTTGCCTCGCTTCATGAAAGACGTTAGTGGTTGAGACATGGAAAGGGCTATAGTGTGTAATAAAACATTTTGAATCGTTCAAATACTTCCAACGTTCAGAAACTCGAACAATCATAGTGGTCTGCTGTAAATTTCAAAACACAGTTTCTTTGTGCCACCCATACCTAATTGGTATCCGTCCGTATTTCTTCCGCTTCCTCTCTTTTCAGAACACAGGTCAATAAAAGGAGGATTTCAAGCTACTGAGTAAACGCGGACCCAAAAGACCCTAAAGGGCGGCGATTCTGATGTCGACCACGTTTGTTTTCTGGTGTTAAATGCAACTGTGTTCCCGTACTCTACGTTTTCTTACAATTTGACTTTTGCGATATGTTCGTAAGGGAGAGCAAGAGAAAAAAACTAGACACAGTATTAGAGTCGGAAAATGTTACCCTGAGCGGTCTCAGTAAGCCCCGATAGGACGGCTAAAACACTCGTCGTGTCTTTTTACCTATCTGCCTGTTAGCTTTTCACCTATCTGTGAGCGCTGGAATACTCTTGCATACGAACTCACCCCCAGAATGAGGGGCCGCCTGCCTCCCAGTTTGAGTAATATACTAGAGAGTTATCGTGATCCTGCCGGAACGTGAATCCCTTTCTGTCGGTTACCATTCCTATCATGATGCTGCCATGAGTCGACTGCATGTTGGCACTTTTCAGCTGAGCATACATCAGATCTGCAAATTATATATGATTGAATATCATTTGACATGTCACATACCCCAAAATGAAAATGAATGTCTTTACGGTTCCACTGTGTTGGTTCCACTTTCTATAGTTGACAGTTTGGTGAGGTAGGAAGAAGCCTATATTTGTTTTTCACTTGTTTTTGCTTTATCGGCGAGGTTTTTCAATTCACTGCCACTCACTCTGAATCAAGTGAATGTTTTTGAATCGAAAAATGTTAAGTGAGACGAAATGAGAAACGTGTAAAACCATGCTAGACAGTTAGAATGTTTCACCACAAACATTTTCTTCCATGCCACATACTTTTTCTTCCTTCTAAGTTTTACATTTCCTGATTTATGTTTCTATTGTTCTGAATGAGAACGTGAGCACGTCACTCACCATAAACGAGTTTTTGCTCTGCCGCACTTTCGATTCCAGCCAAAAACTCTCCTCCCTGGTCTTTACAGACTTTCTCAATCGTGTTCTTACTCTCGAGGTATACACCCTGCGTTATTGCCTGAAAACAGTAATCATAAAAGTATTCACATTTTTCATAGTCGTTATCCCTCTATTCCTACATAATCCACACCCTACACTTGGAAAACACATAAAAATACCTATTTTGAATTGAAAGTATCAGAAAATAGAAGAAAAATTGAATTTTTTCTAGTTTGATAAACATCAAATCCGTTTAGTTGTACAGAGCGTGAGTTTTGGAAGTGTTGCGATCTGCATTCTCATTTTCCAGTCACTTCCGGAGAACCCAAGAAGCTCTCTTACATTCTCTAGATACTATTCTACGCGGAGTAATTGACAACATTTCCCTCATTCCTTGCGAGCGACAGTACATGAACCGCGTTTTCAGAAATCGGTACTGTAGTTTTTTGATTCACACTGCCGCTCTTACAGTGATATTACAAAAACTTTCAATCATTTGTTCATAGCGATTTGGGAAGGTCAACGGTCAACAAGCAACTTCGGAGATAATTTTTGCTCAAACTAATGTTCCAATTGAAAAACAGTCGATGTAACGGTTGATTATACCTTGTGGCACGTCATTGTTCCATCATCTCGCGGAATGCCAGACCATCCCGCTGCACATTTTGTGCTGTATATATCCTCTTTCTTGAAACCTTCAAGCGAAAAATAATTGAGAAATTAGTTGTACCCTCACAGTTAACTAGTCAAATATACGTGCTTCCAATGACAATTACCTCTCTATCACTTTCTGACAATTTACACGTTTTGATTCATTTGTTGAACTTCATTCAACGCCTCGGTTCGGTTGTTCCATTTGAAAAAAGTTATCCATCTTCAAAACGAGATATACCTGCTGCACAAACTTTATGTCCCCTGAAGAACCGTGGATAGTCATATGTTGTGAGAATGGAATCTTCATTTGGGGGAGGGTGGTAGCCCTCTAATTTGTCTCCCGACCAGGGTGCCAGCACTATGACATCGCGGTGCAGGTCCGCGCACTCCCTGCGCAGGCTGCGCGCGTCCCAGTTTGAAGTAGCCACATCCTTAACAAGTCGCTATATGCCAGGAGAATAGTGGTGGCACATCAATGAATATTTCCAATCAAACAGTCAATCGCGGAATGGTGATGAAATATTGTGCACAGATGGAATATTCACTATCGAAACCAAGGCGAATTTACTGGAGAACCGGGTCCTTCCCAAACCAAACCGCGAACCGGTCACTGGAGAACCGAACCAACTGAACCGAATCGATTTTTGAACCGACCGGTTCTCCAGTGAATGCTTCGAACCGAACCGACATTAATCATGAGTTGAACAAGCAGGTCGTAGACAAAGTAAAATGACTCTATCCCGGTTCGGTTCGAAGCATTCACTGGAGAGCCGGTCGGTTCAAAAGTTGGTTCGGTCGGTTCGGTTCGGTTCTTCAGTGACTCGTTCGCGATTCGGTTCGGGAAGGACCTGGTTTTCCAGTGAATTGGCCAATACCAACATACTCCGACAATGATCTGCTGGAAAATTGAAAAACCATGTTTTGCTTAGTGACTAATAACTATGAATTACAAAAATAATCCGTTAGTTTTGTGGCCGATCCACACCAAAAAGAAACAGTGTTGTTCTACTTAAGAGAGATAGCGAGAGAGCAACACTCGAAGAAAACAGGGGAACATTACTCAGACAGAAACACCTCGAAATGAGATAAAGAGAGAGAGAAAGAGAGAAATAAAGGAAGAGAAAGGGAGAAAGGGAGAGAGAACAGTTGAGAACAGCGAGATACAGCGAGAGAAAAACGAACACCTACATATTTTTTGCCGTCAGATCCAATGTAATAGAATTTGTTCAGCCAGTCCCGGTTGTTCGATTTGCACGAGTAATGTAAAGCTGCAGTTTTGTCGGTACTCTGTCCAGGGGTAACGATACGAGGCGTCTGAAGAAAAACAGATCGACAGTAGGAGAAAAATTACGAGGAGCAAGGATTGAACCCGGGTCATATATACTCTGTTCCACCACACCAATCAATGTCCTTCTAGACAGTATGCGGTCCAATATTCAGGTCTCTTCTAATGCATAGTTCATTAGTTTGGTTTCAATCCTCTAGAGTTTGTAATAAAAAAGTGCAACAGATACTACCAAAACTTTAGGAAAGTCCGAAAACGCCAACATAAACCTTGGTCCTAGAAGTTTGAGCACATGTAGAGAGTTATATGTGGGTGGAACAAACTATAAAGAAATAGAAATAAAATATCATTCGTATACATTATGGGCTCAAATTACGGGAAAATTGAAGTATCGCCCCCCACTTTAGTTGGGTCCCCCCCGTAGCACTTCAACCCCCCACCCAAGCTGAAACCTGAAAATCTAGAAGAGGGGGGGGGGGGACAAAATTCAACTTCGACATTTACTATTTACCCCCCACCTGGGTCGGCGGGGGGTAGAACTTCAATGGTGGGTGGTCAAACTTCGACGAGTCGGGGGCTGAACTTCAATACCGGAAATGTTTACTTTTTACCCCCCACCCTCAAACTTTTGTATTGCAGGTGATAAATTGAATTATAACCCCCCGGTGGGGGGGGGGGGGGGTCAGCCTACAATTCCCCAAACGCAATACAATTTCAGAGAGGTGGGGGGGGGGGGGTAAAAAGTCAATGTTCCCCAAATTACATCAAAAATTGTTAGATTTTCGATACTTGTATCAATCTCATAAACTTGGCTCATAGGGTTTGGGAACAATCTCCTTAAATTATAGTTTAATCTACCTTCATGTTTAAAGAAGTACGATTATATGGTCCAATCGCAATAGTTCAGTCCTTTAACCGCAATACAATTTTCAATTCCAGTTTAGAGGACCGTTGAAATGAGATTGGTCCACATAATCGTCCTTCTTTGAACTAGTTCAATCTAGTTCAATCTACCTGTAGTGGGTCAAGTGGATACGATGATAGGACTGCTTTGACCATTCCGTCAAACTTCACTCGACTCGTGGGAGCTACTGCGTATGTTTTCATATTCTCCACGTACTGAAAAACAATATATCACTTGCATGTACAATTACAGGATGAATTGTAGAGAGATTTATATCTTTCGATTCATCATATTTGAAGCTCAATGATGCGTGGAGTCAACTGAGATTCTAAAACGTTATCGATTGCTGAGTTTTAGCTCTACATTTCGTATCGTAGAGTTCCAAATACTGAAGCCCAGCTCGACCAAAACGACTCATATTCAGAGAACGAATAGTTGAAACTTTGACTCCATCGGTTTTCACGTTTATATACAACTATTATCTCAAATTTCGGTCTGAAACATTCGTACACTCACATCACATTCATCGTTGTAGTGTGTATTGTCTATTTCGTTGTTGATGAACTTGGGACGATGAACCGACATGCTCATCATGAAACAAGTAGAACGGTGGTAGGCGGCAGGAATCTTGAACTCTTTGTGCACAATTTCACAGTAGCGACGGAAGGCTGAATAATCAACATTAAATATGGGGGAAAACTGAAGTATCGCCCCCACTTTGGTTGGGTCCCCCCCCCCCCCCGGAGCACTTCAACCCCCAAGAGTAGATTACAGTGATAGTATGAAGTGTGAACTGACTACGAATATGTTGTTCTCTAGTTTCAATCGCATAATAATAATCGAAACGTAATCGCGTTGATATTCAAAAAGATAATTGCACAATCAGATTTACGTTTGCTATTGAACCGTTGTGAACAGTTCATATTAAAGATAGCGTTTCTCTCTGATTTTGACTTTCGAGTAACTTGCTGAACCGATGGCAAATCAAGAAGCAATTCTCAAAATTACTCTGATGTCTCTATGTCGCTTTGTTTTCTCGTAAATGCGACATTCTCAATGACAGCTAAGCGGAACCTTCTTACGGGGACATAGAAATTGTGGACGCAAAATAAAATTACAATTTTACCGTCCGATTATAGAGAAACGCTGTCTGTAAGAGGGCTGTGGCACGACTGTTTCATTTGGTAAAAGAAATCAATGAACAGAACATATTCGAAAGTTTTTCAAAGTCTTCGCTAGGGATATAGACTATACCGGATGGGAATTTTTTCCCGGCCTTTTTGCAGTAGAAGCGATGCTTTTCGTGAGAATGGGCTGGTTGTATGTAGCTGAATGGCACTGGGAAGTTGTACCGAAATTGGAGGATGGATGCTGTTTTTGAAGGATCTTGCTCTGAAATTTCTCGTTGAACATCGCATTCTTCCAGAAACAGTGTTATTTCATACAATAGCATTCAACTATTCTGTTTGCAAGTAACATATTGCACTTCAAATGGGTAAATGGAGAGGAAATTTGAATGAAAAGGGTATGGTTATCCTGTCACGTGCACAAAGTATTACATGCAATTTCACTATGCTGAACGACGCTGATTGTACCAGCGACTCTGTAAAACAGTTTCCTAGTTTTTTTAGTTTTTGAAACATCTTATTTGTTTCGAAGGTTCACAGAGTCACTTTCATTGTGTTCTGCTTGTCTATGATATTATTGCACCCTCAGTATATCACCTAATAACATTCTTCGCCTTTTCTATTGTTCTTAAGGAACAGAGTTTTGCTGTTCCTATGAACGACGGTGATCAGATGACCTTTTCTACCAACCTTGAAACATTTGAATGAAGTTACCTGAATATTGCCAAATATCTTTTTCGTCAAATTCATCCATGTGTGAGTCAAACCAAACTGCCGGAAGGATTTCGTCAGAGTTTGGATCATGAACTGAAGGGTAAAGTTAGCAAATGATCAAAACATGAAGAAACTCACAGCGTCAACATATCAACAATTCGTTTGGTTTACTGTGAGAAATCGTGAGAGCGTTAGCTGTGAACAACCGGAAAATAGTACTGCGTGGACTAAATAAGGAACAGACAACAATCTTGGTGCTTTTCTTAGATCAATATATGTCGAACCATGAACCCAAAAGAGAAATACATTTGATTTCATCATTCTAGTGTCCAGTCTTTCAAAATTGATTTTGACCGCCTCTTTAGTTAACTTTTGAAATTCATTTTTCGACCAACATTCATGCTGAGTTCGATGAGCGTTTCTTGAAAAATTTCTCTATGTTCCTCAACTTGTCTGAGTACGTATGCGAAAAGATCCCAGCATCTTCATCCCAGCCTGCATCTCTCGCTTTAGCGCACTATTTCGCAATATCCCGGCGGGATGTTAGAGCAGAGAAATAGCGTGTGTTTGACGAGACGCAGGTTCGTATGTTAAAGAATACGGCCATTCAATTACGACCTACTTTTGAGTATCCATTCGACGGCAGTTTGGTCTGCTTGAGTCAAAAACATCGCGTGGTCGGCAGCACACTTTCGTTTAGCCTCATCCAAGGTTTCGTAGCCAGGCATCAGTTTAAAGCAGTCCCCATATATATTCAGATCATTTGGATCATCGCAAAAAGTAGACTTTTCTGAAAACAAATAAAGTGTGAAGGGGGGGGGGGCAAAAAGAGGTAAAAAACTAACAAAGAAAACTAGAGATTGGAAATGGTGTGAATTTCCTTTAGAGAAAAGAGAAATATTTGATATTTTCATACTCTTTGTATAAAATTAACAATCCCGGTCGAACGAAATTCTAGAATCATCGAATCTCGGAAAAGACCCAGTCAAAGCCTTGAGGAAGTTCATACCACTAACCGCCCCAAATTCGGATTTTCAAAATTTCACTCCCGATGTTCTGTGTAGAAACAACATACCGTATACACACTCGATCATTTTCTCACTTTTCTTGATGTTTCTTGAGTGAAGAGGCGCGTAGAACCGCGAAAGACAGAATTTGTCGGCCATGCTCTCGGGGTAATCAAAATCGAATTCTATAGTACATTTCAATGTGGCGCCATCAGAACTAGTGTTCTGCAATCAATATACAATCAGTTGATCTCATTCGATTTGTTCAGTCTTTTTTCTATTTCGCTTTCGCTCTCTTCAAGAATATAAAGCGAAAAAAGGAGCGTGTGAAAAATCATGCTCTTAGAGCAAAGTCTTAAGTATAAAACGTAACAAGTGATCAGTATATAAAAGAGGAATGGAATAACCCTGTTCAGTTAACCATATTCTCTGCTCTGTGCTGGAATAGCCTAATGATAGTACGCATACACGCTCTATTTCCTGTATATCACAGATAACCAAAACACAAACACTTATTAAACTTATACCGAATGCTCGGAACATTTCAACAACCTTATTCAAAATCAAATCTAGCGTGTTGAATTACCTTCGGATCAAAGGTCTCAAATTTTCCACTTTTTCTATGGGCCGCAAAAGGATGGTCGTGACAAATATCTTCCCACGAATCTGAAATGAAAGCGGATCTCGATTAATTCTAATGGATTCTACTCGAATTCTCTACTCGAATTTTCGTTTGAATTTTCGTCTACTCGAATTTTCGTTGCGTTTCAGTTTATAATGAAGCAAAACCGCGTTCCTTCAGCCTTAACCAAAACATATGATTAAAAATTCAGCAATAATTTATATAACGTTTTTACCTGACGCTACCTTGACCGCGAGAAACACGAAGAATTCCTGTAAATATAATATAGGTGGTTTTCTTAATAGAGACTGATACGCACATCACAAATAGGGTTATTAATCGAGTTCGAAATTTCGAGTTTTCGAGTTTTCGAGTTTTTGGAGTTTTCAGAAAATCGAGTTTTCGAGTTTCGAAGGTAGAAAATTCTTGAGTTTTTCAAGTTTCATAACCAAAAATTTGAACTTTCACATTTTTACATTCAAAAACCTTAATTTTTCGAGTTTTCAAGTTCAACATTTCTAGTTTCGAGTTTGACTCGACTCAAAAAATTTCGAGTCTTTTCGAGTCGAGTTTCGAGTTCGTCTTTATAACACTAATCACAAACAACGATCCGGATTCTCAAGATTTGTCTCGGTTCAACTGCGAAAACCCACAAATAAACCCTGGTTGCAGTGCTTGAGCGATTTATGACGTGCTCAGGAGCAATTTGTGGTCTTTCTCAATGGCCTCCTGCCCCAGCTGATGTCTCGAGTACTGTTTAAACGTTTAACACAGAGATAGGCTCGTTTTCAGATGTCAGTATTAGGTTGAACTAAATATTTACAAAACTATACACTTCTGGAAACTGCTCAACTTTTGAATTGAAAATATTCGTTCAAAACTAAACGTACCAAGCGCATTCTTCTGTTCAATGTCTCCTGAAAATGAGATATTTCATAGAAGCCCAACTAGCAAGAGCACGATTCCTAATTGTAGCACATCACTTTCATTTAAACTTCGCCTACTAAATTAGAATTTGCGAGTATAAATAGAATGAGACACTCTTTTCATTGCTTTTAAACGAAAGAATGAAACGTACTGAAAGCTCACATGTAAAATATTTATGTACCGTCAGTAGAACACTGAAATGTTTTCCCGAAAGAGAAAGAGAGAGAGAGAAAAGGAACACGAGGAAACGAGAAAAAGAGATTGAAAGAAGGAGAGGGAGAATTGCGGAGAACTAACCTCTGAGCGACGATCGACCGAGTGATGCAGTGAAGAACGGACTGCAATCAACTGCTCCTTCCCCTATTCATAAGCCACGTATCTCACGAGTAAACGGTGCGAGATAACCCGTTCTCGCCGGGAAGAAATTTCTCGCCGGTTCCGAAAACCAGTTTTCGAACGCGTTTTCCCAAAATTTTCCCCTTCCGTCTTTCCAAGTTTTTCAATTTTTCTCCAGACAGTTTAGATCTTCCAAACTAGATTTGTCTAAATTTCGATGGATCTTTCAATTTCAACCCAAATTTTCTTTTTTGGCCCGTAATAATCTATCGCCAATCCCAAGAGATCACCTCCTACCTCATCACCAACCTCTATTGATTACAAAATGTGGGGAGGTAACCTCTAACAATCTCGAGCTAAAAAAAATTCTCAACTTTTTTTCGAGAAAAGCTGTAAGTCTTCATTGGAGACATACAGAATGTTTCCGAGAAACACAGAAAATTGTATGCAAAAAGCTCACGGCACCCACAATTATTCGTGACCGTTAAATTTGTCAAAAAAACTGCCTCATGCTGGAATCGAACCAGCGACCTTTAGAAAATTCGATATACTAGCGCCCAATATGTGTTCACACCGTGGATATCAATCGAAAACAACCAAAGACCCACACCCGCCCAGTGTGCCTCATTGGCTTAGTGGCAGAGCGTCTGTCTTGTAAACAGAAGGTCGCTGGTTCGATTCCAGCATGGGGCAATCTTTTTTGAACAAATATTCTGGTCAGATTTGCTTCAAATGTTTCTGCTTTCTCATGCTCAGTCGACCGGTTTAATAGCGAAATTTTTCCGAAGACACTTTGCGATAAGGAAAATGTCCACTCAAAGAACGCATTTAGATTGAAGGTAAAGTCCACATTAATAATTAATAACTTATTTGTTCATAAATGCATGAGAACATACTTCAATCGAAGAAGTACCTATGTAAATGAAACTAATGAAAGGGAGAAAAAATTACTCAACAGAAAATTCAGACATGAAACAACATAATGCTGAATAATTAGTGTGGCTAATGTAATAGCGACCAAAATCTAAAACATTTTCCAACTAGTATAATTTTGAATAATATGAAAAGCAGAAAAAAACACAACACCCGATTATACTCATATAGACTAGCAATGTACTCGAACAAAACTATACTACTTTGTTCCTTGAGAGTATTCTACTTCTCTTCTTACGAGGACTATTATGTGGACAAATCTTGACGCATCGGTCCTTTGAACTGCAATTGAAAATGTAATGCAGTTTAAAGGACTGCAGCGTTGTGATTGGTTCACATAAGCGTCCTTCTTCAACTCCTGTTTTGAAGGTTCTACACGATGTTCGTTTTCTCGTCACTTCTTTTTCAAATTTATTCTCGTCCGAAGATTTCATACGGTTTGCTTCATTGCAGGTACAGTTTCGAGACACATCTATCGCATATACACTGTTAGTCAGTTGCACAGTCACGTGAAACTAGTTTAACACAGCAGATGATAAAGTGTACAATACCTTATTGGAATACTAACTCTACGTAACTATTCAATGTACTTCCGATATTGTCTCAGTTTTCATTCCAACCGAGACTCCTGCAGAATCAATACAAAATTTCAGTTCGTTTCAGTCCCCTCAATACAAACGGAGAAGTGAAGAACTTTTGCATTCGATTGTGTTTATACTGAAACTATTGAGAACGAAGCTGACATTTGCACTACAGGAATAACTAGAATATATGATTTTGTCTCGTGCTACCGTAAATACGGATATTTATTTCTGTCCGCCTTATAAAATGCTCTGGGACAGCTCGAAAACACAAAATACCGGGTATATTTTTGTTTTCCACGTGATTTTTTTTCCAGAATATTGGAATTTCGAACGTATTTTGGCAGAGTGCCAAAAGCTGAAATGAGTCTCGTAGCGAGACCCTGATAAATGGTCGAAACCATTTCGAATTTATCAGGAGCGAGCTCTGGTGAGCTTTTCTTTATCCAAGTTTTATGGTTCTAATAGTGCGGTTTGAAAAATTTTTACTAAAAATTTTCGGCAGAATTTCTATTCTCTGGCACACTGTTCTCACACAGCTTCATTTGACTTTTACAGGTCCATTTCAGGCACTATGCCTTCTATTCATGCTATATTCGTCGGTTTTATAAATTTTTTGATATAAATTATTGCGTCATCTTATGACCAAGTGCAACACAATACATCGGTTTCTTAGTGTGCGGTAGTTAAAGCAAGCACACGCCTCGGTCCCCTCGTGTCCCCATCATTATACGTGTGTGTCCGTTCTAAAATTAATTATTCTCCTATCCTAACGGGTCCTCTATTTTTGCAAAAGGTTTTCATTAAGTTCATTCTCTCTATTCGGGTTTTATTCACCCTTTTCGTAAGCAGTAGTTCCTAGTTAGTTCCCATGGCAGTGCTGCGAAGGTTCGACAGTTCTATATTTCAGTATATTCTATTCGTGCTATTCATGAAAGGTAAGCAGGCGCCTCTATCAGGCAGAAAGGTAAGCAGGCGTTCTTGTGCAGGTGTACTCGAGCAGCTCATGTCTGCACCGATCTATATATTCGAGGGTTTTCTACAATGGAGAGCAGAGTTCCAGTCGTCAGTGTCTATATTCTCGACTGTGTTCTATTGCCTATTGCGAGAGGTTGAAAGGCGTCATGACGTCATATATTTGGTCTGCACCTCGTATCTCGATGCGAAGGTGGCTCGTATCTCGATGCGATGCTGATATTTAGGTGTGAGGAACGTGTTTCCGGTCGGAAGTTGTATTTTTCCTATGTTTGGAGTGGTTTGCGTCGAAACGCACAGGGCATTCAACCCAGAAAAGTATTTTATTTTTGCTCAAAATCCTTTAATTTACACATTTCTGCATCAAAATTACTATATGTATCATTTAATTGTTAAGAAATGGAAGATTCTTCCAGGGTTCTCGCTATTGTATTTTGGAGAGTTTTTTCGGGGCAAACATACGACAGGAAACGCGGAGCAACTGTGAAAATTAATTTGTTCCGAGAACTATGCTATGTGCTATCTCTCGAGAGGCGACTGTTGACGGTTAATTCAAGTGCTTTTAGAAGTGTGCACGCACGCACGGTTCAAGTTTAGAAGTTTGACTTCCTTCGATTAGAATGTAGATTTTGACCTTATTGGGCATTCATCCAGGAAAATCATTATTTTCTTCGCGTCATGACGTCATATATTTGGTTTTCATCTCCAAGGTGGCTCGTATCTCGATGCGATATAGTCGGTTCCGTGAGAAGGGCTGGTATTTTCTTCAACGCGGTAGTTCTTCTAACTATGGGATGGATTACGGCTGAAACAAATTTAACCCAGGAAATTCGTTCAGTTATCGATTCACAGTTTGACCTCTAAATTTATAGTGTTGCTCTTAATGTTCGGAAGGGAACCCTTTTCCGAGTATAGTATCGAGTATACGAAGTACAAAGTACGATCACGATGACGCGGGAACCTGATTAGCTTTCTCCTGTTACAAGTTACACCTGCGGTGTGTTACGTCGGTAGCCAATGCTATGGTGGCCGCTCTTAAAGAGTAAGTTTATCCAGACGTTGAACGAGATCAGGGCGTCATATATTTTGCTACACCTTCGAGGTGGTTCCTATCTCTATGCCAAGTTTTTTATTATGTTGAGCTAATAGTGCTTTTATCCTAGGAAAGGCATTTATTTTCTACAAAGACCAGCTTCTGCCTGAAAGCTTCTATTGACAAGGTTTGTGACAAAATTGCTTTTGCACCCAAATTTGTGGAATTTTGTCTAGTTCGTGGGATTGAAGGTTATATTGTCCGTTGTCTCTCAAGATACGGTGGCGTTCGAGGCAAGTGCTAGGCGCCCCTGAAAGGCTGCAAGGTTTATGACTTTAGAGATAGAGAACACTGTTCTATACTGATCGAGTGCAATTACAGTCTTCTGTGTTCAACCTGTTTGGTCTTTTGTGTTCAACATGTTGAGAAAATAGAGTCACATGCTCTGTGCCATTTTTTGACCCTTTTTCGGGATTGATGGTGCGTGAGAGGAGAAGAACAATTGGCAATTGCCTATACGGGCCAAATTTCGCTAGTTTGCTACGTTACTATGGCAGCTTTGAGCTCACCATTTCTCCATTCTTACACGTGCGTTTGCTTTACTCTGCTGTTGTTTCTAGACAGGCTAAAGTTGTGAATTATTCCACAATGCACCTATGAAAGAGGCAAAGAGGCTAGAATATTACTCTGGACCAAGAGTAGAAGGCTGACTGCTTAGTTCTTCCACTTGTTCTGTCCCAATTACGTCCTTGTTGTTCAGAAAGGTGTTCGTAATATTTTTCTACCAGTTTGCATTACACAGTTACCCCTCCGAGGGCAGAGATGAATTGTAAATCATCTTTTTCCATGGAATTAGGGTGGCTTATATTGCTGGAGCTTACAGGGTGCTCGAAGATGTGTTCTAAAAGTAAGACGTGTTCTAAACATTATTCTTGCTGTACACCCTATAACCTCAGTCTATTCATCTTTTCTCATTTTCTTGTTCGCAATATACTGTGTATACTCCAAAACTAATCTGGAATTCTGGTCCATCTGGCCTGGTAAGGAAGCTTCCGTTTCATTCTATGTACTCTGCTATACTTTATTTTAACAATATCTCACGCGTATTTCAGTAATTTTGTGTGAAAGAGTGCTCACTTGCATACGTGAAAACCAAGTGTCGAGTGAAAGGTCTCTTTTCTGCTGTCCCAGTCTCCACGTCTGGCCATAGTTCGCCGACTTTGCTTGATCCATGAAGCTTTCTACTCTCAAAATGTCTTCGAAATTTTAGTTATGCCGTAGTTATACGGAGGTATAATTGGAATTTCGAACGAATTTTGGCAGAGTGCCAAAAGCTGAAATGAGTCTCGTAGCGAGACCCTGATAAATGGTCGAAACCATTTCGAATTTATCAGGAGCGAGCTCTGGTGAGCTTTTCTTTATCCAAGTTTTATGGTTCTAATAGTGCGGTTTGAACCCACCCACCCACCCTTCGTTCAAACCGCGGCATTCGAGGGCGTGTGAGTAAACTATCCGGGAAAAAGCTCGCCATCAAGTGAATAGTCTGTTACCAGTGTTATAATTTACTCTGCAAGGCTTTCTGAGTGACAGCCCACTGGCTGTTCGGTAATTAGCTAACCCGATCAGACAATATTTTTCGGTCTTCCCTAACTATCTGTTTGTTTTTAACAAAGTGAGCTTATCAAGAGTGCAGAGATCGGAATTTTGGAAGTTCCTGTGGTTGCCGGGAAAATCGGATGTTGGACCACGTCAAACTATTCAGATCAGAACTGTGCGCTACGGCTGGGGTCTTTTCATGCGGATAGTGGCAACCCAGGGGCTACCAATATTTCGAGGTGAACCAACGACAAGGTAAAGTAGGAGAAACAGAGCTAAATATTCGATCTTAACAAACATCAGCATCAGGGGTAAGTTGCCTTCCTTACTTAACTTCGTTCGTCTTATTCATCTTTTCAGGGAATCAGTTTCATTCAATCACATATGTTTCCCTCGTGTATGTATATATATTGCTCACCATTGTAATTCTTCTGAGTACAATGTATGTCTAGTTGTTTTGCTGCTTGTCGTTGGTTTGTATTGTATTGTGTTGTTATCATGCACTATTGGTCCAAATGAAGCTTTCTACTCTCATGAAGCTTTCTACTCTCAAAATGTCTTCGAAATTTTAGTTATGCCGTAGTTATACGAAGGTATAATGGCAGTTTCTCATCGGCGTTGTGCTCAGAGATACGTTTTTCCCCAAAGACAAACACTTCTATCGTTCCATTGTTTTGGATCGTTTATAGTTTGTTTCTTCATGTAATAAATGTATTCCCCTTGTCTTGCTTAATCTAACCTCACCAACATACAGTTCAGGGAAAAGAGAATATGTTGAAAAAAATATGAACTTCTCGTGTATTAATTTTTGTTATTGTATAACATGTAGAGAAAAGAATGTCGTGTATCCGTGCTCCCCCATTTATGAAGTTAATTAGTTATTTTTGTAGTTTTTCAACAAACCTCACAACACCCGATCGAGCCACACTGGAAAATGTTTTATTATACGTTATAGTTTGTTACGCCCACTTATAACCCTTTACAGTAATATGATCAAACGCCCAGGTCAAAATTTGATATTTTGACGTTTCTGGATTCTTTTCAAGTTTTGCTACTGGCTTCTGCACGTTTACAACTACAAACTCTAGAAGTTTGGAACCAAAATAATGAACAATTCATCAGAAAAACCCTCCCGAATATCTGCCGGATTACTGTAGAAGGACAGCGATCGAAACGGACTATAACACAAATCCCTTTTTCATTTTCGTTTTTCAGGGACAGTGTTGATTGTGGTATTCAAGTAATTAGCATATAACGCTGTACACACTTTTCTTCCTGTCAACAGAAAGCAAGCAACGTGCTCGGTAACTCCAGGAGAAAACTGTGGTTATTTCTGGCAACTTCTTCGGGTCTGGTGGTCGAAAATGAAATCATCTACGGTATAGTTTATTTGTAACCAGGGAACTACTCCTAGAATAGTATTACACGAAATATAGTATGACCAAGTGAACAGTATCACTATGTGATGAGATACTAATATAATAATTCAGAAAGATGATGAATTTGTCTTATTAAAAGTACTTCGAGCGTTCCAAGTACTTTAAAGCAGATTCGAACACTTTTGAGAAGCAACGGAATGTGTCACTGAATTTCAGGCCACGGTGAAACGTGGGGACCTGCAGGGAATTCGTGGACTGGCTGTCATACTGGTTTTTGCTTTTCATCTGATGCCGAACTATTTTCGACTGGGATTCATTGGAGTCGATATGTGAGTTCAAATTAGGGCCTCTTCATACTTTCTTGTCTGCGGCAGATACATAGAGCAACGTGTGATAATTGATTGTGGGCGATACATACAGTACACCCGATCGATAACTATACTTCGCTCGATGTATCTGTCGCGGACTGAAAAAGTATGTGAGGGACTATTACGTATCACATTGGGGTTGTTTGTATCTGATTCGTAGTTTGATCATCACGACCCATGACAGTCTGGAAGGTAGACATTTTGGTCACAATGTTTGTGGTGTACGTTGATTTGCATACAGCGCACAGTTTACTATATAATTCGCCGCCACTGTAAGTTATTACATACATTGGTTCCAATTATGGAAGGTCATGTAAGTTTATTAATGAGAACCCTTTCATATTTTTTTTATTTTTCGAATTTCATTATAACACTTACACTGTAGTAGGAGTGATATGACTTTCTGAAAAGTGAGGCAAACAATGTACATAAGCTTCATTTGAAGAAACGTTGAAACACCCAACATCATGCCATTTCTCAGGTTTTTCGTTCTGTCCGGTTATCTTATGTCGATGATTTTGGGAAAGGAGGCGATTTCACTTTCTGCCGTGAAACAGTTTTATTTGCGGAGGTTCAAGCGAATCGTTCCTGTGTTCTACACAATTGTATTCCTAGTTTTTCTGGGTGAGTGAATGGAATTTCACGGTCATGTCTTACTTGTAAAGAACGTTTGGGAAAATGATTCTCACAGTTTTGTGGAAGATACTTCGTTCGCTCGACGTGCCGGAAGCCTCGGTAGTAAAATCAACTTTTCCAGAAACCATGATTGATTAGTAAAAAGTGGGGGAACCAACAAATGTGTGAGTTGTGTTTGGTTTGACCTCGATATCAGCAAAAAGTGAACGATACGAATTGCTGTGATACTGTAGCAGAAGTATTCTGCAAAAATAGAACAATACAAATGTTGCACAATGGTTCACAAAGCCCGCATGATATTTCAGAAATTGCCGAATGGTATTTCATGTGTGCTTTGACGACATGCGTGCGTTGTGAACCATTGTGCAACATTTGTATTGTTCTATTTTTGCAGAATACTTCTGCTACAGTATCACAGCAATTCGTATCGTTCACTTTTTGCTGATATCGAGGTCAAACCAAACACAACTCACACATTTGTTGGTTCCCCCACTTTTTACTAATTGTTCTATTTTTGCTAGTTGTACTCCTACAACTTCCTATGTTGCCTAACCACAGAGTGGATCTTGTGAACTCAATATATTATTACGGAAATCTTAGTTTTGTGTGTGCACGAAGCCAAATGCAGACCATAAAATTGCTGGTGCTGTAATATAACGCTATTTTAACGCTAAGTTACTGGCTCTGTGACTATCAACAACTGAACGAAAACGCTAAACGTTCCGATTGACATGTACACCGCTTTTAGCGGCGATAAGCGAACGGGATTGGCGCCATTGAGCAATCTACAATTAGAGACACCAAATCACTTACAATATAGCCATTATTTCCAATACCACATGAAAAACCTTCATGTTGAAACTTTCTTGTTTTTCGTTCCAGCGCCAATTGGCACACATGTCTGGCGCCAGAACGAAACGAAATTTTCTAGGTTTTTGAGCTACCAGTACACACTACATGTGTCAATTACTGAATGGAGCAATATTCAAACTATTCAATTGTCAGTTCGTGTGTTTTTGTTTTGGCGCCATTTGGCGTCTGTTCCGAGCCAGAAGATAAAATTCGGTTTTGAATTTGTGGATCTATATTTCACATTGGAATATTCAATATCTGTTAACTTGAAACAGTTTGATAGACGATAACTGATATTTTTCCAACTTTGGCGCCAATTGGCGCCAGCGCACAATGCCAACAGAACTTTTTTTGATTTTCAGATTGAGCATCTTACTTGCCATGTGATAGTTATTTAGTGTACCGAATTTCAGACGATTCCATTGACGCTGTTGTGAGTTTGGGTTTTGGCGCCATCTGGCGCCTGGTTCGAGCGCCAGAAGAAAAATTTCAGTTTTGGAAGAAGACTTTCACACTTTTCACCAAATTATTCAATTTCTATTAGTGTTCAACATTTTAGTTGATGATAAATAGTGTTTTGCCGTTTTTGGCGCTTATTGGCGCCAGCGCCGGGCGCCAATGATGATGTATTCATCTCATATTTGGCGCGACGGGCTAACTTCTGCATTATAACTCATGTTCCAAATTTCAGCTAAATCGGTTCGGTAGTTTTTCCAATAGTGGTTTTGGCGCCTATTGGCGCCCGCGCCCGGCGCCAATAAGGAGCTATACATTTCATATTTGGCGCGACATGCTAAATTTCGCATTGGAACTCATGTTTCAAATTTCAGCTAAATCGGTTCGATAGTTTTTCCAATAGTCATTTTTGGCGCCTATTGGCGCCCGCGCCCGGCGCCAGAGATTACATATACATTTCATACTTGGCGCGACGAGCTAACTTTTGGCATAGAATAGATATTCCAAATTTCAGCCAAATTGGTTCCGTAGTTTTTCCACTACGATGCGGACAGAATTCCGTGAGGGAGGAGGGAGGAGGGACGAGGGACGAGGGACGAGGGACGAGGGAGGAGGGAGGAGGGACGAGGGACGAATTACGGCGGAACTTTTCAACAACGACACGAAACCATAACTCAGGCGAAAATAATCCGATTTGGCTGAAATTTTCACACAATGTTCAATTCGTGATTCTCTAACGTTCTCTCCTTTTAGTTTTCAAAAAAAGGATATGTTTGAAGATTTTTGGTAATCAAAAGGAAAAAACGAGTCCGCAATGGCCAAACCAAAGACAACTCACGCAGAGCGCTTCGCGCTCCGCGCGATATTGATATTACATAATTGTAAGAATGGTTCGCAATGAAGTGAACAAACCGATGAAATAGGCGGTACACAAATTAATTATTCATCTATCTGTTATTACGTATATTGATTGTGATCAACTTGACCTACCACATTGTTTTTAGGGTGTTACAAACTTCTCGCCCAAACGGACAAAAAGCAGCTGCTCACTGATCTGAAGTGGACTATTCCTTTCGTTTCGAATATTCAGCCAATTTACCAAGCAGACGGATACTGGGATCAGGTATGCGCGTCTGCGTCTCTGTGATATACACACTCTCTCATCAAATAATGGCTCGCTCCACATTCAGAATCATTAGCGCCAATTTGTTCTGCTATGGCCAGCTACGACAGCGAGAGAACATGCAAATCAAGGAGGCCGCAGACAGAAGACTGTCTGTGTCTCTCTGACCTGCACACACTCTCGTCAAGGCCGCTACAAGTGTGGCCAGCCAACTGTCTGGGAGCTGCTTAAGTAATGAGCAATTCAGTCGTCGGAAGTTTTTCAGATGGAAAGAAGGCTTATTGTCTTTTTGATAGGTTTGCCGTATGTTTACGTTATGCTTCCGTCTAATTCGAGATTTTCAGTTTTGACATCGAACTATGACATAGACTTGTCACTACAGTGTTGTTGCATTTATGTAAATGTTGATTTGTTCCAGATTCTATCCTACCGCTTCCTAGTGCATGCTTGGTCACTCGGAGTCGAACTCCAATTCTATTCAGTTGTTCCGCTTATTTTCGGAGTTGGACAGTACTTGGGAGACAGATCGAAATGGTTAGTTTTTGTAGATATCCCAGACAGTTCAGTTTAGTCACTTTCCATTTCTCATCGCTCTCGTTTATCTCTCTCTCTCTCTCTCTCTCTCTCTCTCTCTCGCGTTTTCTCTCCTTCTCCATCTATTGATCTTCATTTCTCTTTCGCTCTCTCGGTATAATTTTATTTCTCTCCTTGTTAACTCCTGTTTCGAAGGTTCTACATGACGTTGGTGGTCTCGTCACTTCTTTCCCAAATGTATTCTCCTCCGAAGATTTCATACGGTTTGCTTCATTGCAGGTACAGTTTTGAGACATATCAAGTATCACTTGAAGTCTTCTTTTAGTTTTTTTTCGGGACATAATTGGTCACTTTGATGGCGCACTTGCCATATTAGGAAAAGATATGATTTTGTCTCGTACTACCGCTAAGTACGGACATTTCTCTCTGTCTCATGAGATGCTCTGAGACGGCTCGAAAACACGAAACACCGGGTATATTTTTGTTTTCCACGTGATTTGTTTCCAGAATATGGCAGTTTCTCATCGGCGTGGTGCTCAAAGATACGTTTTTCCCCAAAGACAAACACGTCTATCGTTCAATTGAGGATGGAGGTGGGAATAGCTTTTCTGTTGGTTTAATGTAGAATGTAATTGTAGTTTCACGCATTTCCTTATGCATTTTCGCTAAGGAATAGTAAACAAGGAATAAGAGGGGGAGGGGGGAGATTTTCCACCATTTGACGAATAGTAGGGATAGCATTTACCAGCTTTTTACTCGACTTTGATGTTCATTACTGAATCGGGTCAAGTATAGGGGACTGCTCATAGTAGTTCTGTTGCCTCCATGTATAACGAAAGTGGTTGATTTTGACTGAAGATCAAACTAGAAACACATCAGATCAGACCGAGATTACTGTTTCAATCAATACTTCTGTAGCAAATAAGAGACATTTTGTAGCTCAATACGAATTCCGCATGTATCAACGTTTGTATGTAACAAAACATGTAAGTATCACGTGTGAGATCACAAGTAGAATAGAAAAAGGACGCAAATAAAATGGAATTTTCGATATATGTACCGTAAAAAATGTAGTGTAACCAAGTTACTGTTCATGTGCAAGAAAGTTGTGTGTCTTCAGCAGAATATTCCGAGCCGAGTCCGTTTCCATTTTCGCAAGTTTTGTGTAATGTGTCGGTGGTTTTGCTGGTGGCAATAGTTGGACTCAGCCCAGTCTGGGTCACTCAGACCGAAATGAGGTATAGTTGCCATTTCTCCAAGAAAGACAGCAAGAAGCTCGATTGATTAAGCGATGCAGGGCGAGCGGTCGTCGATTACTTAATAAAAGATGAGAGAGTGTGTAGATCAAAAGTTACGCATATGAGCTGGCCGATCGCCTAACCCCGCGCCTTACAGAATCGATGGACGGTGTCCACAACGGTTTGACAAAACATATAACTAGAGGGTGATAGACTACATCCGAATTGTAGTTTGATCCCCGTGGTTGAGAGTACGAACTACAACTAGGAATCAGTCATAGCGTGATGGCAAACTTAGGACCTCCATTTCAGAAACGTAGAAAGGAACATTTGGCAGTATGATGAGCTGACTACCAAGCAAGCCATCGATCTTCTATGCATACTAGTTGATTGCGTAATTAACGGTACAACAGGTTTAGTGAGAAACATGAGAGTAATGTATAATTGTGTTATGAATAACGTTATTATGAACAACAATAGTGCTTATTACAGCAAAACAGTCTGTCTGAATTTTGCACATTCACTGTGGTTTCAGAGTGGCTGGCACGTTTCTCACTGCGCTGCTTGTGAATATTTCCGACCCAAAAGAAGTTTCCGCCCTGAACAACTCAGTCTTGAGATATTTCGGCGACATCTCCTATACCCTTTACTTGGTTCATTGGCCAGTTCTTGTGGCCATCAAATATTACCTGAATGTCGAACAACTCAACAATCAGAGTCAGTTTTCGGAAAGCTTCACTTTGCATTGCCCATCTCACAGATCTCACCTACCATTATTCAGAGTGCATAGTTTATTTGGCCTCAATTAGTTATACTTCCAGCTGTGACCTTCACTTTGGTGTTGGTGCTCATAACATCAGTTCTCGTTCATCACACTGTAGAGGTAAACTATTGAGAATACTCCATAACTAATGTAGATGAAACGAAAATCTCAAAGAATTTTTCGACGTTTTTGGTTTTCTTCAACGTAGAGTATACTTTAAGAAGATGGGACACGAAAACCGAACTTGTACGTTTCTGATCAGCTCAAACAACTTAGAACATTTCCATTAAATTGAGGAATAAACTAGTCACACTCATATTGAGTTTGCATGCACTACTGTCAAGTGAAGAGGTTAAAATAATGCGGCAAATAAGCATGTACTAGTATACACATAAATTGGGAATTTCAATGGGAAACCCTGCACTTGGTTGTTGCCTGTTTTTGAGTTCTGCTGTGTTCAACATGTTTCGCGTGAATGTGAAATTGAACGTGAAGAATTGTGAGAATAGTTGTGAGAAATAGGAAATAGGTATCGCAGCATCGTGTGCGGCACACGCGCGTACACGAAACTAATAGTCTCGCATGGAAAACCCTGGGCGTTGAACGATGAACATTTTGTTCTAAAATCCGATTTCCGTGGAGTGCTCTCTGACTGTCGATCGCAGTATAGTCTGTTTCACCGATCGATGTACTCCTACAGTAATCCGTCAATTATTCAAGGGGGTGTTTTTTAATGAAAAAGTCAATACTTTGGTTTCAAATTTTCAGAGTTAGTAGTGGTAAACATTCAGAAGACATAAATCAACATTTTGAGGGGTTCTGAACACGCTAATATACCAAAGTTTGACCTGGAAGAGGTAGCAGATTACTGTAGAGGGTTATAACTGGGTGGAACAAACTATAGGCGCTATGGATTTATTCGTGTCCGGCGGGCCTCGAGTCTCTTTCATATTAACTGTCTTTTCTATCTTCTTTCACCAGGTAATATATTCCAGAAGTTCCTCGTGAGCTCCTCCACCTCAACTGCCGTAGTGGTATCTATGTGCTGTGTCGGAGCCATTCTATTCTGGTCCCCTTTGTATTCGAATCTCGCTGAGCCGAAGTCACCCAAGCTCACGGCTAAAGGTAAAAGGAGTATGAAAAAACCCTATATCTTTTTTTTCAGATCAAAAAAGGTGTAAAAAAACACAAAGACTAAGACTACTATTCATGACTACTATTCATGTAATTGGCTTACCTGACCACTGACCATAAAACCTCGTAAACATTTGGAGGTCTAGACAGTCTTAGGTAAAAAACGGTATCTTAACTTTTGAAGCTAGATATTTGTTCGATTCTATTCATTTGTTGATTCGACAACCTTACTATGGACCAGCTTTATGTATTTTCCGAATATAAATTTGAAAAGAACATTCTTTCAGAATTAGCGTCAGTTATCGAATGGAATATAGCGGAGAGTCAAAAGCTGTACTTCGACATTCCTTGTGATCGAGACAATGTGACGGAAAAATGGACAAAAGTCAACGGGGAACCTCAGCTCAGATGTCAATCGGCTAGTTTTTTCGTTCTTCATCAATTCCAATTTCGGTACTAACTGAAAAAATGTTAACCATTGGTGATACGCTGTTAGTCAATCTCACAGTCACGTGGAACATTAAGAAAGTGCAGGATTTCTCATTAGAATGCTAGCTTACGTGACTTTTTACTTCTAGTTTGTGTAGTTGATGTTGGAAGAAAAGCAGTACGTGACTCTCATCATAAAAAGTTATGGCAAATGGAGTGATTGAGAGAAAATTGAGGGGAAAGGGTATAGTCACCCTGTTTTCCGAACAGAATATGTAGGTGTTGCCAAATTCATAGAAGTTTGTTCCGTGCCCGAACTGAACCTACGAGCGAAAGCCTGGTAGCTATAAGCTAACCAATTGGCTACGAGAGCTCACTAGGGCCAAGCTTTCAAATTAAAGACATGTGTCCGTACACAGCGAAAAATGATATACACAGTACCCTTCCTCCTCCCCGCTGTAAAAGACTACACTACTGTTCTGACAGTTTCAGACTATTGAGATGGTGGTAGTATCTTAGCCGTTTGATGGACAGTAGTTACTTTGAGGGGCGTTGTAAGCACGTTGAGGGTTTGTTCTTTTCGAAGTAGGTCTATACTACATACAGTATTGTCACTCTCAACCGTATGGTCGGTAAGACTGTAAGTGTGTAGTTTGATATCGTCGCTTTGGTTCCCAACTCGCAATTTTTAGGCCAATTGGCGCAAAAAGTATCCAGTTCAAACTACATTTAGAACGACAATTCAAAATTTTACAGTAATTAGCGCAAGCAAAGTGAAGTATCAAAATCAAACGTCAATCAGGTCGCTCCCCATATTTATATGATAGTTTATCTTTTCAGTACGGCACAGGCAACCTGACTATATTGCTTCTCGGAAACTCCATCGCCTATCGAGCTTTTCCATTGATTCATGACATTCTGGCGGGCCGCTACAAGGAGTTGCGGCTGTTCTCCACCAGTAGTATGTCTGTTTATACTTTTACAAGGAAGGCGACGCCGGGTACTGCCGGATATATCAGAATTGATATGAAAAGTCACGTAAAGTTAGCATTCTAATGAGGCATCGTGTAATTTGTCATAGCATGTTCCTGAGTTCTGCTCTGTTTAACATGTTTCACGTTACTGTGCAATTGACTTATAGTATAGTCACGCTTGCCAGAAAGTGGACTGGCAGTCTGCGTAACTTCATCTGAGCAAGCAGTGCGTCTTGATCCAAAGTATGAAACGACGAATGAAATATGTTTAAGGGTTCAAGTTGGTTTCCGGTCTCACTAATTTTCCCTTTTCCGGCCAAATTCCGTTGTGGAACGTGCAACCGTACTTTGCGGAAGCCGCGCGAACGGTTGTGGACCGCTTGCGACCTGACGTCATTTTTCACACTTACGCCGCGCTGTGAGTTTGTTTTTCAATATTATTAGAAATAATAAAGTTGTACCCATAATAATTGATATCACGCATTTCTAGTACTGTCGCGGCGACAAGATACATATTCCGCCGAAACTGTGCATTCAAACGCGCGCCGCTACAAGTTAGATGCGCAGGCGTCGGAATGGTTCGCAGCTGAGTTCTCCAGCTCGCCAATCAGAGCCATTATTAGATTTTCTAATTCGCGACCAAAAATGTGATCGAAATTCGATTATTATATCGCGGCCTAAAATGTGATCGAATCGAGACAGGAACGAGTATGAAAGCGAAACTTAAAGCTTATTTCTATAATTAGACTTTCTATATCGCTACCTAAAATGTAAGCGAAACGAGAATTGGAATCGAGTAATAAAGCGAAACACAATTAGAAACGAGACAACGAAACCATCGATTAAACCTTTCTGTTTATTATTGTATTCGTGTATATATTTTGTATATGAAACATATTATTCAAAAGTGTTTTGTATAGTTTTCGTGTAATTCAATAACTACGTACGCCACAGTAAGTCGTGCGTAGTATTCAAAGGTTAAACTACTGTTGGAAACTTGCTTTAATTATATTCGTCCTAAAACAATATCTTAGTGGCAACTATAGTCCTCGCCCGGTGTAGACAGGACCACTGAACCACCACCACCCTTTTCCATCTATATTTCCTGTCTATGCCGGTGCGAAATGGTGCATCGGCCGGGAATTGGTCCGATTTCTTTATTATTAACGAACTGAATCGACATCAAGTTTATCCAGCGAATTTATCTCTTCTTATAGTTCCCCTTTGAATCGAATCGAATTGTTTATCGAAATCTTTAGGAAAACACGATTTCCCACGGTTGTTTACATGTTAAGCCGCAGACAGAAAAGGGCGCGAAAACGACAACCATCGAAATCAAAGGCGCCGCCGCCGCAATCGAATAGCGAACCGTTTGTTTCATTCCGTTTCGAGAATTTATCAAGTCGATATAACTGATCTTTGCGATAAAATTATGGAACGAAACTTTCACCAATAGTATAGCACTATGTTCACAACGTACTGATCGATTTTGAACGAGTTTCGAGTAGTTTTACAGTGTTGTTTACCACAAATCGAGAAATTGTCTATTTTGGGCTCGCCACCCAAGACGATTTTGGCGAATCGATTTCACTCAAACACTCACTGGAACGATTCTCGATTGTTCTTCAACCTATTTCGTTGGCTCATTCAATAGTCCGTTCTAGTATTGTTGGTTATCAAATGTTTCTTCTCGAATATTTCCAATTGAAAAACCGATGAAAGATCGTTATCGAAATATTATTGCAGATCGAATCGAGTCAGCGACTTCAATGAATCGATTCCAGAATGGAGTACTGTTTTCAAGGTGAGAAAACACTATGTTTAGCAGTTGATATCGATAAAGAATAGAAATGAAGATTTCCGAGATAATTAACGAGATCGAAACCCATTCAAATGGAAACGAATCGAACAACTTTTCAGTGATCGAGTGGGTTCGCCACTCATGGATGGAAGCTTCGATCAGTCGTTCTATATTAGATGATCTTCACACAGCATGGTGAACGGAAAAGGCTCAACGATTCAATCAACGGAGAGAGCAATTATTAGTCTGGACGCAGGTTGGTTTTGCTTGGTTTATTGGTGTTTATTTGTATTGTTCTTATCAAGTAGCTGTATTTCTGAAGCGATTCTTTCTGTACCGAATGACTACTAGGTACAACTATATTACTTTTATCCTTTCCTGAGCTAGTGAATTCGAAGCGAACATATCGATAATAGTAGTAGACCGATTGTTTTTTGTAGCAATTTGAGCGGGTTAAATTTGCAGACTAAATTAATAGCTTTGTGGCAGATTGCTGTTTTATCTAGCCTGTAAGTTACGCTCACTCACTTCGTTATTAAAATTTTCAACCTAGACCTAGGACAACCATTTTTTTTGTCAAAGTAGCACGAGTGCAAAAGTTATCATTCTTTCGATTTGAATACTAGTTATCGATCGTGTTATCGATTTTTTGGTCGAGTCAGCGACAAAAGTTTTAGTCAGTCGAGTTTTTGTTTGAGATATCGAAATCGAAGCGAAAAACCCAATTTAATGTAGTAGCGAATAGATATATTGTTAGAAGTTTATTGAGAGGGCCAGTAGAGCCAGTGTTAGTCTCTCCATAGTTAGTATCGAGCGAACGAGTTCTGGTTGTTGAAAGAACCTGTAACTTTGTGTGGACCATTGAAAAAGTCGCACTAGCACCTTTAGTTGTGAGTGACTGGTTGTTGAAAGAACCAGGTAGATTGGATTGTTGAAAGAATCTATATCTCATTCATTTAGTGTCTGGAACTGGTGAAAGTGAAAGACAAATCGATAGTTACTTATCCTTAGTTTAAATATTGCGGTTGTTGAAAGAACCAAAATATATTCGTTAGCGAGGGTGTGATTATAAATCGAAGTGACTATCTATAGATAGAAACGATTCAGTGACTGAGGTCATCATTAGTTAGGTTGGGAATAGTGGGGACCGAGGTCTCCACAATAGTTGGTTGAATGGTGGGAGTCTGAGGACTTCACCAAAATATTCTAGAACGAGTTAGTGACTCATTTATCGCTATTTCTCTATCGAATCCGAAGCTTCTTGTTTGAGTTGTCGTATGTGAAAATATTTTCTGTGTTGAGGGTTCGGGTTTTTCGAACGATTTATATCTAAGGAGAGCGATTTATACTTTATGTCCTAGGTTACTTTACTACTACTACTATTTATCAATCGAATAATAATTATTGACAACCGACTAGTAATTTTTCGAGAATTGAGCAAATTCGAACGATTGATATCTAAGTAGAGCGATTCATACTTTATGTCTTATATTACTATACTACTACTACACTACTACTATTTATCGATTGGATATTAATTATTGACACCCGACTAACGATTTTTCATACTTGAGCGAATTCGACGATTTATTTTGAAATTCAAGTTTCGCGGTTGTTCAATAATACCCTGACACAGGGATACCGTAACCGAATCAAATCGAATTTCGAAATTTCTGGGACTGAACTCGATATCCCAAAATCAGATCATAGCGAATTCATTCGTAGTATTCGGGAGATTTTGTTCTAGTCTGGTTACATGACATCTATTGAGTTTATTCAATGGAGAATTTCGAGAATTATTGATCGATTGAAATTATTAATCGATGAGGCTAACATGTTAGTGAATGATTATGATTCTATCGATTATAAGCGAGACGTAGCGGCGTCCATCAATAAGCTAGAGAGTTATATGGAATGTATCGAAGCTCAGCTAAATGAGTTACCTAAGTTACGTTCTCTAGCGAACGATTATATTGGTTCGATTATGGATATAAATCAGCGATATCAAGCTGAAGAAAAATTTGAAAAATTTTGCGATTCGATAAATTTTCTCAAGATAATTACCGATTCCAATTCAATCCTAAGTACTATCAGTCAACGAAAAGATAGGTTTGCTGTGATTGGCACAGATGTAGCCGAGCAGAACCATCGAGATTGTTTAACTAGTTCAGACAACACCGCGAGTTATTCAGTAAATATTGAGATACCGAAGATCGAGCTTCCTATTTTTTCAGGTGATCGAACAAAGTTGTTGTTGAGATCGTTTTGGTCCATGTTTCAGACAGCTATTCATCGAAATCAAAACTTGAGCGACATCGATAAGCTTTTGTACCTGAAATGTTTGCTGAAAGGCGAACCAGCTGAGCTAGTAGAATCAATTGAAATCGAAGCGAAAAACTATCAGTTAGTATGTGACATATTGAAGGATAGTTACCTAAACATCGGCAATTTTCGAGCGATGCTTTGGGAACAGTTTCAAAATATACCTGCAGCATCTGATGATAACGAATCTATTCGATCTACGTTTTTCAAAATACGAACAATATTGATTCAATTAGCGAAACATGAGCAGTGCGAAAATGCGACATCGACTCTCTCTGCTGTTAAAGCAAAGTTTCCGAAATCGATTATCAGAAAAGCAATCAGTCGTGAGCACAAGTCAGGGAACGTGTTCGATCTAAGCGAACTTTTGAATACTATCGACGACATCATCAAACTACGAAATGCAGTTGATTACCATTCGAAAGTTTACACTAGTCATATCGAGTCAACATCACTCGAACATAGCGAACCAAATAGACTTGGACATCTAATTGCACCGAGTAACGATGTCAGAAAGTGTTTTCTGTGTAGCGAAGTAGGTCACATATCTTTCTACTGCCATCGATTTTCTACTGTATCAGAGCGACGAGATAGAATGCGGGTTTTAGGATGTTGTCTCAAGTGTTTCAGTAGCGACCACCTATCTGCTAATTGTTCGAACCGAAACTGCGCCGAGTGCAATGGCAGTCATACTAAAGCATTTTGTTTCGAGTATTTTGATCGAATCAAGAAACAGCACTAATCAACTCATCTATCATATTATCATACATAAATAGCTTCGATATCGATTTAATTTTGTGAAAGTGGGGAGGTTGACCGTCAGACGCGGAGCTCCGGATCGACTGCTGAATGATTCACGACTGAATCTCGGAGGTGGAAAGAAGACTGTCAGCTGTCAGCAACTGGATTCTTCTATTTGTTGGTTCTCCTCTTCTGATTATTTTGCTTAGTCTATATTTCCATCGTTTTAGTTCCGTGTTGTTGATTTATTGATTTTGCTGTTTGTGGTTGAGCGATTAGCGATTCTTACGTCTATCGAGCACATTAGTTTTGTACTGTATCTACGATTCACCTCACCGATATCTCCATTCAATTCTAATTCATGTTACCAATTACCACTCTAATACTGGTACCGATTCCAAACACAGTCTCTCACACGATTTATCCGAATACCATACCGGAACGTGATCAGTATCGATCTGTTTTACTCAGTTTGTGGTATCGATAGCGAAACAGTTTCGGAATGACATTCTTCTTGTCAGTGGGGAGCTTGTCGCGGCGACAAGATATATTCCGCCGAAACTGTGCATTCAAACGCGCGCCGCTACAAGTTAGATGCGCAGGCGTCGGAATGGTTTGCAGCTGAGTTCTCCAGCTCGCCAATCAGAGCCATTATTAGATTTTCTAATTCGCGGCCAAAAATGTGATCGAAATTCGATTATTATATCGCGGCCTAAAATGTAAGCGAAACGAGAATTGGAATCGAGTAATAAAGCGAAACACAATTAGAAACGAGACAACGAAACCATCGATTAAACCTTTCTGTTTATTATTGTATTCGTGTATATATTTTGTATATGAAACATATTATTCAAAAGTGTTTTGTATAGTTTTCGTGTAATTGAATAACTACGTACGCCACAGTAAGTCGTGCGTAGTATTCAAAGGTTAAACTACTGTTGGAAACTTGCTTTAATTATATTCGTCCTAAAACAATATCTTAGTGGCAACTATAGTCCTCGCCCGGTGTAGACAGGACCACTGAACCACCACCACCCTTTTCCATCTATATTTCCTGTCTATGCCGGTGCGAAATTACCCAAGTACCCATCAGAAACATACAACAAACCGGTCATTACCCAAGTACATACAATACATCCTCCGATAGATAAAACGAAAAACGATGTTTAATCGTAACACTTTCAGTGGTATAGGTTTCGTAACAGCGGCATTGGCTGGAAAACCTTTTCTAATAGAGTGGTCAGAAACGCTCACGCGGTCGTGTTTGATTAATTATTCGTATTTTTTTCTGCAGGAATCCGAATACCTCAAACTATCAACCTCTCGATCAAAGCGCGCCGGACAGTTCTTTTTTGACAATTCAGGGAAACATTGACTACTTCGGGTAAGTAACCCATAATCACGATATATCTAAACACTCACATATTGATTGAAAAATGTACATAGCTGATGTTTCTGACGATTCTTCACTATTCATCTGGCCATGCTTCTCAATTTTAGTATGTCCACAAAGTTCTAGGGACTCGAGGTTTTCCATAACATTCAAATCCCCTTATACAACCAATTGACCATTCATTGGCGGTCTTGACGAGAGAGTGTGCAGGTCAGAGAGACGCGAAGTATCTCAGACTTTCTGCGCTCTCATTCCAATCCCCCTTGTTGCTTTTGAAGTCAGTCATTTGAGAACGGCTGCTCAATTGGCTGCGCGTGTTGCAAAGTCTCCCTGGTTACCGAAAAGTCACTAGAAAAAATTGTTTCTTTATGATAGATTGGAGGTCAATTGAATAGTCACGTGAAGGTAATGTTCTACTTGCACTTTGTCATTGCACGTTTTTGAGTTCTGCTGTGTTTAACAAGTTTCACGTGACTCTGCGATTGACAAACAGTATACAATGATAATTTTGCTTTTTTCTCCAGTGCGAGGTCGAAACGAATGGTGATCGACATGCCGTATTACCTGGAATTGAAAGTGAGAGTGGCCTATGAACTGGCGAAAAGACTCGAAAAAGGAACATCACTCGAGGACATGAAGATAAATAGAACGGTATGGGAAGTGATACAGTATTTGTTGTAGTTTTATGTCGATACACGCTGTGATTCAGAAATTTCGACCCAAAGTTGCGGGATCGAACTTTTTACACAGCAGAATAGGAGAAATACAGTTTGCTTTAGATGGACCCTATATGTGAAGTATGGTGTGTAACGAAATCAGATTAATAACAATTTGTAATACTTTTACTTAAAATAATATTTCCAGAAGAATCGACATGATAGGTAATAATGTAATAATAATCAATTGAGTGAGATTTCTACTATCGAAAATGTTGTTGAGATCACACTGAAATAGTGTTACAAGAGTGAACAATGAATGAAGTGATCAAAACGGAAATAAATATAATTGTCAGACTGATGACCTACAACAACACTACCATCGACTGCGCATGAAGAGTCTCAAATGTGAAAACTGTGTCTATCATCACATCAACGAGGTAAAACACGTTTCCGGTAACGAGCGTTTGATGAAAAGATTGGAATGAAATTATCATTTCAACTTCAATTTCAAAAAAAAACGCGCCTAATTATAGTTTACCGCTTACAGCAGGACGATTATGAAGTCCAGTCGCAACGCTTCAGTCCTTTAAACTGCAATACATTCTTTAATTGCAGTTTAAAGGACCGTTTACAAGGGATTGGTCCACATAAACGTCCTGCTTTAACTGTAGTTCACCTAATTTCTGCTGAGTGTGCATCTGAAAGCTCCGGTTTGTGTTTTGATGCCCACGCAATTCGGTCGGAAATTCCGGAGCGAACCTAAATTGACCCAAGAATAATTGATCCAAGCACAGAAGGCAAATTAAGCTAGGCTCATTTGGTTCGGTTCATCGCTGGTTGGAAACTGTTTTGGTTACTCACCTTGGTTTGGAAAGAGTAGGTTCAAAATAGAGTGACCATTTTTCGATGTGTATCAGAGCTAATTACATGCCCATATTGTTTGATGTTGTGAAAACAAAGAGTATACTGTTAGTAAATTGCACAGTCAGGTGAAACATGATGAACACATCACAACTAAAGGACAAAAAGTGCAATGACAAAGTGCACAAATTCTTATTAGAGTACGAATTTTGCGTGACTACTCAATTCACTTCTAGAGTATATTTGCAGGCTCTATTCGAGGGAGACTACTATTACTTCTACAACCGAACGAGTCTCCGTGCGTACACGGGCGAAGGCTGGCACTTCACCCCAGAAGGACTGCAACTAGTTCGACCTTCCTATGAAAAGATAATCAATCGAATACTTGCTGAGTTGTGAGCAATTGTTGAATATGTGTTACATTTGAATACAATAAAACCATTTGTTGTCGTGGAGACTTTTATAACTCTGTCTTCAAGAATAAGTTCCGCGCCTAAGTGGAGAAGAACTCTCGCGCTCGCCGTGAAATAGTGAAAAGAGGGAGATGGAGACAGAGGGAAAGAGAAAAAGAGATATAGAGACAGAAGGAAAGAGAAAGAGAGAGAGAGATAGAGACAGAGGGAGAGAGAAAGAGAGAGATAGAGACAGAGGGAAAGAGAAAGAGAGAGATAGAGACAGAGGGAAAGAGAAAGAGAGAGATATAGACAGAGGGAAAGAGAAAGAGAGAGATAGAGACAGAGGGAAAGAAAGAGAGAGATAGAGACAGAGGGAAAGAGAAAGAGAGAGATAGAGACAGAGGGAAAGAGAAAGAGAGATACAGAGACAGAGGGAAAGAGAAAGAGAGAGATAGAGACAGAGGGGAAGCGAAAGAGAGAGAGATAGAGACAGAGGGAAAGAGAAAGAGAGAGATAGAGACAGAGGGAAAGAGAAGAGAGACAGAGACAGAGGGAAAGAGAAAGAGAGAGATAGAGACAGAGGGAAAGAGAAAGAGAGAGATAGAGACAGAGAGAAAGAGAAAGAGAGAGAGATGGAGACAGAGAGAAAGAGATAGAGAGAGATAGAGAGAGACACACATTGGCAGATAGTTTGTGGACTGGTAGAAAACATGTTGCGTGATAGCTAGAAATTAATGACTGTTCGCCTATATCAAGTACGTGTAGGCCGATTATTAATGTTACTGTACACTTTCAACGAAACTCATTGAACGTATTTTATTTTTGTTGGAAAAAGGTAGTTTTGTGAAGGTAATCACCACCATTCTAGTACGTCGCTCTATCTCTTTTCCCCCCTGATTGGTTCATGATTTGTGTGTAATTGTGCAATTATATGAATAAAGTGATACACGGCTGAAATAGTTGCCATAAAAGATGATTATACAGCATGTCAATAAGTCAACAAATACGCTTCATTTTATTTGTGCTGTGTCTATTCGGCCCTCTTGGAACATATGGCGCCAATGATCTTGTATTTACCATGTCCTAGAGTCGTTGCATCGCAATTCTGGTCATTCCATCGCCCGTCAAACGGATTGAACACCATGACGGCGCAGAACTCGTAGTCCCTGTGTAGAGAAGATAATATGGGTGAGCATAGAACATGCGAATTATGAAACTTCATCTTATTTGAATTTATTCAAACGAAGTTCTATTGAACTGATTCTATTGAACTCAATATTTGGGAAAGTTAGTGAAGCGAAATAAAACACAAATCAGTTTATCAATGTACTCTTATTGAGAATGATGAGAAAATCTAAATTTTCTAGATAGCTTTAGGTTGAGTGTATTTCATCGTTTTGCCTCGCTTCATGAAAGACGTTAGTGGTTGAGACATGGAAAGGGGTATAGTGTGTAATAAAACATTTTGAATCGTTCAAATACTTCCAACGTTCAGAAACTCGAACAATCATAGTGGTCTGCTGTAAATTTCAAAACACAGTTTCTTTGTGCCACCCATACCTAATTGGTATCCGTCCGTATTTCTTCCGCTTCCTCTCTTTTCAGAACACAGGTCAATAAAAGGAGGATTTCAAGCTACTGAGTAAACGCGGACCCAAAAGACCCTAAAGGGCGGCGATTCTGATATCGACCACCTTTGTTTTCTGGTGTTGAATGCAACTGTGTTCCCGTACTCTACGTTTTCTTACAATTTGACTTTTGCGATATGTTCGTAAGGGAGAGCAAGAGAAAAAAACTAGACACAGTATTAGAGTCGGAAAATGTTACCCTGAGCGGTCTCAGTAAGCCCCGATAGGACGGCTAAAACACTCGTCGTGTCTTTTTACCTATCTGCCTGTTAGCTTTTCACCTATCTGTGAGCGCTGGAATACTCTTGCATACGAACTCACCCCCAGAATGAGGGGCCGCCTGCCTCCCAGTTTGAGTAATATACTAGAGAGTTATCGTGATCCTGCCGGAACGTGAATCCCTTTCTGTCGGTTACCATTCCTATCATGATGCTGCCATGAGTCGACTGCATGTTGACACTTTTCAGCTGAGCATACATCAGATCTGCAAATTATATATGATTGAATATCATTTGACATGTCACATACCCCAAAATGAAAATGAATGTCTTTACGGTTATACTGTGTTGGTTCCACTTTCTATAGTTGACAGTTTGGTGAGGTAGGAAGAAGCCTATATTTGTTTTTCACTTGTTTTTGCTTTATCGGCGAGGTTTTTCAATTCACTGCCACTCACTCTGAATCAAGTGAATGTTTTTGAATCGAAAAATGCTAAGTGAGACGAAATGAGAAACGTGTAAAACCATGCTATACAGTTAAGAATGTTTCACCACAAACATTTTCTTCCATGCCACATACTTTTTCTTCCTTCTAAGTTATACATTTCCTGATTTATGTTTCTATTATTCTGAATGAGAACGTGAGCACGTCACTCACCATAAACGAGTTTTTGCTCTGCCGCACTTTCGATTCCAGCCAAAAACTCTCCTCCCTGGTCTTTACAGACTTTCTCAATCGTGTTCTTACTCTCGAGGTATACACCCTGCGTTATTGCCTGAAAACAGTAATCATAAAAGTATTCACATTTTTCATAGTCGTTATCCCTCTATTCCTACATAATCCACACCCTACACTTGGAAAACACATAAAAATACCTATTTTGAATTGAAAGTATCAGAAAATAGAAGAAAAATTGAATTTTTTCTAGTTTGATAAACATCAAATCCGTTTAGTTGTACAGAGCGTGAGTTTTGGAAGTGTTGCGATCTGCATTCTCATTTTCCAGTCACTTCCGGAGAACCCAAGAAGCTCTCTTACATTCTCTAGATACTATTCTACGCGGAGTAATTGACAACATTTCCCCCATTCCTTGCGAGCGACAGTACATGAACCGCGTCTTCAGAAATCGGTTCTGTAGTTTTTTGATTCACACTACCGCTCTTACAGTGATATTACAAAAACTTTCAATCATTTGTTCATAGCGATTTGGAAAGGTCAACGGTCAACAAGCAACTTCGGAGATAATTTTTGCTCAAACTAATGTTCCAATTGAAAAACAGTCGATGTAACGGTTGATTATACCTTGTGGCACGTCATTGTTCCATCATCTCGCGGAATGCCAGACCATCCCGCTGCACATTTTGTGCTGTATATATCCTCTTTCTTGAAACCTTCAAGCGAAAAATAATTGAGAAATTAGTTGTACCCTCACAGTTAACTAGTCAAATATACGTGCTTCCAATGACAATTACCTCTCTATCATTTTCTGACAATTCACACGTTTTGATACATTTGTTGAACTTCATTCAACGCCTCGGTTCGGTTGTTTCATTTGAAAAAACGTTATCCATCTTCAAAACGAGATATACCTGCTGCACAAACTTTATGTCCCCTGAAGAACCGTGGATAGTCATATGTTGTGAGAATGGAATCTTCATTTGGGGGAGGGTGGTAGCCCTCTAATTTGTCTCCCGACCAGGGTGCCAGCACTATGACATCGCGGTGCAGGTCCGCGCACTCCCTGCGCAGGCTGCGCGCGTCCCAGTTTGAAGTAGCCACATCCTTAACAAGTCGCTATATGCCAGGAGAATAGTGGTGGCACATCAATGAATACTTCCAATCAAACAGTCAATCGCGGAATGGTGATGAAATATTGTGCACAGATGGAATATTCACTATCGAAACCAAGGCGAATTTACTGGAGAACCGGCTCCTTCCCGAACCAAACCGCGAACCGGTCACTGGAGAACCGAACCAACTGAACTGAACCGAACCGACTTTTGAACCGACCGGTTCTCCAGTGAATGCTTCGAACCGAACCGACATTTATCATGAGTTGAACAAGCTAGTCGTAGGTAAAACAAGGTAAAATGACTCTATTCCGGTTCGGTTCAGAGCATTCACTGAAGAGCCGGTCGGTTCAAAAGTTGGTTCGGTCGGTTCGGTTCGGTTCTTCAGTGACTGGTTCGCGATTCGGTTCGGAAAGGACCTGGTTCTCCAGTGAATTGGCCCGGAACCAACATACTCAGACAATGATCTGCTGGAAAATTGAAAAACCATGTTTTGCTTAGTGACTAATAACTATGAATTACAAAAATAATCCGTTAGTTTTGTGGCCGATGCACACCAAAAAGAAACAGTGTTGTTCTACTTAAGAGAGATAGCGAGAGAGCAACACTCGAAGAAAACAGGGGAACATTACTCAGACAGAAACACCTCAAAATGAAATAAAGAGAGAGAGAAAGAGAGAAATAAAGGAAGAGAAAGGGAGAAAGGGAGAGATAACGAGAGAGAGAACAGTTGAGAACAGCGAGATACAGCGAGAGAAAAACGAACACCTACATATTTTTTGCCGTCAGATCCAATGTAATAGAATTTGTTCAGCCAGTCCCGGTTGTTCGATTTGCACGAGTAATGTAAAGCTGCAGTTTTGTCGGTACTCTGTCCAGGGGTAACGATACGAGGCGTCTGAAGAAAAACAGATCGACAGTAGGAGAAAAATTACGAGGAGCAAGGATTGAACCCGGGTCATATATACTATGTTCCACCACACCAATCAATGTCCTTCTAGACAGTATGCGGTCCAATATTCAGGTCTCTTCTAATGCATAATTCATTAGTTAGGTTTAAATCCTCTAGAGTTTGTAATAAAAAAGTGCAACAGATACTACCAAAACTTTAGGAAAGTCCGAAAACGCCAACATAAACCTTGGTCCTAGAAGTTTGAGCACATGTAGAGAGTTATATGTGGGTGGAACAAACTATAAAGAAATAGAAATAAAATATCATTCGTATACATTATGGGCTCAAATTACGGGAAAATTGAAGTATCGCCCCCCACTTTAGTTGGGTCCCCCCCGTAGCACTTCAACCCCCCACCCAAGCTGAAACCTGAAAATCTAGAAGGGGGGGGGGACAAAATTCAACTTCGACATTTACTATTTACCCCCCACCTGGGGGGGGGGGGGTCAACCTACAATTCCCCAAACGCAATACAATTTCAGAGAGGTGGGGGGGGGGGGTAAAAAGTCAATGTTCTCGCAAATTACATCAAAAGTAGTTAGATTTTCGATACTTGCATCAATCTCATGAACTTGGCTCATAGTGTTTGAGAACAATCTCCTTAATTTATAGTTTAATCTACCTTCATGTTTAAAGAAGTACGATTATATGGTCCAATCGCAATAGTTCAGTCCTTTAACCGCAATACATTTTTCAATTCCAGTTTAGAGGACCGTTGAAATGAGATTGGTCCACATAATCGTCCTTCTTTGAACTAGTTCAATCTAGTTCAATCTACCTGTAGTGGGTCGAGTGGATACGATGATAGGACTGCTTTGACCATTCCGTCAAACTTCACTCGACTCGTGGGAGCTACTGCGTATGTTTTCATATTCTCCACGTACTGAAAAACAATATATCACTTGCATGTACAATTACAGGATGAATTGTAGAGAGATTGATGCGTGGAGTCAACTGAGATTCTAAAACGCTTTTATCTAAATGGAAGTTATACTCAGTTAAGTGAGTATTTTTGGGGAGTCAGTTCGTTTCTCTATCTGGTTGTTCCGATTCTGTATTGGTCCGGAACACTATTATCGATTGCTGAGTTTTAGCTCTATATTTCGTATCGTAGAGTTCCAAATACTGAAGCCCAGCTCGACCAAAACGACTCATATTCAGAGAACGAATAGTTGAAACTTTGACTCCATCGGTTTTCACGTTTATATACAACTATTATCTCAAATTTCGGTCTGAAACATTCGTACACTCACATCACATTCATCGTTGTAGTGTGTATTGTCTATTTCGTTGTTGATGAACTTGGGACGATGAACCGACATGCTCATCATGAAACAAGTAGAACGGTGGTAGGCGGCAGGAATCTTGAACTCTTTGTGCACAATTTCACAGTAGCGACGGAAGGCTGAATAATCAACATTAAATATGGGGGAAAACTGAAGTATCGCCCCCACTTTGGTTGGGTCCCCCCCCCCCGGAGCACTTCAACCCCCAAGCTAAAACCTGAACCCAAGCTAAAACCTGAACATCTAGGAGAGAGGGGGGGGGGTCAAAATTCAATTACGACATTTACTATTCACCCCCCACCTGGGTCGGCGGGGGGTAGAACTTCAATGGTGGGGGGTCGAACTTCAACGGGTGGGGGGCTAAACTGCAAGACCGGAAATGTTTACTTTTCACCCCCCACCCTCAAACTTGTGTATTGCAGGTGAATTATCACCCCCGGTGGGGGGTCAAACTACCATTCCCCAAACGCAATACAAATTCACAAAGGTGGGGGGTAAAAAGTCAATGTTCCCAATTATTGAACTGTAAAGAAAGGTTCACATAGGTTGGAGAAAAGAGTAGATTACAGTGATAGTATGAAGTGTGAACTGACTACGAATATGTTGTTCTCTAGTTTCAATCGCATAATAATAATCGAAACGTAATCGCGTTGATATTCAAAAAGGTAATTGCACAATCAGATTTACGTTTGCTATTGAACCGTTGTGAACAGTTCATATTAAAGATAGCGTTTCTCTCTTCTGATTTTGACTTTCGAGTAACATGCTGAACCGATGGCAAATCAAGAAGCAATTCTCAAAATTACTCTGATGTCTCTATGTCGCTTTGTTTTCTCGTAAATGCGACATTCTCAATGACAGCTAAGCGGAACCTTCTTACGGGGACATAGAAATTGTGGACGCAAAATAAAATTACAATTTTACCGTCCGATTATAGAGAAACGCTGTCTTTAAGAGGGCTGTGGCACGACTGTTTCATTTGGTAAAAGAAATCAATGAACAGAACATATTCGAAAGTTTTTCAAAGTCTTCGCTAGGGATTTATAGACTATACCGGATGGGAATTTTTTCCCGGACTTTTTGCAGTAGAAGCGATGCTTTTCGTGAGAATGGGCTGGTTGTATGTAGCTGAATGGCACTGGGAAGTTGTACCGAAATTGGAGGATGGATGCTGTTTTTGAAGGATCTTGCTCTGAAATTTCTCGTTGAACATCGCATTCTTCCAGAAACAGTGTTATTTCATACAGTAGCATTCAACTATTCTGTTTGCAAGTAACATATTGCACTTCAAATGGGTAAATGGAGAGGAAATTTGAATGAAAAGGGTATGGTTATCCTGTCACGTGCACAAAGTATTACATGCAATTTCACTATGCTGAACGACGCTGATTGTACCAGCGACCCTGTAAAACAGTTTCCTAGTTTTTTAGTTTTTGAAACATCTTATTTGTTTCGAAGGTTCACAGAGTCACTTTCATTGTGTTCTGCTTGTCTATGATATTATTGCACCCTCAGTATATCACCTAATAACATTCTTCGCCTTTTCTATTGTTCTTAAGGAACAGAGTTTTGCTGTTCCTATGAACGACGGTGATCAGATGACCTTTTCTACCAACCTTGAAACATTTGAATGAAGTTACCTGAATATTGCCAAATATCTTTTTCGTCAAATTCATCCATGTGTGAGTCAAACCAAACTGCCGGAAGGATTTCTTCAGAGTTTGGATCATGAACTGAAGGGTAAAGTTAGCAAATGATCAAAAAATGAAGAAACTCACAGCGTCAACATATCATCAATTCGTTTGGTTTACTGTGAGAAATCGTGAGAGCGTTAGCTGTGAACAACCGGAAAATAGTACTGCGTGGACTAAATAAGGAACAGACAACAATCTTGGTGCTTTTCTTAGATCAATAGATGTCGAACCATGAACCCAAAAGAGAAATACATTTGATTTCATCATTCTAGTGTCCAGTCTTTCAAAATTGATTTTGACCGCCTCTTTAGTTTACTTTTGTAGTTCATTTTTCGACCAACAGATTCATGCTGAGTTCGATGAGCGTTTCTTGAAAAATTTCTCTATGTTCCTCAACTTGTCTGAGTACGTATGCGAAAAGATCCCAGCATCTTCATCCCAGCCTGCATCTCTCGCTTTAGCGCACTATTTCGCAGTATCCCGGCGGGATGTTAGAGCAGAGAAATAGCGTGTGTTTGAGGAGACGCAGGTTCGTATGTCAAAGAATACGGCCATTCAATTACGACCTACTTTTGAGTATCCATTCGACGGCAGTTTGGTCTGCTTGAGTCAAAAACATCGCGTGGTCGGCAGCACACTTTCGTTTAGCCTCATCCAAGGTTTCGTAGCCAGGCATCAGTTTAAAGCAGTCCCCATATATATTCAGATCATTTGGATCATCGCAAAAAGTAGACTTTTCTGAAAACAAATAAAGTGTGAAAGGGGGGGGGGGGCAAAAAGAGGTAAAAAACTAACAATGAAAACTAGAGATTGGAAATGGTGTGAATTTCCTTTAGAGAAAAGAGAAATATCTGATATTTTCATACTCTTTGTATAAAATTAACAATCCCGGTCGAACGAAATTCTAGAATCATCGAATCTCGGAAAAGACCCAGTCAAAGCCTTGAGGAAGTTCATACCACTAACCGCCCCAAATTCGGATTTTCAAAATTTCACTCTCGATGTTCTGTGTAGAAATAACATACCGTATACACACTCGATCATTTTCTCACTTTTCTTGATGTTTCTTGAGTGAAGAGGCGCGTAGAACCGCGAAAGACAGAATTTGTCGGCCATGCTCTCGGGGTAATCAAAATCGAATTCTATAGTACATTTCAATGTGGCGCCATCAGAACTAGTGTTCTGCAATCAATATACAATCAGTTGATCTCATTCGATTTGTTCAGTCTTTTTTCTATTTCGCTCTCGCTCTCTTCAAGAATATAAAACGAAAAAAGGAGCGTGTGAAAAATCATGCTCTTAGAGCAAAGTCTTAACTATAAAACGTAACAAGTGATCAGTATATAAAAGAGGAATGGAATAATCCTGTTCAGTTAACCATATTCTCTGCTCTGTGCTGGAATAGCCTAGTGATAGTACGCATACACGCTCTATTTCCTGTATATCACAGATAACCAAAACACAAACACTTATTAAACTTATGCCGAATGCTCGGAACATTTCAGCAACCTTATTCAAAATCAAATCTAGCGTGTTGAATTACCTTCGGATCAAAGGTGTCAAATTTTCCACTTTTTCTATGTGCCGCAAAAGGATGGTCGTGACAAATATCTTCCCACGAATCTGAAATGAAAGTGGATCTCGATTAATTCTAATGGATTCTACTCGAATTCTCTACTCGAATTTTCGTTTGAATTTTCGTCTACTCGAATTTTCGTTGCGTTTCAGTTTATAATGAAGCAAAACCGCGTTCCTTCAGCCTTAACCAAAACATATGATCAAAAATTCAGCAATAATTTATATAACGTTTTTACCTGACGCGACCTTGACCGCGAGAAACACGAAGAATTCCTGTAAATATAATATAGGTGGTTTTCTTAATAGAGACTGATACGCACATCACAAATAGGGTTGTTAATCGAGTTCGAAATTTCGAGTTTTCGAGTTTTCGAGTTTTTGGAGTTTTCAGAAAATCGAGTTTTCGAGTTTCGAAGGTAGAAAATTCTTGAGTTTTTCAAGTTTCATAACCAAAAATTTGAACTTTCACATTTTTACATTCAAAAACCTAAATTTTTCGAGTTTTCAAGTTCAACATTTCGAGTTTTCGAGTTTTCGAGTTCAAACTTTCGAGTTTTCGAGTTATCGAATTTTCTAGTTTCGAGTTTGACTCGACTCAAAAATTTTCGAGTCTTTTCGAGTCGAGTTTCGAGTTCGTCTTTAGAACATTAATCACAAACAACGATCCGGATTCTCAAGATTTGTCTCGGTTCAACTGCGAAAACCCACAAATAAACCCTGGTTGCAGTGCTTGAGCGATTTATGACGTGCTCAGGAGCAATTTGTGGTCTTTCTCAATGGCCTCCTGCCCCAGCTGATGTCTCGAGTACTGTATAACGTTTAACACAGAGATAGGCTCGTTTTCAGATGTCAGTATTAGGTTGAACTAAATATTTACAAAACTATACACTTCTGGAAACTGCTCAACTTTTGAATTGAAAATATTCGTTCAAAACTAAACGTACCAAGCGCATTCTTCTGTTCAATGTCTCCTGAAAATGAGATATTTCATAGAAGCACAACTAGCAAGAGCACGATTCCTAATTGTAGCACATCACTTTCATTTAAACTTCGCCTACTAAATTAGAATTTGCGAGTATAAATAGAATGAGACACTCTTTTCATTGCTTTTAAACGAAAGCATGAAACGTACTGAAAGCTCACATGTAAAATATTTATGTACCGTCAGTAGAACACTGAAATGTTTTCCCGAAAGAGAAAGAGAGAGAGAGAGAAAAGGAACACGAGGAAACGAGAAAAAGAGATTGAAAGAAGGAGAGGGAGAATTGGGGAGAACTAACCTCTGAGCGACGATCGACCGAGTGATGAAGTGAAGAACGGACTGCAATCAACTGCTCCATCCCCTATTCATAAGCCACGTATCTCACGAGTAAACGGTGCGAGATAACCCGTTCTCGCCGGGAAGAAATTTCTCGCCGGTTCCGAAAACCAGTTTTCGAACGCGTTTTCCCAAAATTTTCCCGCTCCGTCTTTCCAAGTTTTTCAATTTTTCTCCAGACAGTTTAGATCTTCCAAACTAGATTTGTCTAAATTTCGATGGATCTTTCAATTTCAACCCAAATTTTCTTTTTTGGCCCGTAATAATCTATCGCCAATCCCAAGAGATCACCTCCTACCTCATCACCAACCTCTATTGATCACAAAATGTGGGGAGGTAACCTCTAACAATCTCGGGCTAAAAAAATTTCTCAACTTTTTTTCGAGAAAAGCTTTAAGTCTTCATTGGAGACATACAGAATGTTTCCGAGAAACACAGACAATTGTATGCAAAAAGCTCACGGCACCCACAATTATTCGTGACCGTTAAATTTGTCAAAAAAACTGCCTCATGCTGGAATCGAACCAGCGACCTTTAGAAAAGTCGATATACTAGCGCCCAATATGTGTTCACACCGTGGATATCAATCGAAAACAACCAAAGACCCAACACCCGCCCAGTGTGCCTCATTGGCTTAGTGGCAGAGCGTCTGTCTTGTAAACAGAAGGTCGCTGGTTCGATTCCAGCATGGGGCAATCTTTTTTGAACAAATATTCTGGTCAGATTTGCTTCAAATGTTTCTGCTTTCTCATGCTCAGTCGACCGGTTTAATAGCGAAATTTTTCCGAAAACACTTTGCGATAAGCAAAATGTCCACTCAAAGAATGCATTTAGATTGAAGGTAAAGTCCACATTAATAATTAATAACTTATTTGTTCATAAATGCATGAGAACATACTTCAATCGAAGAAGTACCTATGTAAATGAAACTAATGAAAGGGAGAAAAAATTACTCAACAGAAAATTCAGACATGAAACAACATAATGCTGAATAATTAGTGTGGCTAATGTAATAGCGACCAAAATCTGAAACATTTTCCAACTAGTAGAATTTTGAATAATATGAAAAGCAGAAAAAAACACAACACCCGATTATACTCATATAGACTAGCAATGTACTCGAACAAAACTATACTACTTTGTTCCTTGAGAGTATTCTACTTCTCTTCTTACGAGGACTATTATGTGGACAAATCTTGACGCATCGGTCCTTTGAACTGCAATTGAAAATGTAATGCAGTTTAAAGGACTGCAGCGTTGTGATTGGTTCACATAAGCGTCCTTCTTCAACTCCTGTTTTGAAGGTTCTACATGATGTTCGTTTTTTCGTCACTTCTCGTCACTTCTTTTTCAAATTTATTCTCGTCCGAAGATTTCATACGGTTTGCTTCATTGCAGGTATAGTTTCGAGACACATCTATCGCATATACACTGTTAGTCAGTTGCACAGTCACGTGAAACTAGTTTAACACAGCAGATGATAAAGTGTACAATACCTTATTGGAATACTAACTCTACGTAACTATTCAATTCACTTCCGATATTGTCTCAGTTTTCATTCCAACCGAGACTGCTGTAGTATCAATACAAAATTTCAGTTCGTTTCAGTCCCCTCAATACAAACGGAGAAGTGAAGAACTTTTGCATTCGATTGTGTTTATACTGAAACTATTGAGAACGAAGCTGACATTTGCACTACAGGAAGAATTAGAATATATGATTTTGTCTCGTGCTACCGCTAAGTACGGACATTTCTCTCTGTCTCATGAGATGCTCTGGGACGGCTCGAAAACACGAAACACCGGGTACATTTTTGTTTTCCACGTGATTTGTTTCCAGAATATGGCAGTTTCTCATTGGCGTTTTGCTCGAAGATACGTTTTTCCCCAAAGACAAACACTTCTATCGTTCCATTGTTTTGGATCGTTTATAGTTTGTTTCTTCATGTAATAAATGTATTTCCCTTGTCTTGCTTAATCTAACCTCACCAACATACAGTTCAGGGAAAAGAGAATATGTTGAAAAAAATATGAACTTCTCGTGTATTAATTTTTGTTATTGTATAACATGTAGAGAAAAGAATGTCGTCTATCCGTGCTCCCCCATTTATGAAGTTAATTAGTTATTTTTGTAGTTTTTCAACAAACCTCACAACACCCGATCGAGCCACACTGGAAAATGTTTTATTATACGTCATAGTTTGTTACGCCCACTTATAACCCTCTACAGTGATATGATCAAACGCCCTGGTCAGAATTTGATATTTTGACGTTCCTGGATTCTTTTCCAGTTTTGCTACTGGCTTCTGCACGTTTACAACTACAAACTCTAGAAGTTTGGAACCAAAATAATAAACAATTCATTAGAAAAACCCTTCCGAATATCTGCCGGATTACTGTAGAAGGACAGCGATCGAAACGGACTATAACCCAAATCCCTTTTTGATTTTCGTTTTTCAGGGACAGCGTCGATTGTGGTATTCAAGTAATTGGCATACAACGCTGTACACACTTTTCTCCCTGTCAACAGAAAGCACGCAACGTGCTCGGTAACTCAGAAGAAAACTGTGGTTATTTCTTGCAACTTCTTCGTGTCTGGTGGTCGAAAATGCAATCATCTACGGTATAGTTTATTTGTAACCAGGGAACTACTCCTAGAATAGTATTACACGAAATATAGTATGACCAAGTGAACAGTATCACTATGTGATGAGATACTAGTATAATAATTCAGAAAGATGATGAATTTGTCTTATTAAAAGTACTTCGAGTGTTCCAAGTACTTTAAAGTAGATTCGAACACTTTTGAGAAGCAACGGAATGTGTCACTGAATTTCAGGCCACGGTGAAACGTGGGGACCTGCAGGGAATTCGTGGTATGGCTGTCATACTGGTTTTTGCTTTTCATCTGATGCCGAACTATTTTCGACTGGGATTCATCGGAGTCGATATGTGAGTGGGAATTAGGGCCTATTTATACTTTATTGTCTGCGGAAAATACATAGAGCAAAGTGTGAAAATTGGGGTTTATTGAACAATCGCCCCCCCCCCCCCCCTTGAGCCGAAATAGGTTGGCATCCGACCCGTAGTACAATCACCCCCCACCCCTATGGGGGGGGGGGGTGATTGTACAACGTCCTTCTTTACTGCAGGTTTGGATTGAGTGGGGGGCGATTGTTAAACAGGTCCGGGGTTGTACTATTACCCCCCATTTTATATTGTGGGGGGTGATTGTTAAACGTCGACATTGTACAATTACCCCCCCCTTTACAATCACCCCCCATTTACAATCACCCCCCTCTCTATAGGAAATCGTATTGGGAGGGGGGTGATAGTACTACGGGGGGGACTTAAGGTGAGAGGGGGGGGCAATTGTACAATTTTCCCGAAAATTGATTGTGGGCGAAACATCTACAGTACACATACACACGATCGATAACTACACTTTGCTCGATGTATCTGTCACGGACTGAAAGTATGTGTGAGGGACTCCTACGTATCATATTGGGGTTGTTTGTATCTGATTTGTAGTTTGATCATCACGACCCATGACAGTCTTGAAGTTAGACATTTTGGTCACAAAGTTTGTGTTGTAGTTTGATTTGCACACAGCGCACAGTTTACTATATAATTCGCCGCCACTGTAAGTTATTACATACATTGGTTCCAGTTATGGAAGGTCATGTAAGTTTATTAATGAGAACCCTTTTATAACTTTTTGTTTCTTGAATTTCATTATAACACTTACACTGTAGTAGGAGTGATATGACTTTCTGAAAAGTGAGGCAAACAATGTACATAAGCTTCATATGAAGAAACCTTGAAACACCCAACATCATGCCATTTCTCAGGTTTTTCGTTCTGTCCGGTTATCTTATGTCGATGATTTTGGGAAAAGAGGCGATTTCACTTTCTGCCGTGAAACAGTTTTATTTGCGGAGGTTCAAGCGAATCGTTCCTGTGTTCTACACAATTGTATTCCTAGTTTTTCTCGGTGAGTGAATGGAATTTCACGGTCATGTCTTACTTGTAAAGAACGTTTGGGAAAATGATTCTCACAGTTTGGGTGGAAGATACTTCGTTCTCTTAAAGTGCCGGAGAACTCGGTAGTAAAATCAACTTTTCCAAAAACCATGGCTGATATTGATATTATATAATTGTAAGAATGGTTCGCAATAAAGTGAACAAACGGATGAAATAGGCGGTACACAAATTAATTATTCATTTATCTGTTATTACGTATATTGATTGTAGTCAACTTGACCTACCACATTGTTTTTAGGGTGTTACAAACTTCTCGCCCAAACGGACAAAAAACAGCTGCTCACTGATCTGAAGTGGACTATTCCTTTCGTTTCGAATATTCAGCCAATTTACCAAGCAGACGGATACTGGGATCAGGTATGCGCGTCTGCGTCTCTGTGATATACACACTCTCTCATCAAATAATGGCTCGCTCCACATTCAGAATCATTAGCGCCAATGTGTGCTGCATTGGCCAGCTACGACAGCGAGAGAACATGCAAATCAAGGAGGCCGCAGACAGAAGACTGTCTGTGTCTCTCTGACCTGCACACACTCTCGTCAAGGCCGCTACAAGTGTGGCCAGCCAACTGTCTGGGAGCTGCTTAAGTAATGAGCAATTCAGTCGTCGGAAGTTTTTCAGATGGAAAGAAGGCTTATTGTCTTTTTGATAGGTTTGCCGTATGTTTACGTTATGCTTCAGTCTAATTCGAGATTTTCAGTTTTGACATCGAACTATGACATAGACTTGTCACTACAGTGTTGTTGCATTTATGTAAATGTTGATTTGTTCCAGATTCTATCCTACCGCTTCCTAGTGCATGCTTGGTCACTCGGAGTCGAACTCCAATTCTATTCAGTTGTTCCGCTTATTTTCGGAGTTGGACAGTACTTGGGAGACAGATCGAAATGGTTAGTTTTTGTAGATATCCCAGACAGTTCAGTTTAGTCACTTTCCATTTCTCATCGCTCTCGTTTATCTCTCTCTCTCTCTCTCTCTCTCTCTCTCTCTCTCTCTCTCTCTCTCTCTCTCTCTCTCTCTCGCGTTTTCTCTCCTTCTCCATCTATTGATCTTCATTTCTCTTTCGCTCTCTCGGTATAATTTTATTTCTCTCCTTGTTAACTCCTGTTTCGAAGGTTCTACATGACGTTGGTGGTCTCGTCACTTCTTTTCCAAATTTATTCTCCTCCGAAGATTTCATACGGTTTGCTTCATTGCAGGTACAGTTTTGAGACATATCAAGTATCACTTGAAGTCTTCTTTTAGTTTTTTTTCGGGACATAATTGGTCACTTTGATGGCGCACTTGCCATATTAGGAAAAGATATGATTTTGTTTCGAACTACCGCTAAGTACGGACATTTCTCTCTGTCTCATGAGATGCTCTGAGACGGCTCGAAAACACGAAACACCGGGTATATTTTTGTTTTCCACGTGATTTGTTTCCAGAATATGGCAGTTTCTCTTCGGCGTTGTGCTCAGAGATACGTTTTTCCCCAAAGACAAACACGTCTATCGTTCCATTGAGGATGGAGGTGGGAATAGCCTTTTTGTTGGTTTAATGTAGAATGTGATGGTAGTTTCACGCATTTCCTTATGCATTTTCGCTAAGGAATAGTAAACAAGGAATAAGAGGGTGGGGGGAGTTTTTCCACCATCTGACGAATAGTAGGGATAGCATTTACCAGCTTTTTACTCGACTTTGATGTTCATTAGTGAATCGGGTCAAGTATAGGGAACTGCTCATAGTAGTTCTGTTGCCTCCATGTATAACAAAAGTGGTTGATTTTGACTGAAGATCAAACTATAAACACATCAGATCAGACCGAGATGTACTGTTTCAATCAATACTTCTGTAGCAAATAGAAGACATTTTGTAGCGCAATACGAATTCCGCATTTATCAACGTTCGTATGTAACAAAACATGTAAGAATCACGTGTGAGATTACAAGTAGAATAGAAAAGGACGCAAATAAAATGAAATTTTCGATATGTGTACCGTAAAAAATGTAGTGTAACCAAGTTACTGTTCATGTGCAAAAAAGTTTTGTGTCTTCAGCAGAATATTCCGAACCGAGTCCGTTTCCATTTTCGCAAGTTTTGTGTAATGTGTCGGTGGTTTTGCTGGTGGCAATAGTTGGACTCAGCCCAGTCTGGATCACTCAGACCGAAATGAGGTATAGTTGCCAGTTCTCCAAGACAGACAGCAAGAAGCTCGATCAATTAGGCGATGCAGGGCGAGCGGTCGTCGATTACTTGCTAAAAGATGAGAGAGTGTGTAGATCAAAAGTTACGCATATAAGCTGGCCGATCGCCTAACTGCGCGCCTTACATAATCGATGGACGGTGTCCACAACGGTTTGACAGAACATATAACTAGAGGGTGATAGACTACATCCGAAATGTAGTTTGATCCCCGTGGTTGAGAGTACGAATTACTAGCAATCAGTCATAGCGTGATGGCAAACTTAGGACCTCCATTTCAGAAACGTAGAAAGGAACATTTGGCAGTATGATGAGCTGACTACCAAGCAAGCCATCGATCTTCTATGCATACTAGTCGATTGCGTAATTAACGGTACAACAGGTTTAGTGAGAAACATGAGAGTAATGTATAATTGTATTACGAATAACATTATTATGAATAACGATAATGCTTATTACAGCGAACAGTCTGTCTGAATTGTGCACATTCACTGTGGTTTCAGAGTGGCTGGCACGTTTCTCACTGCGCTCCTTGTGAATATTTCCGACCCAAAAGAAGTTTCCGCCCTGAACAACTCAGTCTTGAGATATTTCGGCGACATCTCCTATACCCTCTACTTGGTTCATTGGCCAGTTCTTGTGGCCATCAAATATTACCTGAATGTCGAACAACTCAACAATCAGAGTCAGTTTTCGGAAAGCTTCACTTTGCATTGCTGATCTCACAGATCTCACCTACCATTATTCAGAGTGCATAGTTTATTTGGCCTCAGCTAGTTATACTTCCAGCTGTGACCTTCACTTTGGTGTTGGTGCTCATAGCATCAGTTCTCGTTCATCACACTGTAGAGGTAAACTATTGAGAATACTCCATAACTAGTGTAGATGAAACGAAAATCTCAAAGAATTTTTCGACGTTTTTGGTTTTCTTCAACGTAGAATATACTTTAAGAAGGTGGGACACAAAATCCGAACTTGTACGTTTCTAACCAGCTCAAACAACTAGGAACATTTCCATTCAATTGAGGAATAAACTAGTCACACTCATATTGAGTTTGCATGCACTACTGTCGAGTGAAGAGGTTAGAATAATGCGGCAAATAAGCATGTACTAGTATACACATAAATTTGGAATTTCAATGAGAAACCCTGCACTTGGTTGTTGCCCGTTTTTGAGTTCTTCTGTGTTCAACATGTTTCACGTGAATGTGAAATTGAACGTGAAGAATTGTGAGAATAGTTGTGAGAAATAGGAAATAGGTATCGCAGCATCGTGTGCGGCACACGCGCGTACACGAAACTAATAGTCTCGCATGGAAAACCCTGGGCGCTGAACGATGAACATTTTGTTCTAAAATCCGATTTCCGTGGAGTGATCTCTGACTGTCGATCGCAGTATAGTCTGTTTCACCGATCGATGTACTCCTACAGTAATCCGTCAATTATTCAAGGGGGTGTTTTCTAATGAAAAAGTCAATACTTTGGTTTCAAATTTTCAGAGTTAGTAGTAGTAAACATTCAGAAGATATAAATCAACATTTTGAGGGGTTCTGAACACGCTAATATACCAAAGTTTGACCTGGAAGAGGTAGCAGATTACTGTAGAGGGTTATAACTGGGTGGAACAAACTATAGGCGCTATGGATTTATTCGTGTCCGGCGGGCCTCGAGTCTCTTTCATATTAACTGTCTTTTCTATCTTCTTTCACCAGGTAATATATTCCAGAAGTTCCTCGTGAGCTCCTCCACCTCAACTGCCGTAGTGGTATCTATGTGCTGTGTCGGAGCCATTCTATTCTGGTCCCCTTTGTATTCGAATCTCGCTGAGCCGAAGTCACCCAAGCTCACGGCTAAAGGTAAAAGGAGTATGAAAAAACTCTATATCTTTTTTTCAGATCAAAAAAGGTGTAAAAAACACAAAGACTTCATGACTACCACTGACCATAAAACCTCGTAAATATTTGGAGGTCCGGACAGTCTTAGGTAAAAAACGGTATCTTAACTTTTGAAGCTAGATATTCGTTCAATTCTATTCATTTATTGATTCGACAACCTTACTATGGACCAGCTTTATATATTTTCCGAATATAATATTGAAAAGAACATTCTTTCAGAATTAGCGTCAGTTATCGAATGGAATATAGCGGAGAGTCAAAAGCTGTACTTCGACCTTCCTTGTGAGCGAGACAATGTGACGGAAAAATGGACAAAAGTCAACGGGGAACCTCAGCTCAGATGTCAATCGGCTAGTTTTTTTCGTTGTTCATTAATTCCAATTTCGGTACTAACTGAAAAAAAATGTTAACCATTGGTAATACTCTGTTAGTCAATCTCACAGTCTCGTGAAACGTTAGTGCAGGATTTCTCATTAGAATGCTAGCTTACGTGACTTTTTACTTCTAGTTTGTGTAGTTGATGTTGGGAGAAAAGCAGTACGTGATTCTCATCATAAAAAGTTATGGCAAATGGAGTGATTGAGAGAAAATTGAGGGGAAAGGGTATAGTCAACCTGTTTTCCGAACAGAGTATGTAGGTGTTGCCGAATTCATAGAAGTTTGTTCCGTGCCCGAACTGAACCTACGAGCGAAAGCCTGGTAGCTACAAGCTAACCACTTGACTACGAGAGCTCACTAGGGCCGAGCTTTCAAATTAAAGACATGTGTCCGTACACAGCGAAAAATGATATACACAGTACCCTTCCTCCTCCCCGTCGTCAAAGACTACACTACTGTTCTGACAGTTTCAGACTATTGAGATGGTGGTAGTATCTTAACCGTTTGATGGACAGTAGTTACTTTGAGGGGCGTTGTAAGCACGTTAAGGGTTTGTTACTTTGAGGGGCGTTGTAAGCACGTTAAGGGTTTGTTCTTTTCGAAGTAGGTCTATACTACATACAGTATTGTTACCCTCAACCGTAAGGTCTGTAAGACTGTAAGTGTGTAGTTTGATATCGTCGCTTTGGTTCACAACTCGCAATTTTTAGGCCAGTTGGCGCAAAAAGTATCCAGTTCAAACGTCAATCAGGTCGCTCCCTATATTTATATGACAGTTTATCTTTTCAGTACGGCACAGGCAACCTGACTATATTGATTCTCGGAAACTCCATCGCCTATCGAGCTTTTCCGCTGATTCATGACATTCTGGCGGGCCGCTACAAGGAGTTGCGGCTGTTCTCCACCAGTAGTATGTCTGTTTATACTTTTACAAGGAAGGCGACGCCGGGTACTGCCGGATATATTAGAAGTAATATGAAAAGTCACGTAAAGTTAGCATTCTAATGAGGCATCGTGTACTTTGTCATAGCATGTTCCTGAGCTCTGCTCTGTTTAACATGTTTCACGTTACTGTGCAATTGACTTATAGTATAGTCACGCTTGGCAGAAAGTGGGCTGGCAGTCTGCATAACTTCATCTGAGCAAGCAGTGCGTCTTGATCCAAAGTATGAAACGACGAATGAAAGATTTTCAAGAGTTCAAGTTGGTTTCCGGTCTCACTAATTTTCCCTTTTCCGGCCAAATTCCGTTGTGGAACGTGCAACCGTACTTTGCGGAAGCCGCGCGAACGGTGGTGGACCGCTTGCGACCCGACGTCATTTTTCACACCTACGCCGCGCTGTGAGTTTGTTTTTCAATATTATTAGGAATAATAAATTTATACCCATAATAATTGATATCACCCATTTCTAGTACGGCAAAACGATGTTCAATCGTAACACTTTCAGTGGTATAGGTTTCGTAACAGCGGCATTGGCTGGACAATCTTTTCTAATAGAGTGGTCAGAAACGCTCACGCGGTCGTGTTTGATTAATTATTCGTATTTTTTTCTACAGGAATCCGAATACCTCAAACTATCAACCTCTTGATCAAAACGCGCCGGACAGTTCTTTTCTGACAATGCAGGGAAACATTGACTACTTCGGGTAAGTAAACGCATAATCACGATATATCCAAACACTCACACATTGATTGAAAAATGTACATAGGTGATGTTTGTGACGATTCTTCACTATTCATCTGGCCATGCTTCTCAGTTTCAGTATCATGTCCACAAAGCTCTAGGGAACTCGAGGTTTTCCATAACATTCAAATCCCCCTTATACAACCAATTGACCATTCATTGGCGGTCTTGACGAGAGAGTGTGCAGGTCAGAGAGACGCAAAGTGTCTCAGACTTTCTGCGCTCTCATTCAAATCCCCCTTGTTGCTTTTGAAGTCAGTCTTTTGAGAACGGCTGCTCAATTGGCTGAGAACTGTTTCTCCCTGGTTACCGAAGTGTCACTAGAAAAGATTGTTTCTTTATGATAGACTGGAGGTCAATTGAATAGTCACATGAAGGTAATGTTCTACTTGCACTTTGTCATTGCACGTTTTTGAGTTCTGCTGTGTTTACCATGTTTCACGTGACTCTGCGATTGACAAACAGTATACAATGATAATTTTGCTTTTTTCTTCAGTGCGAGGTCGAAACGAATGGTGATCGACATGCCGTATTACCTGGAATTGAAAGTGAGAGTGGCCTATGAACTGGCGAAAAGACTCGAAAAAGGCACATCACTCGCGGACATGAAGATAAATAGAACGGTATGGGAAGTGATACAGTATTTGGTGTAGTTTTATGTCGATACACGCTGTGATTCAGAAATTTCGACCCAAAGTTGCGAGATCGAACTTTTTACACAGCAGAATAGGAGAAATACAGTTTGCTTTAGATAGACCCTATATGTGAAGTATGGTGTGTAACGAAATCAGATTAAGAACAATTTGTAATACTTTTACTTAAAATAATATTTCCAGAAGAATCAACATGATAGATAATAATAATCAATTGAGTGACATTCCTACTATCGATATTAATGATGTTGAGATCACACTGAAATAGTGTTACAAGAGTGAACAATGAATGAAGTGATCAAAACGGAAATAAATATAATTGTCAGACTGATGACCTACAACAACACTACCATCGACTGCGCATGAAGAGTCTCAAATGCAAAAACTGTGTCTATCATCACATCAACGAGGTAAAACACGTTACCGGTAACGAGCGTTTGATGAAAAGATTGGAATGAAATTATCATTTCAACTTCAATTTAAAAAAAAAACGCTTAATTATAGTTTACCGCTCACAGCAGGACGATTATGTGGTCCAGTCGCAACGCTTCAGTCCTTTAAGCCGCAATACATTTTTTAATTGCAGTTTAAAGGACCGTTTACATGGGATTGGTCCACATAAACGTCCTGCTTTAACTGTAGTTCACCCAACTTCTGCTGAGTGTGTATCTTTCGGTCGGAAATTCCGGAGCGAACTAAAATTGACCCAAGAATAGTTGATCCGAGCACAGAAAGCAAATTAAGCTAGGGTCATTTGGTTCGGTTAATCGCTGGTTTGAAACTGTTTTGGTTACTCACCTTGGTTTGGGATGAGTAGGTTCAAAATAGAGTGACCATTTTTCGATGTGTATCAGAACTAATTCCATGCCCATATTGTTTGATGTTGTGAAAACGAAGCGTATAATGGTAGTAAATTGCACAGTCAGGTGAAACATGATGAACACAGCACAACTCAGAGACGTGCAATGACAAAGTGCACGATTTCCCATTGGAATGCCAATTATACGTGACTGCTCAATTCACTTCTAGTATATATTTCCTATTTTGCGTAACTATTCAATTCATTTCTAGAGTATTTTTCCAGGCTCTTTTCGAGGGAGACAACTATTACTTCTACAACCGAACGAGTCTCCGTGCGTACACGGGCGAAGGCTGGCACTTCACCCCAGAAGGACTGCAACTAGTTCGACCCTCTTATGAGAAGATAATCAATAGAATACTTGCAGAGTTGTGAGCAATTGTTGAATATGTGTTACATTTGAATGAAATAAAACCATTTGTTGTCGTGGATACTTTTAGAACTCTGTCTTCAAGAATAAGTTCCGCGCCTAAGTGGAGGAGAACTCTCGCGCTCGCCCTGAAATAGTGAAAAGAGAGAGAGATAGAGACAGAGGGAAAGAGAAAGAGAGAGATAGAGACGATGGGAAAGAGAAAGAGAGATAGAGACAGAGGGAAAGAGAAAGATAGAGATAGAGACAGAGGGAAAGAAAAAGAGAGAGATAGAGACAGAGGGAAAGAGAAAGAAAGATATAGAGACAGAGGGAAAGAGAAAGAGAGAGATAGAGACAGAGACAGAGGGAAAGAGAAAGAGAGAGATAGAGACAGAAGGAAAGAGAAAGAGAGAGATAGAGACAGAGGGAAAGAGAAAGAGAGAGATAGAGACAGAGGGAAAGAGAAAGAGAGAGATAGAGACAGAGGGAAAGAGAAAGAGAGAGAGAGATAGAGACAGAGGGAAAGAGAAAGAGAGAGATAGAGGGAAAGAGAAAGAGAGAGATAGAAACAGAGGGAAAGAGAAAGAGAGAGATAGAGACAGAGGGAAAGAGAAAGAGAGAGATAGAGACTGAGGGAAAGAGAAAGAGAGAGAGATCGAGACAGAGGGAAGGAGAAAGAGAGAGATAGAGACTGAGGGAAAGAGAAAGAGAGAGATAGAGACAGAGGGAAAGAGAAAGAAAGAGATAGAGACAGAGGGAAAGAGAAAGAAAGAGATAGAGACAGAGGGAAAGAGAAAGAGCTAGAAAGAGAGAGTTCTTATCGAGTTAACCTTCGATATGAATTCCACTGGAATTCTAAGGTTAACCGATTTTTGAGACCAGAAGTGGTTGCTGGCTTGCTAGCTCCACTTCGAGGGTCGACCCAGCATTGCACTATTTCTGGGAACGGCCCCTCCCTTCGGGAATAAAAAAAAGTAGATCAAAAATGAGTTGGGTACCAGTTATAGATCAAATTTTGAAAAAGTTACGAAATATACACAAAAGTAGTCTATATTCAACATATGTCGAAAAAAGGTGTCAAAACAAGTGTGGTAAGCAAATCCTCCTTTTGTAACCGCGCCTGCACTTTGTAACGCCAAATCCCAACCCATGGCACGGATCTCCGTGCCACAGTAAATATCAACTTTTTTCGAGATAAAGTGCTAAATTTCTGTAGTTTGGTCACGTTTCACGTGACTACTGTAGTTAGTTGTAGTTTACTCGTAATCAGTATCCTCTTACTGGAGAACGTTCCAAAATGTCTCTGAGCCACAAACTAAATTGGGTCAGAATGAGAAAGCACCTCAAACTTGGGCTATTGAACCAAAGAATAGGTGTGGTCAATGTAGAGATTCTAGAGACATACGTATTTAGTTTTGCTTGGTTTTAGAAATAAGCAGCAAACGAGCGCAAAAAGCTTACGGCACCCGAGATTCCCAAGCCGTCTCCGATCCAAGTACTAACCGGGCCCAACGTTGCTTGACTTGCCAGATCGGACGGGATGGCGTATTTTCAACGTGGTATGGTCGTAAGCGAAAGCAGACCTATCTCCATGTGGAAAGTGATGAGAACAGTTGATTTTAAAAACTGTCCGGGGATACAGAAACATTGTCTGATAGGCTGCGCGTGACCTCCACGCTCAAATTCACGTGATAACTGTAAGTTTACTAGTAAGTGACGTTCTACCAGTACTATGTACGGACGTCTCTGAATAGAATACGAACAATTATTTTAGTTTGTATCGCTTCTCGGCCTTTTGGCTAAGATCGAAATGTTGAGTAACATTGCTGCCACAGTAAACTCTGGTTCCAGATTCACAATGTTCACCAGAATTCGACAGGCAGTTCACCACCTGTCGAAAGCCAAGAATTCTCCACTTCTCAAGCTTGAATTTGTCATTGAAAACGACGATCTAGTCCTGAAAGTGCACGCACATGAACGCGCCGAAGTTACCATTGACCGAAGCAAGATCAAGACTCTCAACAAATTGCTACGACACGAAGTCGAGGAAAGCCTCTTCCACCGATTCACCACCAGCAAACGCGCTGGGAAAATCGTACAGGCCCTTGCACGAGATAAGCGTAATAATACCTTCGTCAAGGACGGAGGATGGGTAAGCTATTCAGGCCACAAATTTGTGCACAAAGCACGCCTGGACCTGATGCTCCTGAATTCTAGCATTGTCAACTACAAGACTCAGAACAATAAGCAGTGCCGTCGATGCGGTTATGCGGTCGAATCTATGGCACACGTGCAACAGCATTGCCACTACCAATTAGGCACCACCATCACTGACCGCCACAACGCTGTACTGGCCAGAGTTATACACAGTGCCAAGCAAGGCTCACGGAAAGACTGGACCTTTGCAGTTGACAAACGCTGTCATCTCGATCAAAAACGTCCGGACCTTGTCATTACCAATGAGAAAAAGAAAGAAGTCGTTATCATGGATGTCTGTATCCCATTTGAGCTCGGGGAAGCGGCAATGCAGGCAGCACATCAACGCAAAATTGACAAGTATACAGAACTCAAGAATAGTTTTATCAGAAAAGGCTACAAGGCTACACTTCTCCCAATAGTGGTGGGATCGTTTGGATCCTGGAGACCTGAAAATGATGTTGCATTACGAGAACTCGGTATCAGTAAAGCGTATGCCAAGAGAATGATCGAACTCATCACCGCTTCTGTAATCGAGCACAGCAAGAACATCTACTGGAAGCATATACACGGCAATCAATACCATATTGTTCCAAACTTTCTCCCCATAGTTGAGCCCAAGGGAGCCAACTGGGGCACTACGGAAAGTTTGGAGGGGCAGAACCACGATCCTCCCCCTTTGCATAGCTCTAATGACGAAATGTAAAGCTTGGGAAAATGGTATGGAACCCCCTGTTGACGGACTACGGACTACGGATTACGACGTCTGAAAGATTGCTGCTAGGCTACATTCCTTCCAATCCAAGGATAACAGCCACGATAGTAACACTAGAGTAGGACAAACGATTAAATGTACTTTTCAGTTTTGGTTATCGTTTTGTATTAATGGGCTCTAGACTCGCCGAAATCTAGAGTTGGACAGTTCGCCATCGCTCTCAGCTTCTGCTGAGGCGGCTGTCCGGACGACAACTACGCAACACCAGGTAGTTGGCAGGATGGGAAACTTGAAATATAGGAACCCCCCAAACAATACGGAGACCCCTCGACTGGACCTTAGTGAATACCCTGGAAGCGGATGTGTACAACCCTACACTGAAACTGAAGGGGCTTGCAGCTAATGGTCTTAACGGTCGTTCTGTCTGACTGAAAGAAGGTGCTATACGCATTGGAAACTCATTACCCCAGGAGCTCGCTCCGTAATCAGATTCCCCCTTCAATAGTCTCTAGTGCTCTGCGGAGTCACTAGGGTGTATTGACTAATTGGGCTCATCCTTCAGTTCTTATCGAATTAACCTTCGATATGAATTCCACCGGAATTCAAAAGGTTTAATAATAATATAATAAACTTTATCAGTATAGTGATGGACAAACAACGAATTACGAATTTAAACCAATTGAACTGATATTCGAGAAAACAAAGAAAAATAAAAGCTAGTACATACGCAAAGTGGCTGATATGTTGATACTCCTGAGACTCAGTGAGAAGATCTAGATGGAAAGGGTACCCAAGATTGATTGATGTTAAACCGGAAACCATAGCGATCAAAGTACACGTCAGATACAATTGGGGCTAGATGAGGGGTCAATTGATAGCAACCATGGAAACAGCTGTAACGTTCACGCATGGAAACTCCACTTAGGTGCATGTTATACAACATGTCAACATTGTCATTTACACATTTCAAAGAAGCATCATCAAGGGCATCATGGAACGACGGAGGGTCGATAATGGATGGTGTATCACACATAGGAGAGGGATCATCAGCTATTTGGGTAACTTCAACAGGGACGGGACTTTGGATAGCAGGTTGATCATCAAAAGGAACATGGGTTGTACGAGTAGATATCGAGTTTGGAGATGGAAATGCGGACACAAGATTGGAAACGACATTTCTGGTTTGTTCAACTAACTCCATTTCAATTGGCAGAATAGGATCGGCAGACGGTGTTGGTGTTGTAGTTTGGTCGGTGACCTCAGCTCGGGCGGCTTCTCGTTTTGATTGTCTGGCGAGGAATCCGGCCTTCCGCTGTTCCGGGGTCTCGAACTTCCGAACATGAAAAGTTGACATGATTTTTGAGACCAGAAGTGGTTGCTGGCTTGCTAGCTCCACTTCGAGGGTCGACCCAGCATTGCACTATTGCTGGGAACGGCCCCTCCCTTCGGGGATAAAAAAAAGTAGATCAAAAATGAGTTGGGTACCAGTTATAGATCAAATTTTGAAAAAGTTACGAAATGAACACAAAAGTAGTTTATATTCAACATATGTCGAAAAAAGGTGTCAAAACAAGTGTTTTCATATTCAATTTCCTTTTTATATTTTGTTTCATCAACTTTTTCAAACAAAATTCCGTTTTGCTTACTCTGTGGTAAGCAAATCCTCCTTTTGTAACCGCGCTTGCACTTTGTAACGCCAAATCCCAACCCATGGCACGGGATTCCGTGCCACAGTAAATATTAACTTTTTTCGAGGTAAGGTGCTAAATTATTGTAGTTCGTTCACGTTTCACGTGACTACTGTAGTTACTTGTAGTTTACTCGTAATTAGTGTCCTCCTACTGGAGAACGTTCCAAAATGTGTCTGAGCCACAAAGTAAATTGGGTCAGAATGAGAAAGCACCTCAAACTTGGGCTATTAAACCAAAGAATAACTGGGGTCAATGTATAGATTCTAGAGACATACGTGTTTTAATCTTGTTTCGTTTTCCAAATAAGCAGCAAAAAGCGAGCAAAAAGCTTACGGCACCCGGGATTCCCAAGCCGTCTCCGATCCAAGTACTAACCGGGCCCAACGTTGCTTGACTTGCCAGATCGGACGGGATGGCGTATTTTCAACGTGGTATGGTCGTAAGCGAAAGCAGACCTATCTCCATGTGGGAAGTGATGGGAATAGTTGATTTTATAAACTGGCAGGGGATACAGAAACATTGTCTTTTAGGCTGCGCGTGACATCCACGCTCGAGCTCACGTGAGAACTGTAAGTTTACTAGTAAGTGGCGTTTTACCAGTACTATGTACGGACGTCTCTGAATAGAGTACGAACAATTATTTTAGTTTGTATCGCTTCTCGGCCTTTTGGCTCAGATCATTTGTTAGTTTCAGTTCTTATCGAATTAACCTTCGATATGAATTCCACCGGAATTCAAAAGGTTAACTGATTTTTGAGACCAGAAGTGGTTGCTGGCTTGCTAGCTCCACTTCGAGGGTCGACCCAGCATTGCACTATTGCTGGGAACGGCCCCTCCCTTCGGGGATAAAAAAAAGTAGATCAAAAATGAGTTGGGTACCAGTTATAGATCAAATTTTGAAAAAGTTACGAAATGAACACAAAAGTAGTTTATATTCAACATATGTCGAAAAAAGGTGTCAAAACAAGTGTTTTCATATTCAATTTCCTTTTTATATTTTGTTTCATCAACTTTTTCAAACAAAATTCCGTTTTGCTTACTCTGTGGTAAGCAAATCCTCCTTTTGTAACCGCGCTTGCACTTTGTAACGCCAAATCCCAACCCATGGCACGGGATTCCGTGCCACAGTAAATATTAACTTTTTTCGAGGTAAGGTGCTAAATTATTGTAGTTCGTTCACGTTTCACGTGACTACTGTAGTTACTTGTAGTTTACTCGTAATTAGTGTCCTCCTACTGGAGAACGTTCCAAAATGTGTCTGAGCCACAAAGTAAATTGGGTCAGAATGAGAAAGCACCTCAAACTTGGGCTATTAAACCAAAGAATAACTGGGGTCAATGTATAGATTCTAGAGACATACGTGTTTTAATCTTGTTTGGTTTTCGAAAAACACAACAGAAAGTATGCAAAAAGCTTACGGCACCCGGGATTCCCAAGCCGTCTCCGATCCAAGTACTAACCGGGCCCAACGTTGCTTGACTTGCCAGATCGGACGGGATGGCGTATTTTCAACGTGGTATGGTCGTAAGCGAAAGCAGACCTATCTCCATGTGGGAAGTGATGGGAATAGTTGATTTTATAAACTGGCAGGGGATACAGAAACATTGTCTTTTAGGCTGCGCGTGACATCCACGCTCGAGCTCACGTGAGAACTGTAAGTTTACTAGTAAGTGGCGTTTTACCAGTACTATGTACGGACGTCTCTGAATAGAGTACGAACAATTATTTTAGTTTGTATCGCTTCTCGGCCTTTTGGCTCAGATCATTTGTTAGTTTCAGTTCTTATCGAATTAACCTTCGATATGAATTCCACCGGAATTCAAAAGGTTAACTGATTTTTGAGACCAGAAGTGGTTGCTGGCTTGCTAGCTCCACTTCGAGGGTCGACCCAGCATTGCACTATTGCTGGGAACGGCCCCTCCCTTCGGGGATAAAAAAAAGTAGATCAAAAATGAGTTGGGTACCAGTTATAGATCAAATTTTGAAAAAGTTACGAAATGAACACAAAAGTAGTTTATATTCAACATATGTCGAAAAAAGGTGTCAAAACAAGTGTTTTCATATTCAATTTCCTTTTTATATTTTGTTTCATCAACTTTTTCAAACAAAATTCCGTTTTGCTTACTCTGTGGTAAGCAAATCCTCCTTTTGTAACCGCGCTTGCACTTTGTAACGCCAAATCCCAACCCATGGCACGGGATTCCGTGCCACAGTAAATATTAACTTTTTTCGAGGTAAGGTGCTAAATTATTGTAGTTCGTTCACGTTTCACGTGACTACTGTAGTTACTTGTAGTTTACTCGTAATTAGTGTCCTCCTACTGGAGAACGTTCCAAAATGTGTCTGAGCCACAAAGTAAATTGGGTCAGAATGAGAAAGCACCTCAAACTTGGGCTATTAAACCAAAGAATAACTGGGGTCAATGTATAGATTCTAGAGACATACGTGTTTTAATCTTGTTTGGTTTTCGAAAAACACAACAGAAAGTATGCAAAAAGCTTACGGCACCCGGGATTCCCAAGCCGTCTCCGATCCAAGTACTAACCGGGCCCAACGTTGCTTGACTTGCCAGATCGGACGGGATGGCGTATTTTCAACGTGGTATGGTCGTAAGCGAAAGCAGACCTATCTCCATGTGGGAAGTGATGGGAATAGTTGATTTTATAAACTAGCAGGGGATACAGAAACATTGTCTTTTAGGCTGCGCGTGACATCCACGCTCGAGCTCACGTGAGAACTGTAAGTTTACTAGTAAGTGGCGTTTTACCAGTACTATGTACGGACGTCTCTGAATAGAGTACGAACAATTATTTTAGTTTGTATCGCTTCTCGGCCTTTTGGCTCAGATCATTTGTTAGTTTCAGTTCTTATCGAATTAACCTTCGATATGAATTCCACCGGAATTCAAAAGGTTAACTGATTTTTGAGACCAGAAGTGGTTGCTGGCTTGCTAGCTCCACTTCGAGGGTCGACCCAGCATTGCACTATTGCTGGGAACGGCCCCTCCCTTCGGGGATAAAAAAAAGTAGATCAAAAATGAGTTGGGTACCAGTTATAGATCAAATTTTGAAAAAGTTACGAAATGAACACAAAAGTAGTTTATATTCAACATATGTCGAAAAAAGGTGTCAAAACAAGTGTTTTCATATTCAATTTCCTTTTTATATTTTGTTTCATCAACTTTTTCAAACAAAATTCCGTTTTGCTTACTCTGTGGTAAGCAAATCCTCCTTTTGTAACCGCGCTTGCACTTTGTAACGCCAAATCCCAACCCATGGCACGGGATTCCGTGCCACAGTAAATATTAACTTTTTTCGAGGTAAGGTGCTAAATTATTGTAGTTCGTTCACGTTTCACGTGACTACTGTAGTTACTTGTAGTTTACTCGTAATTAGTGTCGCTTCTCGGCCTTTTGGCTCAGATCATTTGTTTACAATTCGCTCTTATCGAATAAACCTTCGGTATAGAACCCATTGTACTCCCTTGTTCTCTGCACAAATGCCCAGAAGGGATCTGCCTTCGCCTCCCTTGCCTCCTATGCTTTCTTTGCCTTTGCCTTCTCCAGTCGAGCTCTTTGCTCCTGTCATCCTCTTGAGGGGACCCGAAAGGGCCCTCATTAGGGCCTCCTTCAGGAGGGGCAGGACTGAGTGCAGTACGGAATTTTTTGAGGGTTGGTGCCCCTACGACCTCTGCCTCCGGGTAGATGATCGTCAAACGCACTGCCTCCGGGCTCACGGCTTCCCCTCTCGTCCCATCGAGAATGTTGCCGAACCCATTGGGGCTCTCCGCCTTCTTCCCGGTCTTTGCCTTCTTCGCGGTCTTTGCCTTCGTTCCGGTATTAGCCTTCTTCCCGGCCTTTGCCTTCCCCGCAGCCACGCTCGCATTACCGAGCCTGCTGCTGACTTCTCTCCTGGTTTAGACTCGCCTTCCCCCCGGTTACCGACTTGCACCGATCCCCGCCTTCTTCCCGGCCTTTGCATCCACACTCGATCCGACCCTCTCTCTGAGAGCGACGGTCTTTGGAGGATTCTCGCTGCTACTGAGAATCCGATGATGAAGGTAATCGAGACTGATACCGTCCCAGCCTTTTCTCTCCCCGACTTTTGCAGCCACGCTCGAGCAGTCGAGCTTGCTGCCGAATTCAGCTTTAGTCTTCCTTCCCGGTGGCCTACGTGCACCACTGCCTTCTCTCTCCCTGGCCTTTGCAGCCACGCCCAATTACTTGAGCTTGCTGCCGTATTCAGCTTGGACCCACGCAACCACGTTCGATCCGACCCTCTCAGACTAGCTGAGAGCGACGGTCTTTGGAGGACTCCCACTGCTACAGGGAGCCCGATGATGGAGTTACTCGAAATTGTTGCCAAACTCACGCCTTACTCCTGCAGCCACGTTCGTTTAATCGTTCTTGCTACAGAATTCTCCACTGTTTCCGACTCGCCTTTCTTCCGGTTGCCAACGTGCACTGGCCCTTGCCTTCCTTCCGACTTTTGCATCACCACCCGGTTTGGCCCTCTTAGATCCGCACCTCTCCATGAGGTTGCCGTGCCACACGAACAGAATATCTCTCGCCCGTGCCTCTTTGGAGGCGCGCCGGCCGAGCAGATAGTTCAAGACACGGTAGCTGTCCCAGAGATTGTCCGGCAAGACATGCCTACCAAAAGTATTACCTTGAAAGTGCAGGTGCCCGAAGCTAAGTATCTGCGCTGCCCACTCTGTGAGCACAAGCAGATCCAGTTCTGTAACACCAAGTCGAACCCGAACAATGCACGCCATAGCTTAAAGAAACATATCAAGGAAGTTGAGAAATACTCGAACATTGAATTCAGAATGCAATGCAGTATCTGCAAAGTTGAGGCCCCTTCCTCCGCTGCCTACCCTGCCAAATGGATCCAGAAACACTTACGAGAAAAGCACCCCGATGCCACGGTCCTAGCGGCCAAGCCCACAGGTAACTTCGAATGTGAACACTGCGGTGAACGCTTCGATAGAAATTGTGGCCTACGCTCTCACCGGACTTCTTGCAAACCGAAAACCGCCTCCAAGACTACAGACGTGAAAGCAATTATGAAAAAAGCCTGGAACGCAAAACCAGTCATTCCGTACAAAAAGAAAGACGCACCAGTTGTCCTCACTCCCACTAAGGATGACCTTGACAAATTGGAATCGCGCCCTCAAACCCGATCTGTGACTAAAAAGGCTGAAGAATTCCGCACTCTGATACGGCTATCATCTACCAAAAAACAAGCCGAAACTCGCGAACCAACCACAGTTTCCAAGAAACTATGTACAATTACCGAAGATTCCCCCTCTGGCAAACGCAAGAGCATGGGTATAAATCTGTTCAGTCCAGCAATAACGTCTCAACCAGTGGTCTCGATTCAGAACAGACGGCTCACCACCTGTGCCCCGACAGGCATTCCCAAACCGTCCCAATTCAGAAGGACGTCATTAGCACCTGCTGCTGTATCTTCTAAAATGAGCTTTTTCCAACCTCGCAAATCACTCTCCTCGCAAGTACAACCAGTCTCAACCAAGCTCCAAGTATCAGCCCAGAAGCCTCAATCCCAACCGACGAGCACCAATCCTGCTTCCATTGTGAAGATAGATGTAGAGTGTCTCCTAGCTCGGAGCGGAAACAAGGCCTGGCTGTCATCTGACATCGTGTGGGAGTACCTCCAACGAGAATGCTACTCACCCATTGCACGTGCAGTTGATCCATTACTCTGGCAAACATCCGATTACAAGTCTTACATTCTTCGCCAAATAGGATACGTCGACGCGCTTCTTCCCATTTGTGTAGAAAATCACTGGAGGCTTCTCCACTTTCGAGGGGACTCAATGAACTGTGTATACTACGACCCACTTCACCTACCCATGCCTAACGATATAGCCTACAAGATTCGCACACTTGGATTCACTCCCACCGAACCAGCCGTCCAAGGTCCTAAACAGACTGATGACTTCAACTGTGGAGTCCATGTATGCCTCATTGCAAGAGCCATCTCCAGACGTAAAGACCTCCAGTATAGCACTGAGGCCGTCAGCACGTTTCGTGAAGGATTCCTTAGAAATCTGCAAAACTCTCCCACAGTGAAGTGTATTTTTCCCAGTGAGGACCAGAACTGGCTACTCGCGCCCTTACCCGTAAAAAACTCTGGCCAACGAAAATCTTCGTCGCCGAAAATTACCGTTGAGAAAAAAGCCGAGAAACAAGCCAAACCAGTCCTGTTACCCCAACCCAAACCCAAGACTCAAGCAGCTATCCATACGAAGTCTATTGATGTGGCAGCTACCACACCGGCCACAACATCTCTTCCCAAACTGATGGATCTCAAGCTCCATGACTCTCCCGAGTTCACGGATCCCAAGCTGAGCATCCGACACTGGTTCTGGAAAAAATTCAATGATTACAAAGCTGAAAAGCAACCACTCTCCACTCTCGAATGGATCCTTGAACAGTTCACCGCGGCCACTTTTCAGTTAGCCACCGGAAAAACTCATACAGTCAAACAGATTCTCAAGAGAGCACTTCCTCCAGTTATGAAAGAAGGAGAAATGTGCACCCAGACAGAAAAGAAAGACAGAGCCCGTCCGGCTAGAGCGCCAATGAACGTGTGGTGCGCCAAAACAGTCAGACTCGGCTACAAGAGTAATCGGCCCAAGACATTTAACGCCATCATGGGAAACAGCAGTGTCACGTGTAAAGTTCCTATTTCGGAAGTTGAAGATTACTTTGCTAGCACTACGAAACGAACCAACACCTCTCCAGAAGCGCTTTCCCAGCTAGCTACCAGAATTGATCCAGTGCAGACTCCCAATTTTATGACCGACTTTACCCGCGAAGAAATCGAACTAGTATTCAAAAAAGCAAAAGACACATCACCTGGAACCGACGGACTGCGTTACGAACAGCTCAAAGCTGTCGACCCCAGTCTCGAAATTCTGCACGCCGTGTACAATGAAGTTAAAAGCCTGAAGAAAATTCCATCGTCATGGAAAGAAGCTGAAACTACTCTCATTCACAAAGGAGGAGACGAATCAGATCTCTCCAACTGGCGACCGATTAGCCTTATTCTTACTATATACAAGGTTTACAGCAGTCTTTGGAATAACAGGATTAAGAAAGTTGACGGAGTTATTAGCCATTGTCAACGTGGGTTTTCTCAGCGAGATGGCTGTGCCGAAAGCATCTCCATACTGAGAGCCTCAATAGAGCATGCGAGATCGACCCGCGGAAATCTCTCAGTAGCATGGCTCGACCTCACAAACGCATTTGGTTCTGTACCTCATGAACTGATCCTCCACTCTCTCACCGCTTTCGGCTTCCCGGATGAATTTGTGCAGATTATTGGGGACTTCTATAAGGGAAGCACCATGCGAGTAGTTACAGCGCTAGCTAAGACAAAACCTATTACATTGCATTCAGGAGTAAAACAAGGCGACCCCATCAGCCCAACGCTCTTCAATATAGCATTAGAATACTTAATCAGAGGGCATTTGGAAAGATCTAAGGGCCACACGATGATCTCGTCTAAAATCGAACTTTTGGCGTTTGCCGACGATATGGCTGTAGTCTGTGACAGCAACGCCCAGTTGGAAAAAGATCTCGATGCTCTGGACAAAGATGCCAGCAGTCTTAATCTCATTTTCAAGCCTAGGAAATGCGCATCTCTCACTATTAAGAGTGGAGATGCATGTACGGCCACACCTCTCAAAATTAGAGGCGAGCCAATAAGATGTATGTCTGGTAAAGATTATTACAATTATCTTGGTGTACGAATTGGTACTGAGACGTTCTCTGACGCTAGCGATCTCCTGGAGAAAGCCACCTCAGATATGTCCAAGCTACGTGACTGCAAATTAGCACCTTGGCAAAAGTTGGACGCCCTCAAGACATTTATTCTCCCCCGGCTAGGACACATCGCAATGAACGGTGCTCCCGAATTAAAAGCCGTCAATGTATTCGCCGACATTACTCGAGCAGCAGTTAAAGACTTTCACAACCTACCCAAAAAAGGTTCTCCCAACGAATACGTACACCTGCCAATCAGCAAAGGTGGATTGGGAGTAATTTGTCCAAAGACTCAGATTATGATTTGCAGCATTACGTCTATGCTTCGTAAGCTTTGGTCGGACGATCCTGACATCAGCAACCTGCATTGGGATCATCTACGAGCAGCCTCGTCTCGATTCCACAGAGTTGAAGTCTCAACTGATGCTCAGGCTGCCGAAATGTTGAGTAACATTGCTGCCACAGTAAACTCTGGTTCCAGATTCACAATGTTCACTAGAATTCGACAGGCAGTTAACCACCTGTCTAAAGCCAAGAATTCTCCACTTCTCAAGCTTGAATTTGTCATTGAAAACGAAGATCTAGTCCTGAAAGTGCATGCACATGAACGACGCGCCGAAGTTACCATTGACCGAAGCAAGATCAAGACTCTCAACAAATTGCTACGACACGAAGTCGAGGAAAGCCTCTTCCACCGATTCACCACCAGCAAACGCGCTGGAAAAATCGTACAGGCCCTTGCACGAGATAAGCGTAATAATACCTTCGTCAAGGACGGAGGATGGGTAAGCTATTCAGGCCACAAATTTGTGCACAAAGCACGCCTGGACCTGATGCACCTGAATTCTAGCATTGTTAACTACAAGACTCAGAACAATAAGCAGTGCCGTCGATGCGGTTATGCGGTCGAATCTATGGCACACGTGCAACAGAATTGCCACTACCAATTAGGCACCACCATCACTGACCGCCACAACGCTGTACTGGCCAGAGTTATACACAGTGCCAAGCAAGGCTCACGGAAAGACTGGACCTTTGCAGTTGACAAACGCTGTCATCTCGATCAAAAACGTCCGGACCTTGTCATTACCAATGAGAAAAAGAAAGAAGTCGTTATCATGGATGTCTGTATCCCATTTGAGCTCGGGGAAGCGGCAATGCAGGCAGCACATCAACGCAAAATTGACAAGTATACAGAACTCAAGAATAGTTTTATCAGAAAAGGCTACAAGGCTACACTTCTCCCAATAGTGGTGGGATCGTTTGGATCCTGGAGACCTGAAAATGATGTTGCATTACGAGAACTCGGTATCAGTAAAGCGTATGCCAAGAGAATGATCGAACTCATCACCGCTTCTGTAATCGAGCACAGCAAGAACATCTACTGGAAGCATATACACGGCAATCAATACCATATTGTTCCAAACTTTCTCCCCATAGTTGAGCCCAAGGGAGCCAACTGGGGCACTACGGAAAGTTTGGAGGGGCAGAACCACGATCCTCCCCCTTTGCATAGCTCTAATGACGAAATGTAAAGCTTGGGAAAATGGTATGGAACCCCCTGTTGACGGACTACGGACTACGGATTACGACGTCTGAAAGATTGCTGCTAGGCTACATTCCTTCCAATCCAAGGATAACAGCCACGATAGTAACACTAGAGTAGGACAAACGATTAAATGTACTTTTCAGTTTTGGTTATCGTTTTGTATTAATGGGCTCTAGACTCGCCGAAATCTAGAGTTGGACAGTTCGCCATCGCTCTCAGCTTCTGCTGAGGCGGCTGTCCGGACGACAACTACGCAACACCAGGTAGTTGGCAGGATGGGAAACTTGAAATATAGGAACCCCCCAAACAATACGCAGACCCCTCGACTGGACCTTAGTGAATACCCTGGAAGCGGATGTGTACAACCCTACACTGAAACTGAAGGGGCTTGCAGCTAATGGTCTTAACGGTCGTTCTGTCTGACTGAAAGAAGGTGCTATACGCATTGGAAACTCATTACCCCAGGAGCTCGCTCCGTAATCAGATTCCCCCTTCAATAGTCTCTAGTGCTCTGCGGAGTCACTAGGGTGTATTGACTAATTGGGCTCATCCTTCAGTTCTTATCGAATTAACCTTCGATATGAATTCCATCGGAATTCAAAAGGTTAACTGATTTTTGAGACCAGAAGTGGTTGCTGGCTTGCTAGCTCCACTTCGAGGGTCGACCCAGCATTGCACTATTGCTGGGAACGGCCCCTCCCTTCGGGGATAAAAAAAAGTAGATCAAAAATGAGTTGGGTACCAGTTATAGATCAAATTTTGAAAAAGTTACGAAATGAACACAAAAGTAGTTTATATTCAACATATGTCGAAAAAAAGGTTCAAAAACAAGTGTTTTCATATCAAATTTCCTTTTTAAACTTTGTTTTATCAACTTTTTCCAGCGAAATTCCGTTTTGCTTACTCTGTGGTAAGCAAATCCTCCTTTCGTAACGGCGCTTGCACTTTGTAACGCCAAATCCCAACCCACCGCACGGGATTCCGTGCCACAGTAAATATTAACTTTTTTCGAGGTAAGGTGCTAAATTTCTGTAGTTTGGTCACGTGTCACGTGACTACTGTAGTTACTTGTAGTTTACTCGTAATTAGTGTCCTCCTACTGGAGAACGTTCCAAAATGTCTCTGAGCCACAAAGTAAATTGGGTCAGAATGAGAAAGCACCTCAAACTTGGGCTATTAAACCAAAGAATAAGTAGACATATTGTAGGGATGTAAGAGACGTACGTACTTAACCTTGTTTCGTTTTCCAAATAAGCAGCAAAAAGCGAGCAAAAAGCTTACGGCACCCGGGATTCCCAAGCCGTCTCCGATCCAAGTACTAACCGGGCCCAACGTTGCTTGACTTGCCAGATCGGACGGGATGGCGTATTTTCAACGTGGTATGGTCGTAAGCGAAAGCAGACCTATCTCCATGTGGGAAGTGATGAGAACAGTTGATTTTAAAAAACTGTCAGGGGATACAGAAACATTGTCTGATAGGCTGCGCGTGACCTCCACGCTCAAATTCACGTGATAACTGTAAGTTTACTAGTAAGTGGCGTTTTACCAGTACTATGTACGGACGTCTCTGAATAGAATACGAACAATTATTTTAGTTTGTATCGCTTCTCGGCCTTTTGGCTCAGATCATTTGTTAGTTTCAGTTCTTATCGAATTAACCTTCGATATGAATTCCACCGGAATTCAAAAGGTTAACTGATTTTTGAGACCAGAAGTGGTTGCTGGCTTGCTAGCTCCACTTCGAGGGTCGACCCAGCATTGCACTATTGCTGGGAACGGCCCCTCCCTTCGGGGATAAAAAAAAAGTAGATCAAAAATGAGTTGGGTACCAGTTATAGATCAAATTTTGAAAAAGTTACGAAATGGACACAAAAATAGTTTATATTGCACATATGTCAAAAAAAGGTTCAAAAACAAGTGTTTTCATATCAAATTTCCTTTTTAAACTTTGTTTTATCAACTTTTTCCAGCGAAATTCCGTTTTGCTTACTCTGTGGTAAGCAAATCCTCCTTTCGTAACGGCGCTTGCACTTTGTAACGCCAAATCCCAACCCACCGCACGGGATTCCGTGCCACAGTAAATATTAACTTTTTTCGAGGTAAGGTGCTAAATTTCTGTAGTTTGGTCACGTGTCACGTGACTACTGTAGTTACTTGTAGTTTACTCGTAATTAGTGTCCTCCTACTGGAGAACGTTCCAAAATGTCTCTGAGCCACAAAGTAAATTGGGTCAGAATGAGAAAGCACCTCAAACTTGGGCTATTAAACCAAAGAATAAGTAGACATATTGTAGGGATGTAAGAGACGTACGTACTTAACCTTGTTTCGTTTTCCAAATAAGCAGCAAAAAGCGAGCAAAAAGCTTACGGCACCCGGGATTCCCAAGCCGTCTCCGATCCAAGTACTAACCGGGCCCAACGTTGCTTGACTTGCCAGATCGGACGGGATGGCGTATTTTCAACGTGGTATGGTCGTAAGCGAAAGCAGACCTATCTCCATGTGGGAAGTGATGAGAACAGTTGATTTTAAAAAACTGTCAGGGGATACAGAAACATTGTCTGATAGGCTGCGCGTGACCTCCACGCTCAAATTCACGTGATAACTGTAAGTTTACTAGTAAGTGGCGTTTTACCAGTACTATGTACGGACGTCTCTGAATAGAATACGAACAATTATTTTAGTTTGTATCGCTTCTCGGCCTTTTGGCTCAGATCATTTGTTAGTTTCAGTTCTTATCGAATTAACCTTCGATATGAATTCCACCGGAATTCAAAAGGTTAACTGATTTTTGAGACCAGAAGTGGTTGCTGGCTTGCTAGCTCCACTTCGAGGGTCGACCCAGCATTGCACTATTGCTGGGAACGGCCCCTCCCTTCGGGGATAAAAAAAAAGTAGATCAAAAATGAGTTGGGTACCAGTTATAGATCAAATTTTGAAAAAGTTACGAAATGGACACAAAAATAGTTTATATTGCACATATGTCAAAAAAAGGTTCAAAAACAAGTGTTTTCATATCAAATTTCCTTTTTAAACTTTGTTTTATCAACTTTTTCCAGCGAAATTCCGTTTTGCTTACTCTGTGGTAAGCAAATCCTCCTTTCGTAACGGCGCTTGCACTTTGTAACGCCAAATCCCAACCCACCGCACGGGATTCCGTGCCACAGTAAATATTAACTTTTTTCGAGGTAAGGTGCTAAATTTCTGTAGTTTGGTCACGTGTCACGTGACTACTGTAGTTACTTGTAGTTTACTCGTAATTAGTGTCCTCCTACTGGAGAACGTTCCAAAATGTCTCTGAGCCACAAAGTAAATTGGGTCAGAATGAGAAAGCACCTCAAACTTGGGCTATTAAACCAAAGAATAAGTAGACATATTGTAGGGATGTAAGAGACGTACGTACTTAACCTTGTTTCGTTTTCCAAATAAGCAGCAAAAAGCGAGCAAAAAGCTTACGGCACCCGGGATTCCCAAGCCGTCTCCGATCCAAGTACTAACCGGGCCCAACGTTGCTTGACTTGCCAGATCGGACGGGATGGCGTATTTTCAACGTGGTATGGTCGTAAGCGAAAGCAGACCTATCTCCATGTGGGAAGTGATGAGAACAGTTGATTTTAAAAAACTGTCAGGGGATACAGAAACATTGTCTGATAGGCTGCGCGTGACCTCCACGCTCAAATTCACGTGATAACTGTAAGTTTACTAGTAAGTGGCGTTTTACCAGTACTATGTACGGACGTCTCTGAATAGAATACGAACAATTATTTTAGTTTGTATCGCTTCTCGGCCTTTTGGCTCAGATCATTTGTTAGTTTCAGTTCTTATCGAATTAACCTTCGATATGAATTCCACCGGAATTCAAAAGGTTAACTGATTTTTGAGACCAGAAGTGGTTGCTGGCTTGCTAGCTCCACTTCGAGGGTCGACCCAGCATTGCACTATTGCTGGGAACGGCCCCTCCCTTCGGGGATAAAAAAAAAGTAGATCAAAAATGAGTTGGGTACCAGTTATAGATCAAATTTTGAAAAAGTTACGAAATGGACACAAAAATAGTTTATATTGCACATATGTCAAAAAAAGGTTCAAAAACAAGTGTTTTCATATCAAATTTCCTTTTTAAACTTTGTTTTATCAACTTTTTCCAGCGAAATTCCGTTTTGCTTACTCTGTGGTAAGCAAATCCTCCTTTCGTAACGGCGCTTGCACTTTGTAACGCCAAATCCCAACCCACCGCACGGGATTCCGTGCCACAGTAAATATTAACTTTTTTCGAGGTAAGGTGCTAAATTTCTGTAGTTTGGTCACGTGTCACGTGACTACTGTAGTTACTTGTAGTTTACTCGTAATTAGTGTCCTCCTACTGGAGAACGTTCCAAAATGTCTCTGAGCCACAAAGTAAATTGGGTCAGAATGAGAAAGCACCTCAAACTTGGGCTATTAAACCAAAGAATAAGTAGACATATTGTAGGGATGTAAGAGACGTACGTACTTAACCTTGTTTCGTTTTCCAAATAAGCAGCAAAAAGCGAGCAAAAAGCTTACGGCACCCGGGATTCCCAAGCCGTCTCCGATCCAAGTACTAACCGGGCCCAACGTTGCTTGACTTGCCAGATCGGACGGGATGGCGTATTTTCAACGTGGTATGGTCGTAAGCGAAAGCAGACCTATCTCCATGTGGGAAGTGATGAGAACAGTTGATTTTAAAAAACTGTCAGGGGATACAGAAACATTGTCTGATAGGCTGCGCGTGACCTCCACGCTCAAATTCACGTGATAACTGTAAGTTTACTAGTAAGTGGCGTTTTACCAGTACTATGTACGGACGTCTCTGAATAGAATACGAACAATTATTTTAGTTTGTATCGCTTCTCGGCCTTTTGGCTCAGATCATTTGTTAGTTTCAGTTCTTATCGAATTAACCTTCGATATGAATTCCACCGGAATTCAAAAGGTTAACTGATTTTTGAGACCAGAAGTGGTTGCTGGCTTGCTAGCTCCACTTCGAGGGTCGACCCAGCATTGCACTATTGCTGGGAACGGCCCCTCCCTTCGGGGATAAAAAAAAAGTAGATCAAAAATGAGTTGGGTACCAGTTATAGATCAAATTTTGAAAAAGTTACGAAATGGACACAAAAATAGTTTATATTGCACATATGTCAAAAAAAGGTTCAAAAACAAGTGTTTTCATATCAAATTTCCTTTTTAAACTTTGTTTTATCAACTTTTTCCAGCGAAATTCCGTTTTGCTTACTCTGTGGTAAGCAAATCCTCCTTTCGTAACGGCGCTTGCACTTTGTAACGCCAAATCCCAACCCACCGCACGGGATTCCGTGCCACAGTAAATATTAACTTTTTTCGAGGTAAGGTGCTAAATTTCTGTAGTTTGGTCACGTGTCACGTGACTACTGTAGTTACTTGTAGTTTACTCGTAATTAGTGTCCTCCTACTGGAGAACGTTCCAAAATGTCTCTGAGCCACAAAGTAAATTGGGTCAGAATGAGAAAGCACCTCAAACTTGGGCTATTAAACCAAAGAATAAGTAGACATATTGTAGGGATGTAAGAGACGTACGTACTTAACCTTGTTTCGTTTTCCAAATAAGCAGCAAAAAGCGAGCAAAAAGCTTACGGCACCCGGGATTCCCAAGCCGTCTCCGATCCAAGTACTAACCGGGCCCAACGTTGCTTGACTTGCCAGATCGGACGGGATGGCGTATTTTCAACGTGGTATGGTCGTAAGCGAAAGCAGACCTATCTCCATGTGGGAAGTGATGAGAACAGTTGATTTTAAAAAACTGTCAGGGGATACAGAAACATTGTCTGATAGGCTGCGCGTGACCTCCACGCTCAAATTCACGTGATAACTGTAAGTTTACTAGTAAGTGGCGTTTTACCAGTACTATGTACGGACGTCTCTGAATAGAATACGAACAATTATTTTAGTTTGTATCGCTTCTCGGCCTTTTGGCTCAGATCATTTGTTAGTTTCAGTTCTTATCGAATTAACCTTCGATATGAATTCCACCGGAATTCAAAAGGTTAACTGATTTTTGAGACCAGAAGTGGTTGCTGGCTTGCTAGCTCCACTTCGAGGGTCGACCCAGCATTGCACTATTGCTGGGAACGGCCCCTCCCTTCGGGGATAAAAAAAAAGTAGATCAAAAATGAGTTGGGTACCAGTTATAGATCAAATTTTGAAAAAGTTACGAAATGGACACAAAAATAGTTTATATTGCACATATGTCAAAAAAAGGTTCAAAAACAAGTGTTTTCATATCAAATTTCCTTTTTAAACTTTGTTTTATCAACTTTTTCCAGCGAAATTCCGTTTTGCTTACTCTGTGGTAAGCAAATCCTCCTTTCGTAACGGCGCTTGCACTTTGTAACGCCAAATCCCAACCCACCGCACGGGATTCCGTGCCACAGTAAATATTAACTTTTTTCGAGGTAAGGTGCTAAATTTCTGTAGTTTGGTCACGTGTCACGTGACTACTGTAGTTACTTGTAGTTTACTCGTAATTAGTGTCCTCCTACTGGAGAACGTTCCAAAATGTCTCTGAGCCACAAAGTAAATTGGGTCAGAATGAGAAAGCACCTCAAACTTGGGCTATTAAACCAAAGAATAAGTAGACATATTGTAGGGATGTAAGAGACGTACGTACTTAACCTTGTTTCGTTTTCCAAATAAGCAGCAAAAAGCGAGCAAAAAGCTTACGGCACCCGGGATTCCCAAGCCGTCTCCGATCCAAGTACTAACCGGGCCCAACGTTGCTTGACTTGCCAGATCGGACGGGATGGCGTATTTTCAACGTGGTATGGTCGTAAGCGAAAGCAGACCTATCTCCATGTGGGAAGTGATGAGAACAGTTGATTTTAAAAAACTGTCAGGGGATACAGAAACATTGTCTGATAGGCTGCGCGTGACCTCCACGCTCAAATTCACGTGATAACTGTAAGTTTACTAGTAAGTGGCGTTTTACCAGTACTATGTACGGACGTCTCTGAATAGAATACGAACAATTATTTTAGTTTGTATCGCTTCTCGGCCTTTTGGCTCAGATCATTTGTTAGTTTCAGTTCTTATCGAATTAACCTTCGATATGAATTCCACCGGAATTCAAAAGGTTAACTGATTTTTGAGACCAGAAGTGGTTGCTGGCTTGCTAGCTCCACTTCGAGGGTCGACCCAGCATTGCACTATTGCTGGGAACGGCCCCTCCCTTCGGGGATAAAAAAAAGTAGATCAAAAATGAGTTGGGTACCAGTTATAGATCAAATTTTGAAAAAGTTACGAAATGAACACAAAAGTAGTTTATATTCAACATATGTCGAAAAAAGGTGTCAAAACAAGTGTTTTCATATTCAATTTCCTTTTTATATTTTGTTTCATCAACTTTTTCAAACAAAATTCCGTTTTGCTTACTCTGTGGTAAGCAAATCCTCCTTTTGTAACCGCGCTTGCACTTTGTAACGCCAAATCCCAACCCATGGCACGGGATTCCGTGCCACAGTAAATATTAACTTTTTTCGAGGTAAGGTGCTAAATTATTGTAGTTCGTTCACGTTTCACGTGACTACTGTAGTTACTTGTAGTTTACTCGTAATTAGTGTCCTCCTACTGGAGAACGTTCCAAAATGTCTCTGAGCCACAAAGTAAATTGGGTCAGAATGAGAAAGCACCTCAAACTTGGGCTATTAAACCAAAGAATAAGTAGACATATTGTAGGGATGTAAGAGACGTACGTACTTAACCTTGTTTCGTTTTCCAAATAAGCAGCAAAAAGCGAGCAAAAAGCTTACGGCACCCGGGATTCCCAAGCCGTCTCCGATCCAAGTACTAACCGGGCCCAACGTTGCTTGACTTGCCAGATCGGACGGGATGGCGTATTTTCAACGTGGTATGGTCGTAAGCGAAAGCAGACCTATCTCCATGTGGGAAGTGATGAGAACAGTTGATTTTAAAAAACTGTCAGGGGATACAGAAACATTGTCTGATAGGCTGCGCGTGACCTCCACGCTCAAATTCACGTGATAACTGTAAGTTTACTAGTAAGTGGCGTTTTACCAGTACTATGTACGGACGTCTCTGAATAGAATACGAACAATTATTTTAGTTTGTATCGCTTCTCGGCCTTTTGGCTCAGATCAAAGTGTGCAATTCGCTCTTATCGAATAAACCTTCGGTATAGAACCCACTGTACTTCCTTGTTCTCTGCACAAATGCCCAGAAGGGATCTGCCTTCGCCTCCCTCGCCTCCTATGCTTTCTTTGCCTTTGCCTTCTCCAGTCGAGCTCTTTGCTCCTGTCATCCTCTTGAGGGGACCCGAAAGGGCCCTCATTAGGGCCTCCTTCAGGAGGGGCAGGACTGAGTGCAGTACGGAATTTTTTGAGGGTTGGTGCCCCTACGACCTCTGCCTCCGGGTAGATGATCGTCAAACGCACTGCCTCCGGGCTCACGGCTTCCCCTCTCGTCCCATCGAGAATGTTGCCGAACCCATTGGGGCTCTCCGCCTTCTTCCCGGTCTTTGCCTTCTTCCCGGTCTTTGCCTTCGTTCCGGTATTAGCCTTCTTCCCGGCCTTCGCCTTCCCTGCAGCCACGCTCGCATTACCGAGCCTGCTGCTGACTTCTCTCCTGGTTTAGACTCGCCTTTCCCCCGGTTACCGACTTGCACCGATCCCCGTCTTATTCCCGGCTTTTGCATCCACACTCGATCCGGCCCTCTCTCTGGGAGCGACGGTCTTTGGAGGATTCTCGCTGCTACTGAGAATCCGATGATGAAGGTAATCGAGACTGATACCGTCTCAGCCTTCTCTCTCCCCGGCTTTTGCAGCCACGCTCAACCAGTCGAGCTTGCTGCCGAATTCAGCTTCTGCCTTATTTTCCGGTGGCCTACGTGCACCACTGCCTCCTTATTTACCCGCCTTTGCAGCCACGCCCAATTACTTGAGCTTGCTGCCGTATTCAGCCTTGACCCACGCAACCACGTTCGATCCGGCCCTCTCAGACTAGCTGAGAGCGACGGTCTTTGGAGGACTCTCACTGCTACAGAGAGCCCGATGATGGAGTTACTCGAAATTGTTGACAAACTCACGCCTTACTCCTGCAGCCACGTTCGTTTGATCGTTCTTGCTACAGAATTCTCCACTGTTTCCGACTCGCCTTTCTCCCTGTTGCCAACGTGCACTGGCCCTTGCCTTCCTTCCGACTTTTGCATCACCACCCGGTTTGGCCCTCTTAGATCCGCACCTCTCCATGAGGTTGCCGTGCAACACGAACAGAATATCTCTCGCCCGTGCCTCTTTGGAGGCGCGCCGGCCGAGCAGATAGTTCAAGACACGGTAGCTGTCCCAGAGATTGTCCGGCAAGACATGCCTACCAAAAGTATTACCTTGAAAGTGCAGGTGCCCTAAGCTAAGTATCTGCGCTGCCCACTCTGTGAGCACAAGCAGATCCAGTTCTGTAACACCAAGTCGAACCCGAACAATGCACGCCATAGCTTAAAGAAACATATCAAGGAAGTTGAGAAATACTCGAACATTGAATTCAGAATGCAATGCAGTATCTGCAAAGTTGAGGCCCCTTCCTCCGCTGCCTACCCTGCCAAATGGATCCAGAAACACTTACGAGAAAAGCACCCCGATGCCACGGTCCTAGCGGCCAAGCCCACAGGTAACTTCGAATGTGAACACTGCGGTGAACGCTTCGATAGAAATTGTGGCCTACGCTCTCACCGGACTTCTTGCAAACCGAAAACCGCCTCCAAGACTACAGACGTGAAAGCAATTATGAAAAAAGCCTGGAACGCAAAACCAGTCATTCCGTACAAAAAGAAAGACGCACCAGTTGTCCTCACTCCCACTAAGGATGACCTTGACAAATTGGAATCGCGCCCTCAAACCCGATCTGTGACTAAAAAGGCTGAAGAATTCCGCACTCTGATACAGCTATCATCTACCAAAAAACAAGCCGAAACTCGCGAACCTACCACAGTCTCCAAGAAACTATGTACAATTACCGAAGATTCCCCCTCTGGCAAACGCAAGAGCATGGGTATAAATTTGTTCAGTCCAGCAATAACGTCTCAACCAGTGGTCTCGATTCAGAACAGACGGCTCACCACCTGTGCCCCGACAGGCATTCCCAAACCGTCCCAATTCAGAAGGACGTCATTAGCACCTGCAGCTGTATCTTCTAAAATGAGCTTTTTCCAACCTCGCAAATCACTCTCCTCGCAAGTACAACCAGTCTCAACCAAGCTCCAAGTATCAGCCCAGAAGCCTCAATCACAACCGACGAGCACCAATCCTGCTTCCATTGTGAAGATAGATGTAGAGTGTCTCCTAGCTCGGAGCGGAAACAAGGCCTGGCTGTCATCTGACATCGTGTGGGAGTACCTCCAACGAGAATGCTACTCACCCATTGCACGTGCAGTTGATCCATTACTCTGGCAAACATCCGATTACAAGTCTTATATTCTTCGCCAAATAGGATACGTCGACGCGCTTCTTCCCATTTGTGTAGAAAATCACTGGAGGCTTCTCCACTTTCGAGGGGACTCAATGAACTGTGTATACTACGACCCACTTCACCTACCCATGCCTAACGATATAGCCTACAAGATTCGCACACTTGGATTCACTCCCACCGAACCAGCCGTCCAAGGTCCTAAACAGACTGATGACTTCAACTGTGGAGTCCATGTATGCCTCATTGCAAGAGCCATCTCCAGACGTAAAGACCTCCAGTATAGCACTGAGGCCGTCAGCACGTTTCGTGAAGGATTCCTTAGAAATCTGCAAAACTCTCCCACAGTAAAGTGTATTTTTCCCAGTGAGGACCAGAACTGGCTACTCGCGCCCTTACCCGTAAAAAACTCTGGCCAACGAAAATCTTCGTCGCCGGAAATTACCGTTGAGAAAAAAGCCGAGAAACAAGCCAAACCAGTCCTGTTACCCCAACCCAAACCCAAGACTCAAGCAGCTATCCATACGAAGTCTATTGATGTGGCAGCTACCACACCGGCCACAACCTCTCTTCCCAAACTGATGGATCTCAAGCTCCATGACTCTCCCGAGTTCACGGATCCCAAGCTGAGCATCCGACACTGGTTCTGGAAAAAATTCAATGTTTACAAAGCTGAAAAGCAACCACTCTCCACTCTCGAATGGATCCTTGAACAGTTCACCGCGGCCACTTTTCAGTTAGCCACCGGAAAAACTCATACAGTCAAACAGATTCTCAAGAGAGCACTTCCCCCAGTTATGAAAGAAGGAGAAATGTGCACCCAGACAGAAAAGAAAGACAGAGCCCGTCCGGCTAGAGCGCCAATGAACGTGTGGTGCGCCAAAACAGTCAGACTCGGCTACAAAAATAATCGGCCCAAGACATTTAACGCCATCATGGGAAACAGCAGTGCCACGTGTAAAGTTCCTATTTCGGAAGTTGAAGATTACTTTGCTAGCACTACGAAACGAACCAACACCTCTCCAGAAGCGCTTTCCCAGCTAGCTACCAGAATTGATCCAGTGCAGACTCCCAATTTTATGACCGACTTTACCCACGAAGAAATCGAACTAGTATTCAAAAAAGCAAAAGACACATCACCTGGAACCGACGGACTGCGTTACGAACAGCTCAAAGCTGTCGACCCCAGTCTCGAAATTCTGCACGCCGTGTACAATGAAGTTAAAAGCCTGAAGAAAATTCCATCGTCATGGAAAGAAGCTGAAACTACTCTCATTCACAAAGGAGGAGACGAATCAGATCTCTCCAACTGGCGACCGATTAGCCTTATTCTTACTATATACAAGGTTTACAGCAGTCTTTGGAATAACAGGATTAAGAAAGTTGACGGAGTTATTAGCCATTGTCAACGTGGGTTTTCTCAGCGAGATGGCTGTGCCGAAAGCATCTCCATACTGAGAGCCTCAATAGAGCATGCGAGATCGACCCGCGGAAATCTCTCAGTAGCATGGCTCGACCTCACAAACGCATTTGGTTCTGTACCTCATGAACTGATCCTCCACTCTCTCACCGCTTTCGGCTTTCCGGATGAATTTGTGCAGATTATTGGGGACTTCTATAAGGAAAGCACCATGCGAGTAGTTACAGCGCTAGCTAAAACAAAGCCTATTACATTGCATTCAGGAGTAAAACAAGGCGACCCCATCAGCCCAACGCTCTTCAATATAGCATTAGAATACTTAATCAGAGGGCATTTGGAAAGATCTAAGGGCCACACGATGATCTCGTCTAAAATCGAACTTTTGGCGTTTGCCGACGATATGGCTGTAGTCTGTGACAGCAACGCCCAGTTGGAAAAAGATCTCGATGCTCTGGACAAAGATGCCAGCAGTCTTAATCTCATTTTCAAGCCTAGGAAATGCGCATCTCTCACTATTAAGAGTGGCGATGCATGTACGGCCACACCTCTCAGAATTAGAGGCGAGCCAATAAGATGTATGTCTGGTAAGGATTATTACAATTATCTTGGTGTACGAATTGGTACTGAGACGTTCTCTGACGCTAGCGATCTCCTGGAGAAAGCCACCTCAGATATGTCCAAGCTACGTGACTGCAAATTAGCACCTTGGCAAAAGTTGGACGCCCTCAAGACATTTATTCTTCCCCGGCTAGGACACATCGCAATGAACGGTGCTCCCGAATTAAAAGCCGTCAATGTATTCGCCGACATTACTCGAGCAGCAGTTAAAGACTTTCACAACCTACCCAAAAAAGGTTCTCCCAACGAATACGTACACCTGCCAATCAGCAAAGGCGGATTGGGAGTAATTTGTCCAAAGACTCAGATTATGATTTGCAGCATTACGTCTATGCTTCGTAAGCTTTGGTCGGACGATCCTGACATCAGCAACCTGCATTGGAATCATCTACGAGCAGCCTCGTCTCGATTCCACAGAGTTGAAGTCTCAACTGATGCTCAGGCTGCCGAAATGTTGAGTAACATTGCTGCCACAGTAAACTCTGGTTCCAGATTCACAATGTTCACTAGAATTCGACAGGCAGTTAACCACCTGTCGAAAGCCAAGAATTCTCCACTTCTCAAGCTTGAATTTGTCATTGAAAACGAAGAACTAGTCCTGAAAGTGCATGCACATGAACGACGCGCCGAAGTTACCATTGACCGAAGCAAGATCAAGACTCTCAACAAATTGCTACGACACGAAGTCGAGGAAAGCCTCTTCCACCGATTCACCACCAGCAAACGCGCTGGAAAAATCGTACAGGCCCTTGCACGAGATAAGCGTAATAATACCTTCGTCAAGGACGGAGGATGGGTAAGCTATTCAGGCCACAAATTCGTGCACAAAGCACGCCTGGACCTGATGCACCTGAATTCTAGCATTGTTAACTACAAGACTCAGAACAATAAGCAGTGCCGTCGATGCGGTTATGCGGTCGAATCTATGGCACACGTGCAACAGAATTGCCACTACCAATTAGGCACCACCATCACTGACCGCCACAACGCTGTACTGGCCAGAGTTATACACAGTGCCAAGCAAGGCTCACGGAAAGACTGGACCTTTGCAGTTGACAAACGCTGTCATCTCGATCAAAAACGTCCGGACCTTGTCATTACCAATGAGAAAAAGAAAGAAGTCGTTATCATGGATGTCTGTATCCCATTTGAGCTCGGGGAAGCGGCAATGCAGGCAGCACATGAACGCAAAATTGACAAGTATACAGAACTCAAGAATAGTTTTATCAGAAAAGGTTACAAGGCTACACTTCTCCCAATAGTGGTGGGATCGTTTGGATCCTGGAGACCTGAAAATGATGTTGCATTACGAGAACTCGGTATCAGTAAAGCGTATGCCAAGAGAATGATCGAACTCATCACCGCTTCTGTAATCGAGCACAGCAAGAACATCTACTGGAAGCATATACACGGCAATCAATACCATATTGTTCCAAACTTTCTCCCCATAGTTGAGCCCAAGGGAGCCAACTGGGGCACTACGGAAAGTTTGGAGGGGCAGAACCACGATCCTCCCCCTTTGCATAGCTCTAATGCCGAAATGTAAAGCTTGGGAAAATGGTATGGAACCCCCTGTTGACGGACTACGGACTACGGATTACGACGTCTGAAAGATTGCTGCTAGGCTACATTCCTTCCAATCCAAGGATAACAGCCACGATAGTAACACTAGAGTAGGACAAACGATTAAATGTACTTTTCAGTTTTGGTTATGGTTTTGTATTAATGGGCTCTAGACTCGCCGAAATCTAGAGTTGGACAGTTCGCCATCGCTCTCAGCTTCTGCTGAGGCGGCTGTCCGGACGACAACTACGCAACACCAGGTAGTTGGCAGGATGGGAAACTTGAAATATAGGAACCCCCCAAACAATACGGAGACCCCTCGACTGGACCTTAGTGAATACCCTAGAAGCGGATGTGTACAACCCTACACTGAAACTGAAGGGGCTTGCAGCTAATGGTCTTAACGGTCGTTCTGTCTGACTGAAAGAAGGTGCTATACGCATTGGAAACTCATTACCCCAGGAGCTCGCTCCGTAATCAGATTTCCCCTTCAATAGTCTCTAGTGCTCTGCGGAGTCACTAGGGTGTATTGACTAATTGGGCTCATCCTTCAGTTCTTATCGAATTAACCTTCGATATGAATTCCACCGGAATTCAAAAGGTTAACTGATTTTTGAGACCAGAAGTGGTTGCTGGCTTGCTAGCTCCACTTCGAGGGTCGACCCAGCATTGCACTATTGCTGGGAACGGCCCCTCCCTTCGGGGATAAAAAAAAAGTAGATCAAAAATGAGTTGGGTACCAGTTATAGATCAAATTTTGAAAAAGTTACGAAATGGACACAAAAATAGTTTATATTGCACATATGTCAAAAAAAGGTTCAAAAACAAGTGTTTTCATATCAAATTTCCTTTTTAAACTTTGTTTTATCAACTTTTTCCAGCGAAATTCCGTTTTGCTTACTCTGTGGTAAGCAAATCCTCCTTTCGTAACGGCGCTTGCACTTTGTAACGCCAAATCCCAACCCACCGCACGGGATTCCGTGCCACAGTAAATATTAACTTTTTTCGAGGTAAGGTGCTAAATTTCTGTAGTTTGGTCACGTGTCACGTGACTACTGTAGTTACTTGTAGTTTACTCGTAATTAGTGTCCTCCTACTGGAGAACGTTCCAAAATGTCTCTGAGCCACAAAGTAAATTGGGTCAGAATGAGAAAGCACCTCAAACTTGGGCTATTAAACCAAAGAATAAGTAGACATATTGTAGGGATGTAAGAGACGTACGTACTTAACCTTGTTTCGTTTTCCAAATAAGCAGCAAAAAGCGAGCAAAAAGCTTACGGCACCCGGGATTCCCAAGCCGTCTCCGATCCAAGTACTAACCGGGCCCAACGTTGCTTGACTTGCCAGATCGGACGGGATGGCGTATTTTCAACGTGGTATGGTCGTAAGCGAAAGCAGACCTATCTCCATGTGGGAAGTGATGAGAACAGTTGATTTTAAAAAACTGTCAGGGGATACAGAAACATTGTCTGATAGGCTGCGCGTGACCTCCACGCTCAAATTCACGTGATAACTGTAAGTTTACTAGTAAGTGGCGTTTTACCAGTACTATGTACGGACGTCTCTGAATAGAATACGAACAATTATTTTAGTTTGTATCGCTTCTCGGCCTCTTGGCTAAGATCAAAGTGTGCAATTCGCTCTTATCGAATAAACCTTCGGTATAGAACCCATTGTACTCCCTTGTTCTCTGCACAAATGCCCAGAAGGGATCTGCCTTCGCCTCCCTTGCCTCCTATGCTTTCTTTGCCTTTGCCTTCTCCAGTCGAGCTCTTTGCTCCTGTCATCCTCTTGAGGGGACCCGAAAGGGCCCTCATTAGGGCCTCCTTCAGGAGGGGCAGGACTGAGTGCAGTACGGAATTTTTTGAGGGTTGGTGCCCCTACGACCTCTGCCTCCGGGTAGATGATCGTCAAACGCACTGCCTCCGGGCTCACGGCTTCCCCTCTCGTCCCATCGAGAATGTTGCCGAACCCATTGGGGCTCTCCGCCTTCTTCCCGGTCTTTGCCTTCTTCGCGGTCTTTGCCTTCGTTCCGGTATTAGCCTTCTTCCCGGCCTCTGCCTTCCCCGCAGCCACGCTCGCATTACCGAGCCTGCTGCTGACTTCTGTCCTGGTTTAGACTCGCCTTCCCCCCGGTTACCGACTTGCACCGATCCCCGCCTTCTTCCCGGCCTTTGCATCCACACTCGATCCGACCCTCTCTCTGAGAGCGACGGTCTTTGGAGGATTCTCGCTGCTACTGAGAATCCGATGATGAAGGTAATCGAGACTGATACCGTCCCAGCCTTTTCTCTCCCCGACTTTTGCAGCCACGCTCGAGCAGTCGAGCTTGCTGCCGAATTCAGCTTTAGTCTTCCTTCCCGGTGGCCTACGTGCACCACTGCCTTCTCTCTCCCTGGCCTTTGCAGCCACGCCCAATTACTTGAGCTTGCTGCCGTATTCAGCCTCGACCCAGGCAACCACGTTCGATCCGACCCTCTCAGACTAGCTGAGAGCGACGGTCTTTGGAGGACTCCCACTGCTACAGGGAGCCCGATGATGGAGTTACTCGAAATTGTTGCCAAACTCACGCCTTACTCCTGCAGCCACGTTCGTTTAATCGTTCTTGCTACAGAATTCTCCACTGTTTCCGACTCGCCTTTCTTCCGGTTGCCAACGTGCACTGGCCCTTGCCTTCCTTCCGACTTTTGCATCACCACCCGGTTTGGCCCTCTTAGATCCGCACCTCTCCATGAGGTTGCCGTGCAACACGAACAGAATATCTCTCGCCCGTGCCTCTTTGGAGGCGCGCCGGCCGAGCAGATAGTTCAAGACACGGTAGCTGTCCCAGAGATTGTCCGGCAAGACATGCCTACCAAAAGTATTACCTTGAAAGTGCAGGTGCCCGAAGCTAAGTATCTGCGCTGCCCACTCTGTGAGCACAAGCAGATCCAGTTCTGTAACACCAAGTCGAACCCGAACAATGCACGCCATAGCTTAAAGAAACATATCAAGGAAGTTGAGAAATACTCGAACATTGAATTCAGAATGCAATGCAGTATCTGCAAAGTTGAGGCCCCTTCCTCCGCTGCCTACCCTGCCAAATGGATCCAGAAACACTTACGAGAAAAGCACCCCGATGCCACGGTCCTAGCGGCCAAGCCCACAGGTAACTTCGAATGTGAACACTGCGGTGAACGCTTCGATAGAAATTGTGGCCTACGCTCTCACCGGACTTCTTGCAAACCGAAAACCGCCTCCAAGACTACAGACGTGAAAGCAATTATAAAAAAAGCCTGGAACGCAAAACCAGTCATTCCGTACAAAAAGAAAGACGCACCAGTTGTCCTCACTCCCACTAAGGATGACCTTGACAAATTGGAATCGCGCCCTCAAACCCGATCTGTGACTAAAAGGGCTGAAGAATTCCGCACTCTGATACAGCTATCATCTACCAAAAAACAAGCCGAAACTCGCGAACCTACCACAGTCTCCAAGAAACTATGTACAATTACCGAAGATTCCCCCTCTGGCAAACGCAAGAGCATGGGTATAAATTTGTTCAGTCCAGCAATAACGTCTCAACCAGTGGTCTCGATTCAGAACAGACGGCTCACCACCTGTGCCCCGACAGGCATTCCCAAACCGTCCCAATTCAGAAGGACGTCATTAGCACCTGCAGCTGTATCTTCTAAAATGAGCTTTTTCCAACCTCGCAAATCACTCTCCTCGCAAGTACAACCAGTCTCAACCAAGCTCCAAGTATCAGCCCAGAAGCCTCAATCACAACCGACGAGCACCAATCCTGCTTCCATTGTGAAGATAGATGTAGAGTGTCTCCTAGCTCGGAGCGGAAACAAGGCCTGGCTGTCATCTGACATCGTGTGGGAGTACCTCCAACGAGAATGCTACTCACCCATTGCACGTGCAGTTGATCCATTACTCTGGCAAACATCCGATTACAAGTCTTATATTCTTCGCCAAATAGGATACGTCGACGCGCTTCTTCCCATTTGTGTAGAAAATCACTGGAGGCTTCTCCACTTCCGAGGGGACTCAATGAACTGTGTATACTACGACCCACTTCACCTACCCATGCCTAACGATATAGCCTACAAGATTCGCACACTTGGATTCACTCCCACCGAACCAGCCGTCCAAGGTCCTAAACAGACTGATGACTTCAACTGTGGAGTCCATGTATGCCTCATTGCAAGAGCCATCTCCAGACGTAAAGACCTCCAGTATAGCACTGAGGCCGTCAGCACGTTTCGTGAAGGATTCCTTAGAAATCTGCAAAACTCTCCCACAGTAAAGTGTATTTTTCCCAGTGAGGACCAGAACTGGCTACTCGCGCCCTTACCCGTAAAAAACTCTGGTCAACGAAAATCTTCGTCGCCAGAAATTACCGTTGAGAAAAAAGCCGAGAAACAAGCCAAACCAGTCCTGTTACCCCAACCCAAACCCAAGACTCAAGCAGCTATCCATACGAAGTCTATTGATGTGGCAGCTACCACACCGGCCACAACCTCTCTTCCCAAACTGATGGATCTCAAGCTCCATGACTCTCCCGAGTTCACGGATCCCAAGCTGAGCATCCGACACTGGTTCTGGAAAAAATTCAATGATTACAAAGCTGAAAAGCAACCACTCTCCACTCTCGAATGGATCCTTGAACAGTTCACCGCGGCCACTTTTCAGTTAGCCACCGGAAAAACTCATACAGTCAAACAGATTCTCAAGAGAGCACTTCCCCCAGTTATGAAAGAAGGAGAAATGTGCACCCAGACAGAAAAGAAAGACAGAGCCCGTCCGGCTAGAGCGCCAATGAACGTGTGGTGCGCCAAAACAGTCAGACTCGGCTACAAGAATAATCGGCCCAAGACATTTAACGCCATCATGGGAAACAGCAGTGCCACGTGTAAAGTTCCTATTTCGGAAGTTGAAGATTACTTTGCTAGCACTACGAAACGAACCAACACCTCTCCAGAAGCGCTTTCCCAGCTAGCTACCAGAATTGATCCAGTGCAGACTCCCAATTTTATGACCGACTTCACCCACGAAGAAATCGAACTAGTATTCAAGAAAGCAAAAGACACATCACCTGGAACCGACGGATTGCGTTACGAACAGCTCAAAGCTATCGACCCCAGTCTCGAAATTCTGCACGCCGTGTACAATGAAGTTAAAAGCCTGAAGAAAATTCCATCGTCATGGAAAGAAGCTGAAACTACTCTCATTCACAAAGGAGGAGACGAATCAGATCTCTCTAACTGGCGACCGATTAGCCTTATTCTTACTATATACAAGGTTTACAGCAGTCTTTGGAATAACAGGATTAAGAAAGTTGACGGAGTTATTAGCCATTGTCAACGTGGGTTTTCTCAGCGAGATGGCTGTGCCGAAAGCATCTCCATACTGAGAGCCTCAATAGAGCATGCGAGATCGACCCGCGGAAATCTCTCAGTAGCATGGCTCGACCTCACAAACGCATTTGGTTCTGTACCTCATGAACTGATCCTCCACTCTCTCACCGCTTTCGGCTTCCCGGATGAATTTGTGCAGATTATTGGGGACTTCTATAAGGGAAGCACCATGCGAGTAGTTACAGCGCTAGCTAAGACAAAACCTATTACATTGCATTCAGGAGTGAAACAAGGCGACCCCATCAGCCCAACGCTCTTCAATATAGCATTAGAATACTTAATCAGAGGGCATTTGGAAAGATCTAAGGGCCACACGATGATCTCGTCTAAAATCGAACTTTTGGCGTTTGCCGACGATATGGCTGTAGTCTGTGACAGCAACGCCCAGTTGGAAAAAGATCTCGATGCTCTGGACAAAGATGCCAGCAGTCTTAATCTCATTTTCAAGCCTAGGAAATGCGCATCTCTCACAATTAAGAGTGGAGATGCATGTACGGCCACACCTCTCAAAATTAGAGGCGAGCCAATAAGGTGTATGTCTGGTAAAGATTATTACAATTATCTTGGTGTACGAATTGGTACTGAGACGTTCTCTGACGCTAGCGATCTCCTGGAGAAAGCCACCTCAGATATGTCCAAGCTACGTGACTGCAAATTAGCACCTTGGCAAAAGTTGGACGCCCTCAAGACATTTATTTTCCCCCGGCTAGGACACATCGCAATGAACGGTGCTCCCGAATTAAAAGCCGTCAATGTATTCGCCGACATTACTCGAGCAGCAGTTAAAGACTTTCACAACCTACCCAAAAAAGGTTCTCCCAACGAATACGTACACCTGCCAATCAGCAAAGGTGGATTGGGAGTAATTTGTCCAAAGACTCAGATTATGATTTGCAGCATTACGTCTATGCTTCGTAAGCTTTGGTCGGACGATCCTGACATCAGCAACCTGCATTGGAATCATCTACGAGCAGCCTCGTCTCGATTCCACAGAGTTGAAGTCTCAACTGATGCTCAGGCTGCCGAAATGTTGAGTAACATTGCTGCCACAGTAAACTCTGGTTCCAGATTCACAATGTTCACTAGAATTCGACAGGCAGTTAACCACCTGTCGAAAGCCAAGAATTCTCCACTTCTCAAGCTTGAATTTGTCATTGAAAACGAAGAACTAGTCCTGAAAGTGCATGCACATGAACGACGCGCCGAAGTTACCATTGACCGAAGCAAGATCAAGACTCTCAACAAATTGCTACGACACGAAGTCGAGGAAAGCCTCTTCCACCGATTCACCACCAGCAAACGCGCTGGAAAAATCGTACAGGCCCTTGCACGAGATAAGCGTAATAATACCTTCGTCAAGGACGGAGGATGGGTAAGCTATTCAGGCCACAAATTTGTGCACAAAGCACGCCTGGACCTGATGCACCTGAATTCTAGCATTGTTAACTACAAGACTCAGAACAATAAGCAGTGCCGTCGATGCGGTTATGCGGTCGAATCTATGGCACACGTGCAACAGAATTGCCACTACCAATTAGGCACCACCATCACTGACCGCCACAACGCTGTACTGGCCAGAGTTATACACAGTGCCAAGCAAGGCTCACGGAAAGACTGGACCTTTGCAGTTGACAAACGCTGTCATCTCGATCAAAAACGTCCGGACCTTGTCATTACCAATGAGAAAAAGAAAGAAGTCGTTATCATGGATGTCTGTATCCCATTTGAGCTCGGGGAAGCGGCAATGCAGGCAGCACATGAACGCAAAATTGACAAGTATACAGAACTCAAGAATAGTTTTATCAGAAAAGGTTACAAGGCTACACTTCTCCCAATAGTGGTGGGATCGTTTGGATCCTGGAGACCTGAAAATGATGTTGCATTACGAGAACTCGGTATCAGTAAAGCGTATGCCAAGAGAATGATCGAACTCATCACCGCTTCTGTAATCGAGCACAGCAAGAACATCTACTGGAAGCATATACACGGCAATCAGTACCATATTGTTCCAAACTTTCTCCCCATAGTTGAGCCCAAGGGAGCCAACTGGGGCACTACGGAAAGTTTGGGGGGGCAGAACCACGATCCTCCCCCTTTGCATAGCTCTAATGCCGAAATGTAAAGCTTGGGAAAATGGTATGGAACCCCCTGTTGACGGACTACGGACTACGGATTACGACGTCTGAAAGATTGCTGCTAGGCTACATTCCTTCCAATCCAAGGATAACCGCCACGATAGTAACACTAGAGTAGGACAAACGATTAAATGTACTTTTCAGTTTTGGTTATGGTTTTGTATTAATGGGCTCTAGACTCGCCGAAATCTAGAGTTGGACAGTTCGCCATCGCTCTCAGCTTCTGCTGAGGCGGCTGTCCGGACGACAACTACGCAACACCAGGTAGTTGGCAGGATGGGAAACTTGAAATATAGGAACCCCCCAAACAATACGGAGACCCCTCGACTGGACCTTAGTGAATACCCTAGAAGCGGATGTGTACAACCCTACACTGAAACTGAAGGGGCTTGCAGCTAATGGTCTTAACGGTCGTTCTGTCTGACTGAAAGAAGGTGCTATACGCATTGGAAACTCATTACCCCAGGAGCTCGCTCCGTAATCAGATTTCCCCTTCAATAGTCTCTAGTGCTCTGCGGAGTCACTAGGGTGTATTGACTAATTGGGCTCATCCTTCAGTTCTTATCGAATTAACCTTCGATATGAATTCCACCGGAATTCAAAAGGTTAACTGATTTTTGAGACCAGAAGTGGTTGCTGGCTTGCTAGCTCCACTTCGAGGGTCGACCCAGCATTGCACTATTGCTGGGAACGGCCCCTCCCTTCGGGGATAAAAAAAAGTAGATCAAAAATGAGTTGGGTACCAGTTATAGATCAAATTTTGAAAAAGTTACGAAATGAACACAAAAGTAGTTTATATTCAACATATGTCGAAAAAAGGTGTCAAAACAAGTGTTTTCATATTCAATTTCCTTTTTATATTTTGTTTCATCAACTTTTTCAAACAAAATTCCGTTTTGCTTACTCTGTGGTAAGCAAATCCTCCTTTTGTAACCGCGCTTGCACTTTGTAACGCCAAATCCCAACCCATGGCACGGGATTCCGTGCCACAGTAAATATTAACTTTTTTCGAGGTAAGGTGCTAAATTATTGTAGTTCGTTCACGTTTCACGTGACTACTGTAGTTACTTGTAGTTTACTCGTAATTAGTGTCCTCCTACTGGAGAACGTTCCAAAATGTCTCTGAGCCACAAAGTAAATTGGGTCAGAATGAGAAAGCACCTCAAACTTGGGCTATTAAACCAAAGAATAAGTAGACATATTGTAGGGATGTAAGAGACGTACGTACTTAACCTTGTTTCGTTTTCCAAATAAGCAGCAAAAAGCGAGCAAAAAGCTTACGGCACCCGGGATTCCCAAGCCGTCTCCGATCCAAGTACTAACCGGGCCCAACGTTGCTTGACTTGCCAGATCGGACGGGATGGCGTATTTTCAACGTGGTATGGTCGTAAGCGAAAGCAGACCTATCTCCATGTGGGAAGTGATGAGAACAGTTGATTTTAAAAAACTGTCAGGGGATACAGAAACATTGTCTGATAGGCTGCGCGTGACCTCCACGCTCAAATTCACGTGATAACTGTAAGTTTACTAGTAAGTGGCGTTTTACCAGTACTATGTACGGACGTCTCTGAATAGAATACGAACAATTATTTTAGTTTGAAAAAAAAAATAGCTTCAAAATGGTGCGTGCTGCTTATGTGTATCTACCTAGGTATATTTAGACGAAATTAGTGGATTTATTCATTCTCATTTCCTTGTCCGTAAGCAGTGCGTTCCTGACTATGTTATATTGTGTGTTGTTGTTCATATGTCTCCTTTCACAAAATACCCAAAACCACGGTATTGATTGGTGACCTGTGTTCAATCGGCCACTTGTGACACAGTTATTGGTTACCCTTGAGACTCTTGCCTGTCTACATGTTTCTACTTGATGATGACTACCTAACCAAGTCGGAATAAGAGAACTTGTATTCAAGCCGCAAAGAGTTGAGGACAAAGGCTCTTTCCAATTTTTGACGCGCGTCCCCTTTTGCCATCTAAGACTTTCTGATGCCCTTTCTATCGAGCTCCTCGAGATGACGACTACCTAACCACGTCAGATGTCTTTTGGATCAAGCTCTTTAGTGATCGGGGTTGACGAGGGGACTTTCCTATGATTCTGCTGTGCTTTCAATCCTTATGACCCAATGACCGAACCCGTGACCCACGTGGGGAGGAAGGGGGGATTTTTACCCTGCCACCGCAGGTGCCCACCATGTGTGGGGGTACCCGTATGAGGATAGTTCTTCTCGGCCTTTTGGCTCAGATCATTTGTTAGTTTCAGTTCTTATCGAATTAACCTTCGATATGAATTCCACCGGAATTCAAAAGGTTAACTGATTTTTGAGACCAGAAGTGGTTGCTGGCTTGCTAGCTCCACTTCGAGGGTCGACCCAGCATTGCACTATTGCTGGGAACGGCCCCTCCCTTCGGGGATAAAAAAAAGTAGATCAAAAATGAGTTGGGTACCAGTTATAGATCAAATTTTGAAAAAGTTACGAAATGGACACAAAAATAGTTTATATTGCACATATGTCAAAAAAAGGTTCAAAAACAAGTGTTTTCATATCAAATTTCCTTTTTAAACTTTGTTTTATCAACTTTTTCCAGCGAAATTCCGTTTTGCTTACTCTGTGGTAAGCAAATCCTCCTTTCGTAACGGCGCTTGCACTTTGTAACGCCAAATCCCAACCCACCGCACGGGATTCCGTGCCACAGTAAATATTAACTTTTTTCGAGGTAAGGTGCTAAATTTCTGTAGTTTGGTCACGTGTCACGTGACTACTGTAGTTACTTGTAGTTTACTCGTAATTAGTGTCCTCCTACTGGAGAACGTTCCAAAATGTCTCTGAGCCACAAAGTAAATTGGGTCAGAATGAGAAAGCACCTCAAACTTGGGCTATTAAACCAAAGAATAAGTAGACATATTGTAGGGATGTAAGAGACGTACGTACTTAACCTTGTTTCGTTTTCCAAATAAGCAGCAAAAAGCGAGCAAAAAGCTTACGGCACCCGGGATTCCCAAGCCGTCTCCGATCCAAGTACTAACCGGGCCCAACGTTGCTTGACTTGCCAGATCGGACGGGATGGCGTATTTTCAACGTGGTATGGTCGTAAGCGAAAGCAGACCTATCTCCATGTGGGAAGTGATGAGAACAGTTGATTTTAAAAAAACTGTCAGGGGATACAGAAACATTGTCTGATAGGCTGCGCGTGACCTCCACGCTCAAATTCACGTGATAACTGTAAGTTTACTAGTAAGTGGCGTTTTACCAGTACTATGTACGGACGTCTCTGAATAGAATACGAACAATTATTTTAGTTTGTATCGCTTCTCGGCCTTTTGGCTCAGATCATTTGTTAGTTTCAGTTCTTATCGAATTAACCTTCGATATGAATTCCACCGGAATTCAAAAGGTTAACTGATTTTTGAGACCAGAAGTGGTTGCTGGCTTGCTAGCTCCACTTCGAGGGTCGACCCAGCATTGCACTATTGCTGGGAACGGCCCCTCCCTTCGGGGATAAAAAAAAGTAGATCAAAAATGAGTTGGGTACCAGTTATAGATCAAATTTTGAAAAAGTTACGAAATGAACACAAAAGTAGTTTATATTCAACATATGTCGAAAAAAGGTGTCAAAACAAGTGTTTTCATATTCAATTTCCTTTTTATATTTTGTTTCATCAACTTTTTCAAACAAAATTCCGTTTTGCTTACTCTGTGGTAAGCAAATCCTCCTTTTGTAACCGCGCTTGCACTTTGTAACGCCAAATCCCAACCCATGGCACGGGATTCCGTGCCACAGTAAATATTAACTTTTTTCGAGGTAAGGTGCTAAATTATTGTAGTTCGTTCACGTTTCACGTGACTACTGTAGTTACTTGTAGTTTACTCGTAATTAGTGTCCTCCTACTGGAGAACGTTCCAAAATGTCTCTGAGCCACAAAGTAAATTGGGTCAGAATGAGAAAGCACCTCAAACTTGGGCTATTAAACCAAAGAATAAGTAGACATATTGTAGGGATGTAAGAGACGTACGTACTTAACCTTGTTTCGTTTTCCAAATAAGCAGCAAAAAGCGAGCAAAAAGCTTACGGCACCCGGGATTCCCAAGCCGTCTCCGATCCAAGTACTAACCGGGCCCAACGTTGCTTGACTTGCCAGATCGGACGGGATGGCGTATTTTCAACGTGGTATGGTCGTAAGCGAAAGCAGACCTATCTCCATGTGGGAAGTGATGAGAACAGTTGATTTTAAAAAACTGTCAGGGGATACAGAAACATTGTCTGATAGGCTGCGCGTGACCTCCACGCTCAAATTCACGTGATAACTGTAAGTTTACTAGTAAGTGGCGTTTTACCAGTACTATGTACGGACGTCTCTGAATAGAATACGAACAATTATTTTAGTTTGTATCGCTTCTCGGCCTTTTGGCTCAGATCATTTGTTAGTTTCAGTTCTTATCGAATTAACCTTCGATATGAATTCCACCGGAATTCAAAAGGTTAACTGATTTTTGAGACCAGAAGTGGTTGCTGGCTTGCTAGCTCCACTTCGAGGGTCGACCCAGCATTGCACTATTGCTGGGAACGGCCCCTCCCTTCGGGGATAAAAAAAAAGTAGATCAAAAATGAGTTGGGTACCAGTTATAGATCAAATTTTGAAAAAGTTACGAAATGGACACAAAAATAGTTTATATTGCACATATGTCAAAAAAAGGTTCAAAAACAAGTGTTTTCATATCAAATTTCCTTTTTAAACTTTGTTTTATCAACTTTTTCCAGCGAAATTCCGTTTTGCTTACTCTGTGGTAAGCAAATCCTCCTTTTGTAACCGCGCTTGCACTTTGTAACGCCAAATCCCAACCCATGGCACGGGATTCCGTGCCACAGTAAATATTAACTTTTTTCGAGGTAAGGTGCTAAATTATTGTAGTTCGTTCACGTTTCACGTGACTACTGTAGTTACTTGTAGTTTACTCGTAATTAGTGTCCTCCTACTGGAGAACGTTCCAAAATGTCTCTGAGCCACAAAGTAAATTGGGTCAGAATGAGAAAGCACCTCAAACTTGGGCTATTAAACCAAAGAATAAGTAGACATATTGTAGGGATGTAAGAGACGTACGTACTTAACCTTGTTTCGTTTTCCAAATAAGCAGCAAAAAGCGAGCAAAAAGCTTACGGCACCCGGGATTCCCAAGCCGTCTCCGATCCAAGTACTAACCGGGCCCAACGTTGCTTGACTTGCCAGATCGGACGGGATGGCGTATTTTCAACGTGGTATGGTCGTAAGCGAAAGCAGACCTATCTCCATGTGGGAAGTGATGAGAACAGTTGATTTTAAAAAACTGTCAGGGGATACAGAAACATTGTCTGATAGGCTGCGCGTGACCTCCACGCTCAAATTCACGTGATAACTGTAAGTTTACTAGTAAGTGGCGTTTTACCAGTACTATGTACGGACGTCTCTGAATAGAATACGAACAATTATTTTAGTTTGTATCGCTTCTCGGCCTTTTGGCTCAGATCATTTGTTAGTTTCAGTTCTTATCGAATTAACCTTCGATATGAATTCCACCGGAATTCAAAAGGTTAACTGATTTTTGAGACCAGAAGTGGTTGCTGGCTTGCTAGCTCCACTTCGAGGGTCGACCCAGCATTGCACTATTGCTGGGAACGGCCCCTCCCTTCGGGGATAAAAAAAAAGTAGATCAAAAATGAGTTGGGTACCAGTTATAGATCAAATTTTGAAAAAGTTACGAAATGGACACAAAAATAGTTTATATTGCACATATGTCAAAAAAAGGTTCAAAAACAAGTGTTTTCATATCAAATTTCCTTTTTAAACTTTGTTTTATCAACTTTTTCCAGCGAAATTCCGTTTTGCTTACTCTGTGGTAAGCAAATCCTCCTTTCGTAACGGCGCTTGCACTTTGTAACGCCAAATCCCAACCCACCGCACGGGATTCCGTGCCACAGTAAATATTAACTTTTTTCGAGGTAAGGTGCTAAATTTCTGTAGTTTGGTCACGTGTCACGTGACTACTGTAGTTACTTGTAGTTTACTCGTAATTAGTGTCCTCCTACTGGAGAACGTTCCAAAATGTCTCTGAGCCACAAAGTAAATTGGGTCAGAATGAGAAAGCACCTCAAACTTGGGCTATTAAACCAAAGAATAAGTAGACATATTGTAGGGATGTAAGAGACGTACGTACTTAACCTTGTTTCGTTTTCCAAATAAGCAGCAAAAAGCGAGCAAAAAGCTTACGGCACCCGGGATTCCCAAGCCGTCTCCGATCCAAGTACTAACCGGGCCCAACGTTGCTTGACTTGCCAGATCGGACGGGATGGCGTATTTTCAACGTGGTATGGTCGTAAGCGAAAGCAGACCTATCTCCATGTGGGAAGTGATGAGAACAGTTGATTTTAAAAAACTGTCAGGGGATACAGAAACATTGTCTGATAGGCTGCGCGTGACCTCCACGCTCAAATTCACGTGATAACTGTAAGTTTACTAGTAAGTGGCGTTTTACCAGTACTATGTACGGACGTCTCTGAATAGAATACGAACAATTATTTTAGTTTGTATCGCTTCTCGGCCTTTTGGCTCAGATCATTTGTTAGTTTCAGTTCTTATCGAATTAACCTTCGATATGAATTCCACCGGAATTCAAAAGGTTAACTGATTTTTGAGACCAGAAGTGGTTGCTGGCTTGCTAGCTCCACTTCGAGGGTCGACCCAGCATTGCACTATTGCTGGGAACGGCCCCTCCCTTCGGGGATAAAAAAAAGTAGATCAAAAATGAGTTGGGTACCAGTTATAGATCAAATTTTGAAAAAGTTACGAAATGAACACAAAAGTAGTTTATATTCAACATATGTCGAAAAAAGGTGTCAAAACAAGTGTTTTCATATTCAATTTCCTTTTTATATTTTGTTTCATCAACTTTTTCAAACAAAATTCCGTTTTGCTTACTCTGTGGTAAGCAAATCCTCCTTTTGTAACCGCGCTTGCACTTTGTAACGCCAAATCCCAACCCATGGCACGGGATTCCGTGCCACAGTAAATATTAACTTTTTTCGAGGTAAGGTGCTAAATTATTGTAGTTCGTTCACGTTTCACGTGACTACTGTAGTTACTTGTAGTTTACTCGTAATTAGTGTCCTCCTACTGGAGAACGTTCCAAAATGTCTCTGAGCCACAAAGTAAATTGGGTCAGAATGAGAAAGCACCTCAAACTTGGGCTATTAAACCAAAGAATAAGTAGACATATTGTAGGGATGTAAGAGACGTACGTACTTAACCTTGTTTCGTTTTCCAAATAAGCAGCAAAAAGCGAGCAAAAAGCTTACGGCACCCGGGATTCCCAAGCCGTCTCCGATCCAAGTACTAACCGGGCCCAACGTTGCTTGACTTGCCAGATCGGACGGGATGGCGTATTTTCAACGTGGTATGGTCGTAAGCGAAAGCAGACCTATCTCCATGTGGGAAGTGATGAGAACAGTTGATTTTAAAAAACTGTCAGGGGATACAGAAACATTGTCTGATAGGCTGCGCGTGACCTCCACGCTCAAATTCACGTGATAACTGTAAGTTTACTAGTAAGTGGCGTTTTACCAGTACTATGTACGGACGTCTCTGAATAGAATACGAACAATTATTTTAGTTTGTATCGCTTCTCGGCCTTTTGGCTCAGATCATTTGTTAGTTTCAGTTCTTATCGAATTAACCTTCGATATGAATTCCACCGGAATTCAAAAGGTTAACTGATTTTTGAGACCAGAAGTGGTTGCTGGCTTGCTAGCTCCACTTCGAGGGTCGACCCAGCATTGCACTATTGCTGGGAACGGCCCCTCCCTTCGGGGATAAAAAAAAAGTAGATCAAAAATGAGTTGGGTACCAGTTATAGATCAAATTTTGAAAAAGTTACGAAATGGACACAAAAATAGTTTATATTGCACATATGTCAAAAAAAGGTTCAAAAACAAGTGTTTTCATATCAAATTTCCTTTTTAAACTTTGTTTTATCAACTTTTTCCAGCGAAATTCCGTTTTGCTTACTCTGTGGTAAGCAAATCCTCCTTTTGTAACCGCGCTTGCACTTTGTAACGCCAAATCCCAACCCATGGCACGGGATTCCGTGCCACAGTAAATATTAACTTTTTTCGAGGTAAGGTGCTAAATTATTGTAGTTCGTTCACGTTTCACGTGACTACTGTAGTTACTTGTAGTTTACTCGTAATTAGTGTCCTCCTACTGGAGAACGTTCCAAAATGTCTCTGAGCCACAAAGTAAATTGGGTCAGAATGAGAAAGCACCTCAAACTTGGGCTATTAAACCAAAGAATAAGTAGACATATTGTAGGGATGTAAGAGACGTACGTACTTAACCTTGTTTCGTTTTCCAAATAAGCAGCAAAAAGCGAGCAAAAAGCTTACGGCACCCGGGATTCCCAAGCCGTCTCCGATCCAAGTACTAACCGGGCCCAACGTTGCTTGACTTGCCAGATCGGACGGGATGGCGTATTTTCAACGTGGTATGGTCGTAAGCGAAAGCAGACCTATCTCCATGTGGGAAGTGATGAGAACAGTTGATTTTAAAAAACTGTCAGGGGATACAGAAACATTGTCTGATAGGCTGCGCGTGACCTCCACGCTCAAATTCACGTGATAACTGTAAGTTTACTAGTAAGTGGCGTTTTACCAGTACTATGTACGGACGTCTCTGAATAGAATACGAACAATTATTTTAGTTTGTATCGCTTCTCGGCCTTTTGGCTCAGATCATTTGTTAGTTTCAGTTCTTATCGAATTAACCTTCGATATGAATTCCACCGGAATTCAAAAGGTTAACTGATTTTTGAGACCAGAAGTGGTTGCTGGCTTGCTAGCTCCACTTCGAGGGTCGACCCAGCATTGCACTATTGCTGGGAACGGCCCCTCCCTTCGGGGATAAAAAAAAAGTAGATCAAAAATGAGTTGGGTACCAGTTATAGATCAAATTTTGAAAAAGTTACGAAATGGACACAAAAATAGTTTATATTGCACATATGTCAAAAAAAGGTTCAAAAACAAGTGTTTTCATATCAAATTTCCTTTTTAAACTTTGTTTTATCAACTTTTTCCAGCGAAATTCCGTTTTGCTTACTCTGTGGTAAGCAAATCCTCCTTTTGTAACCGCGCTTGCACTTTGTAACCCCAAATCCCAACCCATGGCACGGGATTCCGTGCCACAGTAAATATTAACTTTTTTCGAGGTAAGGTGCTAAATTATTGTAGTTCGTTCACGTTTCACGTGACTACTGTAGTTACTTGTAGTTTACTCGTAATTAGTGTCCTCCTACTGGAGAACGTTCCAAAATGTCTCTGAGCCACAAAGTAAATTGGGTCAGAATGAGAAAGCACCTCAAACTTGGGCTATTAAACCAAAGAATAACTGGGGTCAATGTATAGATTCTAGAGACATACGTGTTTTAATCTTGTTTCGTTTTCCAAATAAGCAGCAAAAAGCGAGCAAAAAGCTTACGGCACCCGGGATTCCCAAGCCGTCTCCGATCCAAGTACTAACCGGGCCCAACGTTGCTTGACTTGCCAGATCGGACGGGATGGCGTATTTTCAACGTGGTATGGTCGTAAGCGAAAGCAGACCTATCTCCATGTGGGAAGTGATGGGAATAGTTGATTTTATAAACTGGCAGGGGATACAGAAACATTGTCTTTTAGGCTGCGCGTGACATCCACGCTCGAGCTCACGTGAGAACTGTAAGTTTACTAGTAAGTGGCGTTTTACCAGTACTATGTACGGACGTCTCTGAATAGAGTACGAACAATTATTTTAGTTTGTATCGCTTCTCGGCCTTTTGGCTCAGATCATTTGTTAGTTTCAGTTCTTATCGAATTAACCTTCGATATGAATTCCACCGGAATTCAAAAGGTTAACTGATTTTTGAGACCAGAAGTGGTTGCTGGCTTGCTAGCTCCACTTCGAGGGTCGACCCAGCATTGCACTATTGCTGGGAACGGCCCCTCCCTTCGGGGATAAAAAAAAGTAGATCAAAAATGAGTTGGGTACCAGTTATAGATCAAATTTTGAAAAAGTTACGAAATGAACACAAAAGTAGTTTATATTCAACATATGTCGAAAAAAGGTGTCAAAACAAGTGTTTTCATATTCAATTTCCTTTTTATATTTTGTTTCATCAACTTTTTCAAACAAAATTCCGTTTTGCTTACTCTGTGGTAAGCAAATCCTCCTTTTGTAACCGCGCTTGCACTTTGTAACGCCAAATCCCAACCCATGGCACGGGATTCCGTGCCACAGTAAATATTAACTTTTTTCGAGGTAAGGTGCTAAATTATTGTAGTTCGTTCACGTTTCACGTGACTACTGTAGTTACTTGTAGTTTACTCGTAATTAGTGTCCTCCTACTGGAGAACGTTCCAAAATGTCTCTGAGCCACAAAGTAAATTGGGTCAGAATGAGAAAGCACCTCAAACTTGGGCTATTAAACCAAAGAATAACTGGGGTCAATGTATAGATTCTAGAGACATACGTGTTTTAATCTTGTTTCGTTTTCCAAATAAGCAGCAAAAAGCGAGCAAAAAGCTTACGGCACCCGGGATTCCCAAGCCGTCTCCGATCCAAGTACTAACCGGGCCCAACGTTGCTTGACTTGCCAGATCGGACGGGATAGCGTATTTTCAACGTGGTATGGTCGTAAGCGAAAGCAGACCTATCTCCATGTGGGAAGTGATGGGAATAGTTGATTTTATAAACTGGCAGGGGATACAGAAACATTGTCTTTTAGGCTGCGCGTGACATCCACGCTCGAGCTCACGTGAGAACTGTAAGTTTACTAGTAAGTGGCGTTTTACCAGTACTATGTACGGACGTCTCTGAATAGAGTACGAACAATTATTTTAGTTTGTATCGCTTCTCGGCCTTTTGGCTCAGATCATTTGTTAGTTTCAGTTCTTATCGAATTAACCTTCGATATGAATTCCACCGGAATTCAAAAGGTTAACTGATTTTTGAGACCAGAAGTGGTTGCTGGCTTGCTAGCTCCACTTCGAGGGTCGACCCAGCATTGCACTATTGCTGGGAACGGCCCCTCCCTTCGGGGATAAAAAAAAGTAGATCAAAAATGAGTTGGGTACCAGTTATAGATCAAATTTTGAAAAAGTTACGAAATGAACACAAAAATAGTTTATATTGCACATATGTCAAAAAAAGGTTCAAAAACAAGTGTTTTCATATCAAATTTCCTTTTTAAACTTTGTTTTATCAACTTTTTCCAGCGAAATTCCGTTTTGCTTACTCTGTGGTAAGCAAATCCTCCTTTTGTAACCGCGCTTGCACTTTGTAACGCCAAATCCCAACCCATGGCACGGGATTCCGTGCCACAGTAAATATTAACTTTTTTCGAGGTAAGGTGCTAAATTATTGTAGTTCGTTCACGTTTCACGTGACTACTGTAGTTACTTGTAGTTTACTCGTAATTAGTGTCCTCCTACTGGAGAACGTTCCAAAATGTCTCTGAGCCACAAAGTAAATTGGGTCAGAATGAGAAAGCACCTCAAACTTGGGCTATTAAACCAAAGAATAAGTAGACATATTGTAGGGATGTAAGAGACGTACGTACTTAACCTTGTTTCGTTTTCCAAATAAGCAGCAAAAAGCGAGCAAAAAGCTTACGGCACCCGGGATTCCCAAGCCGTCTCCGATCCAAGTACTAACCGGGCCCAACGTTGCTTGACTTGCCAGATCGGACGGGATGGCGTATTTTCAACGTGGTATGGTCGTAAGCGAAAGCAGACCTATCTCCATGTGGGAAGTGATGAGAACAGTTGATTTTAAAAAACTGTCAGGGGATACAGAAACATTGTCTGATAGGCTGCGCGTGACCTCCACGCTCAAATTCACGTGATAACTGTAAGTTTACTAGTAAGTGGCGTTTTACCAGTACTATGTACGGACGTCTCTGAATAGAATACGAACAATTATTTTAGTTTGTATCGCTTCTCGGCCTTTTGGCTCAGATCATTTGTTAGTTTCAGTTCTTATCGAATTAACCTTCGATATGAATTCCACCGGAATTCAAAAGGTTAACTGATTTTTGAGACCAGAAGTGGTTGCTGGCTTGCTAGCTCCACTTCGAGGGTCGACCCAGCATTGCACTATTGCTGGGAACGGCCCCTCCCTTCGGGGATAAAAAAAAAGTAGATCAAAAATGAGTTGGGTACCAGTTATAGATCAAATTTTGAAAAAGTTACGAAATGGACACAAAAATAGTTTATATTGCACATATGTCAAAAAAAGGTTCAAAAACAAGTGTTTTCATATCAAATTTCCTTTTTAAACTTTGTTTTATCAACTTTTTCCAGCGAAATTCCGTTTTGCTTACTCTGTGGTAAGCAAATCCTCCTTTTGTAACCGCGCTTGCACTTTGTAACCCCAAATCCCAACCCATGGCACGGGATTCCGTGCCACAGTAAATATTAACTTTTTTCGAGGTAAGGTGCTAAATTATTGTAGTTCGTTCACGTTTCACGTGACTACTGTAGTTACTTGTAGTTTACTCGTAATTAGTGTCCTCCTACTGGAGAACGTTCCAAAATGTCTCTGAGCCACAAAGTAAATTGGGTCAGAATGAGAAAGCACCTCAAACTTGGGCTATTAAACCAAAGAATAACTGGGGTCAATGTATAGATTCTAGAGACATACGTGTTTTAATCTTGTTTCGTTTTCCAAATAAGCAGCAAAAAGCGAGCAAAAAGCTTACGGCACCCGGGATTCCCAAGCCGTCTCCGATCCAAGTACTAACCGGGCCCAACGTTGCTTGACTTGCCAGATCGGACGGGATGGCGTATTTTCAACGTGGTATGGTCGTAAGCGAAAGCAGACCTATCTCCATGTGGGAAGTGATGGGAATAGTTGATTTTATAAACTGGCAGGGGATACAGAAACATTGTCTTTTAGGCTGCGCGTGACATCCACGCTCGAGCTCACGTGAGAACTGTAAGTTTACTAGTAAGTGGCGTTTTACCAGTACTATGTACGGACGTCTCTGAATAGAGTACGAACAATTATTTTAGTTTGTATCGCTTCTCGGCCTTTTGGCTCAGATCATTTGTTAGTTTCAGTTCTTATCGAATTAACCTTCGATATGAATTCCACCGGAATTCAAAAGGTTAACTGATTTTTGAGATCAGAAGTGGTTGCTGGCTTGCTAGCTCCACTTCGAGGGTCGACCCAGCATTGCACTATTGCTGGGAACGGCCCCTCCCTTCGGGGATAAAAAAAAGTAGATCAAAAATGAGTTGGGTACCAGTTATAGATCAAATTTTGAAAAAGTTACGAAATGAACACAAAAGTAGTTTATATTCAACATATGTCGAAAAAAGGTGTCAAAACAAGTGTTTTCATATTCAATTTCCTTTTTATATTTTGTTTCATCAACTTTTTCAAACAAAATTCCGTTTTGCTTACTCTGTGGTAAGCAAATCCTCCTTTTGTAACCGCGCTTGCACTTTGTAACGCCAAATCCCAACCCATGGCACGGGATTCCGTGCCACAGTAAATATTAACTTTTTTCGAGGTAAGGTGCTAAATTATTGTAGTTCGTTCACGTTTCACGTGACTACTGTAGTTACTTGTAGTTTACTCGTAATTAGTGTCCTCCTACTGGAGAACGTTCCAAAATGTCTCTGAGCCACAAAGTAAATTGGGTCAGAATGAGAAAGCACCTCAAACTTGGGCTATTAAACCAAAGAATAAGTAGACATATTGTAGGGATGTAAGAGACGTACGTACTTAACCTTGTTTCGTTTTCCAAATAAGCAGCAAAAAGCGAGCAAAAAGCTTACGGCACCCGGGATTCCCAAGCCGTCTCCGATCCAAGTACTAACCGGGCCCAACGTTGCTTGACTTGCCAGATCGGACGGGATGGCGTATTTTCAACGTGGTATGGTCGTAAGCGAAAGCAGACCTATCTCCATGTGGGAAGTGATGAGAACAGTTGATTTTAAAAAACTGTCAGGGGATACAGAAACATTGTCTGATAGGCTGCGCGTAACCTCCACGCTCAAATTCACGTGATAACTGTAAGTTTACTAGTAAGTGGCGTTTTACCAGTACTATGTACGGACGTCTCTGAATAGAGTACGAACAATTATTTTAGTTTGTATCGCTTCTCGGCCTTTTGGCTCAGATCATTTGTTAGTTTCAGTTCTTATCGAATTAACCTTCGATATGAATTCCACCGGAATTCAAAAGGTTAACTGATTTTTGAGACCAGAAGTGGTTGCTGGCTTGCTAGCTCCACTTCGAGGGTCGACCCAGCATTGCACTATTGCTGGGAACGGCCCCTCCCTTCGGGGATAAAAAAAAGTAGATCAAAAATGAGTTGGGTACCAGTTATAGATCAAATTTTGAAAAAGTTACGAAATGAACACAAAAGTAGTTTATATTCAACATATGTCGAAAAAAGGTGTCAAAACAAGTGTTTTCATATTCAATTTCCTTTTTATATTTTGTTTCATCAACTTTTTCAAACAAAATTCCGTTTTGCTTACTCTGTGGTAAGCAAATCCTCCTTTTGTAACCGCGCTTGCACTTTGTAACGCCAAATCCCAACCCATGGCACGGGATTCCGTGCCACAGTAAATATTAACTTTTTTCGAGGTAAGGTGCTAAATTATTGTAGTTCGTTCACGTTTCACGTGACTACTGTAGTTACTTGTAGTTTACTCGTAATTAGTGTCCTCCTACTGGAGAACGTTCCAAAATGTCTCTGAGCCACAAAGTAAATTGGGTCAGAATGAGAAAGCACCTCAAACTTGGGCTATTAAACCAAAGAATAAGTAGACATATTGTAGGGATGTAAGAGACGTACGTACTTAACCTTGTTTCGTTTTCCAAATAAGCAGCAAAAAGCGAGCAAAAAGCTTACGGAACCCGGGATTCCCAAGCCGTCTCCGATCCAAGTACTAACCGGGCCCAACGTTGCTTGACTTGCCAGATCGGACGGGATGGCGTATTTTCAACGTGGTATGGTCGTAAGCGAAAGCAGACCTATCTCCATGTGGGAAGTGATGAGAACAGTTGATTTTAAAAAACTGTCAGGGGATACAGAAACATTGTCTGATAGGCTGCGCGTGACCTCCACGCTCAAATTCACGTGATAACTGTAAGTTTACTAGTAAGTGGCGTTTTACCAGTACTATGTACGGACGTCTCTGAATAGAGTACGAACAATTATTTTAGTTTGTATCGCTTCTCGGCCTTTTGGCTCAGATCATTTGTTAGTTTCAGTTCTTATCGAATTAACCTTCGATATGAATTCCACCGGAATTCAAAAGGTTAACTGATTTTTGAGACCAGAAGTGGTTGCTGGCTTGCTAGCTCCACTTCGAGGGTCGACCCAGCATTGCACTATTGCTGGGAACGGCCCCTCCCTTCGGGGATAAAAAAAAGTAGATCAAAAATGAGTTGGGTACCAGTTATAGATCAAATTTTGAAAAAGTTACGAAATGAACACAAAAGTAGTTTATATTCAACATATGTCGAAAAAAGGTGTCAAAACAAGTGTTTTCATATTCAATTTCCTTTTTATATTTTGTTTCATCAACTTTTTCAAACAAAATTCCGTTTTGCTTACTCTGTGGTAAGCAAATCCTCCTTTTGTAACCGCGCTTGCACTTTGTAACGCCAAATCCCAACCCATGGCACGGGATTCCGTGCCACAGTAAATATTAACTTTTTTCGAGGTAAGGTGCTAAATTATTGTAGTTCGTTCACGTTTCACGTGACTACTGTAGTTACTTGTAGTTTACTCGTAATTAGTGTCCTCCTACTGGAGAACGTTCCAAAATGTCTCTGAGCCACAAAGTAAATTGGGTCAGAATGAGAAAGCACCTCAAACTTGGGCTATTAAACCAAAGAATAAGTAGACATATTGTAGGGATGTAAGAGACGTACGTACTTAACCTTGTTTCGTTTTCCAAATAAGCAGCAAAAAGCGAGCAAAAAGCTTACGGCACCCGGGATTCCCAAGCCGTCTCCGATCCAAGTACTAACCGGGCCCAACGTTGCTTGACTTGCCAGATCGGACGGGATGGCGTATTTTCAACGTGGTATGGTCGTAAGCGAAAGCAGACCTATCTCCATGTGGGAAGTGATGAGAACAGTTGATTTTAAAAAACTGTCAGGGGATACAGAAACATTGTCTGATAGGCTGCGCGTGACCTCCACGCTCAAATTCACGTGATAACTGTAAGTTTACTAGTAAGTGGCGTTTTACCAGTACTATGTACGGACGTCTCTGAATAGAGTACGAACAATTATTTTAGTTTGTATCGCTTCTCGGCCTTTTGGCTCAGATCATTTGTTAGTTTCAGTTCTTATCGAATTAACCTTCGATATGAATTCCACCGGAATTCAAAAGGTTAACTGATTTTTGAGACCAGAAGTGGTTGCTGGCTTGCTAGCTCCACTTCGAGGGTCGACCCAGCATTGCACTATTGCTGGGAACGGCCCCTCCCTTCGGGGATAAAAAAAAGTAGATCAAAAATGAGTTGGGTACCAGTTATAGATCAAATTTTGAAAAAGTTACGAAATGAACACAAAAGTAGTTTATATTCAACATATGTCGAAAAAAGGTGTCAAAACAAGTGTTTTCATATTCAATTTCCTTTTTATATTTTGTTTCATCAACTTTTTCAAACAAAATTCCGTTTTGCTTACTCTGTGGTAAGCAAATCCTCCTTTTGTAACCGCGCTTGCACTTTGTAACGCCAAATCCCAACCCATGGCACGGGATTCCGTGCCACAGTAAATATTAACTTTTTTCGAGGTAAGGTGCTAAATTATTGTAGTTCGTTCACGTTTCACGTGACTACTGTAGTTACTTGTAGTTTACTCGTAATTAGTGTCCTCCTACTGGAGAACGTTCCAAAATGTCTCTGAGCCACAAAGTAAATTGGGTCAGAATGAGAAAGCACCTCAAACTTGGGCTATTAAACCAAAGAATAAGTAGACATATTGTAGGGATGTAAGAGACGTACGTACTTAACCTTGTTTCGTTTTCCAAATAAGCAGCAAAAAGCGAGCAAAAAGCTTACGGCACCCGGGATTCCCAAGCCGTCTCCGATCCAAGTACTAACCGGGCCCAACGTTGCTTGACTTGCCAGATCGGACGGGATGGCGTATTTTCAACGTGGTATGGTCGTAAGCGAAAGCAGACCTATCTCCATGTGGGAAGTGATGAGAACAGTTGATTTTAAAAAACTGTCAGGGGATACAGAAACATTGTCTGATAGGCTGCGCGTAACCTCCACGCTCAAATTCACGTGATAACTGTAAGTTTACTAGTAAGTGGCGTTTTACCAGTACTATGTACGGACGTCTCTGAATAGAGTACGAACAATTATTTTAGTTTGTATCGCTTCTCGGCCTTTTGGCTCAGATCATTTGTTAGTTTCAGTTCTTATCGAATTAACCTTCGATATGAATTCCACCGGAATTCAAAAGGTTAACTGATTTTTGAGACCAGAAGTGGTTGCTGGCTTGCTAGCTCCACTTCGAGGGTCGACCCAGCATTGCACTATTGCTGGGAACGGCCCCTCCCTTCGGGGATAAAAAAAAGTAGATCAAAAATGAGTTGGGTACCAGTTATAGATCAAATTTTGAAAAAGTTACGAAATGAACACAAAAGTAGTTTATATTCAACATATGTCGAAAAAAGGTGTCAAAACAAGTGTTTTCATATTCAATTTCCTTTTTATATTTTGTTTCATCAACTTTTTCAAACAAAATTCCGTTTTGCTTACTCTGTGGTAAGCAAATCCTCCTTTTGTAACCGCGCTTGCACTTTGTAACGCCAAATCCCAACCCATGGCACGGGATTCCGTGCCACAGTAAATATTAACTTTTTTCGAGGTAAGGTGCTAAATTATTGTAGTTCGTTCACGTTTCACGTGACTACTGTAGTTACTTGTAGTTTACTCGTAATTAGTGTCCTCCTACTGGAGAACGTTCCAAAATGTCTCTGAGCCACAAAGTAAATTGGGTCAGAATGAGAAAGCACCTCAAACTTGGGCTATTAAACCAAAGAATAAGTAGACATATTGTAGGGATGTAAGAGACGTACGTACTTAACCTTGTTTCGTTTTCCAAATAAGCAGCAAAAAGCGAGCAAAAAGCTTACGGCACCCGGGATTCCCAAGCCGTCTCCGATCCAAGTACTAACCGGGCCCAACGTTGCTTGACTTGCCAGATCGGACGGGATGGCGTATTTTCAACGTGGTATGGTCGTAAGCGAAAGCAGACCTATCTCCATGTGGGAAGTGATGAGAACAGTTGATTTTAAAAAACTGTCAGGGGATACAGAAACATTGTCTGATAGGCTGCGCGTGACCTCCACGCTCAAATTCACGTGATAACTGTAAGTTTACTAGTAAGTGGCGTTTTACCAGTACTATGTACGGACGTCTCTGAATAGAGTACGAACAATTATTTTAGTTTGTATCGCTTCTCGGCCTTTTGGCTCAGATCATTTGTTAGTTTCAGTTCTTATCGAATTAACCTTCGATATGAATTCCACCGGAATTCAAAAGGTTAACTGATTTTTGAGACCAGAAGTGGTTGCTGGCTTGCTAGCTCCACTTCGAGGGTCGACCCAGCATTGCACTATTGCTGGGAACGGCCCCTCCCTTCGGGGATAAAAAAAAGTAGATCAAAAATGAGTTGGGTACCAGTTATAGATCAAATTTTGAAAAAGTTACGAAATGAACACAAAAGTAGTTTATATTCAACATATGTCGAAAAAAGGTGTCAAAACAAGTGTTTTCATATTCAATTTCCTTTTTATATTTTGTTTCATCAACTTTTTCAAACAAAATTCCGTTTTGCTTACTCTGTGGTAAGCAAATCCTCCTTTTGTAACCGCGCTTGCACTTTGTAACGCCAAATCCCAACCCATGGCACGGGATTCCGTGCCACAGTAAATATTAACTTTTTTCGAGGTAAGGTGCTAAATTATTGTAGTTCGTTCACGTTTCACGTGACTACTGTAGTTACTTGTAGTTTACTCGTAATTAGTGTCCTCCTACTGGAGAACGTTCCAAAATGTCTCTGAGCCACAAAGTAAATTGGGTCAGAATGAGAAAGCACCTCAAACTTGGGCTATTAAACCAAAGAATAAGTAGACATATTGTAGGGATGTAAGAGACGTACGTACTTAACCTTGTTTCGTTTTCCAAATAAGCAGCAAAAAGCGAGCAAAAAGCTTACGGCACCCGGGATTCCCAAGCCGTCTCCGATCCAAGTACTAACCGGGCCCAACGTTGCTTGACTTGCCAGATCGGACGGGATGGCGTATTTTCAACGTGGTATGGTCGTAAGCGAAAGCAGACCTATCTCCATGTGGGAAGTGATGAGAACAGTTGATTTTAAAAAACTGTCAGGGGATACAGAAACATTGTCTGATAGGCTGCGCGTGACCTCCACGCTCAAATTCACGTGATAACTGTAAGTTTACTAGTAAGTGGCGTTTTACCAGTACTATGTACGGACGTCTCTGAATAGAGTACGAACAATTATTTTAGTTTGTATCGCTTCTCGGCCTTTTGGCTCAGATCATTTGTTAGTTTCAGTTCTTATCGAATTAACCTTCGATATGAATTCCACCGGAATTCAAAAGGTTAACTGATTTTTGAGACCAGAAGTGGTTGCTGGCTTGCTAGCTCCACTTCGAGGGTCGACCCAGCATTGCACTATTGCTGGGAACGGCCCCTCCCTTCGGGGATAAAAAAAAGTAGATCAAAAATGAGTTGGGTACCAGTTATAGATCAAATTTTGAAAAAGTTACGAAATGAACACAAAAGTAGTTTATATTCAACATATGTCGAAAAAAGGTGTCAAAACAAGTGTTTTCATATTCAATTTCCTTTTTATATTTTGTTTCATCAACTTTTTCAAACAAAATTCCGTTTTGCTTACTCTGTGGTAAGCAAATCCTCCTTTTGTAACCGCGCTTGCACTTTGTAACGCCAAATCCCAACCCATGGCACGGGATTCCGTGCCACAGTAAATATTAACTTTTTTCGAGGTAAGGTGCTAAATTATTGTAGTTCGTTCACGTTTCACGTGACTACTGTAGTTACTTGTAGTTTACTCGTAATTAGTGTCCTCCTACTGGAGAACGTTCCAAAATGTCTCTGAGCCACAAAGTAAATTGGGTCAGAATGAGAAAGCACCTCAAACTTGGGCTATTAAACCAAAGAATAAGTAGACATATTGTAGGGATGTAAGAGACGTACGTACTTAACCTTGTTTCGTTTTCCAAATAAGCAGCAAAAAGCGAGCAAAAAGCTTACGGCACCCGGGATTCCCAAGCCGTCTCCGATCCAAGTACTAACCGGGCCCAACGTTGCTTGACTTGCCAGATCGGACGGGATGGCGTATTTTCAACGTGGTATGGTCGTAAGCGAAAGCAGACCTATCTCCATGTGGGAAGTGATGAGAACAGTTGATTTTAAAAAACTGTCAGGGGATACAGAAACATTGTCTGATAGGCTGCGCGTGACCTCCACGCTCAAATTCACGTGATAACTGTAAGTTTACTAGTAAGTGGCGTTTTACCAGTACTATGTACGGACGTCTCTGAATAGAATACGAACAATTATTTTAGTTTGTATCGCTTCTCGGCCTTTTGGCTCAGATCATTTGTTAGTTTCAGTTCTTATCGAATTAACCTTCGATATGAATTCCACCGGAATTCAAAAGGTTAACTGATTTTTGAGACCAGAAGTGGTTGCTGGCTTGCTAGCTCCACTTCGAGGGTCGACCCAGCATTGCACTATTGCTGGGAACGGCCCCTCCCTTCGGGGATAAAAAAAAAGTAGATCAAAAATGAGTTGGGTACCAGTTATAGATCAAATTTTGAAAAAGTTACGAAATGGACACAAAAATAGTTTATATTGCACATATGTCAAAAAAAGGTTCAAAAACAAGTGTTTTCATATCAAATTTCCTTTTTAAACTTTGTTTTATCAACTTTTTCCAGCGAAATTCCGTTTTGCTTACTCTGTGGTAAGCAAATCCTCCTTTCGTAACGGCGCTTGCACTTTGTAACGCCAAATCCCAACCCACCGCACGGGATTCCGTGCCACAGTAAATATTAACTTTTTTCGAGGTAAGGTGCTAAATTTCTGTAGTTTGGTCACGTGTCACGTGACTACTGTAGTTACTTGTAGTTTACTCGTAATTAGTGTCCTCCTACTGGAGAACGTTCCAAAATGTCTCTGAGCCACAAAGTAAATTGGGTCAGAATGAGAAAGCACCTCAAACTTGGGCTATTAAACCAAAGAATAAGTAGACATATTGTAGGGATGTAAGAGACGTACGTACTTAACCTTGTTTCGTTTTCCAAATAAGCAGCAAAAAGCGAGCAAAAAGCTTACGGCACCCGGGATTCCCAAGCCGTCTCCGATCCAAGTACTAACCGGGCCCAACGTTGCTTGACTTGCCAGATCGGACGGGATGGCGTATTTTCAACGTGGTATGGTCGTAAGCGAAAGCAGACCTATCTCCATGTGGGAAGTGATGAGAACAGTTGATTTTAAAAAACTGTCAGGGGATACAGAAACATTGTCTGATAGGCTGCGCGTGACCTCCACGCTCAAATTCACGTGATAACTGTAAGTTTACTAGTAAGTGGCGTTTTACCAGTACTATGTACGGACGTCTCTGAATAGAATACGAACAATTATTTTAGTTTGTATCGCTTCTCGGCCTTTTGGCTCAGATCATTTGTTAGTTTCAGTTCTTATCGAATTAACCTTCGATATGAATTCCACCGGAATTCAAAAGGTTAACTGATTTTTGAGACCAGAAGTGGTTGCTGGCTTGCTAGCTCCACTTCGAGGGTCGACCCAGCATTGCACTATTGCTGGGAACGGCCCCTCCCTTCGGGGATAAAAAAAGTAGATCAAAAATGAGTTGGGTACCAGTTATAGATCAAATTTTGAAAAAGTTACGAAATGGACACAAAAATAGTTTATATTGCACATATGTCAAAAAAAGGTTCAAAAACAAGTGTTTTCATATCAAATTTCCTTTTTAAACTTTGTTTTATCAACTTTTTCCAGCGAAATTCCGTTTTGCTTACTCTGTGGTAAGCAAATCCTCCTTTCGTAACGGCGCTTGAACTTTGTAACGCCAAATCCCAACCCACCGCACGGGATTCCGTGCCACAGTAAATATTAACTTTTTTCGAGGTAAGGTGCTAAATTTCTGTAGTTTGGTCACGTGTCACGTGACTACTGTAGTTACTTGTAGTTTACTCGTAATTAGTGTCCTCCTACTGGAGAACGTTCCAAAATGTCTCTGAGCCACAAAGTAAATTGGGTCAGAATGAGAAAGCACCTCAAACTTGGGCTATTAAACCAAAGAATAAGTAGACATATTGTAGGGATGTAAGAGACGTACGTACTTAACCTTGTTTCGTTTTCCAAATAAGCAGCAAAAAGCGAGCAAAAAGCTTACGGCACCCGGGATTCCCAAGCCGTCTCCGATCCAAGTACTAACCGGGCCCAACGTTGCTTGACTTGCCAGATCGGACGGGATGGCGTATTTTCAACGTGGTATGGTCGTAAGCGAAAGCAGACCTATCTCCATGTGGGAAGTGATGAGAACAGTTGATTTTAAAAAACTGTCAGGGGATACAGAAACATTGTCTGATAGGCTGCGCGTGACCTCCACGCTCAAATTCACGTGATAACTGTAAGTTTACTAGTAAGTGGCGTTTTACCAGTACTATGTACGGACGTCTCTGAATAGAATACGAACAATTATTTTAGTTTGTATCGCTTCTCGGCCTTTTGGCTCAGATCATTTGTTAGTTTCAGTTCTTATCGAATTAACCTTCGATATGAATTCCACCGGAATTCAAAAGGTTAACTGATTTTTGAGACCAGAAGTGGTTGCTGGCTTGCTAGCTCCACTTCGAGGGTCGACCCAGCATTGCACTATTGCTGGGAACGGCCCCTCCCTTCGGGGATAAAAAAAGTAGATCAAAAATGAGTTGGGTACCAGTTATAGATCAAATTTTGAAAAAGTTACGAAATGGACACAAAAATAGTTTATATTGCACATATGTCAAAAAAAGGTTCAAAAACAAGTGTTTTCATATCAAATTTCCTTTTTAAACTTTGTTTTATCAACTTTTTCCAGCGAAAAAACAATAGTACGGTTGGTAGGTCAATTTTTTCAAATCACCGTGGAGTCCCACGGAAAACCGAAATGGGTGAAAAATTAGCAGTAAAATGGGATATAGAATAATTTTGTTCTCTTCAATGTATATGTTCATACTCGTGACGTATTGAAGCAACAAAAAACAATAGTACGGTTGGTAGATCATTTGTTTCAAATCACCGTGGAGTCCCACGGAAAACCAAAATGAGTGTGAAATTAGCAGTAAAATGAGATATAGAATAATTTTGTTTTCTTTTATGTGTACGTTGATACTTGTGATGTATTAAACCAACAAAAAACAATAGTACGGTTGGTAGGTCAATTTTTTCAAATCACCGTGGAGTCCCACGGAAAACCGAAATGGGTGAAAAATTAGCAGTAAAATGGGATATAGAATAATTTTGTTCTCTTCAATGTATATGTTCATACTCGTGACGTATTGAAGCAACAAAAAACAATAGTACGGTTGGTAGATCATTTGTTTCAAATCACCGTGGAGTCCCACGGAAAACCAAAATGAGTGTGAAATTAGCAGTAAAATGAGATATAGAATAATTTTGTTTTCTTTTATGTGTACGTTGATACTTGTGATGTATTAAACCAACAAAAAACAATAGTACGGTTGGTAGGTCAATTTTTTCAAATCACCGTGGAGTCCCACGGAAAACCGAAATGGGTGAAAAATTAGCAGTAAAATGGGATATAGAATAATTTTGTTCTCTTCAATGTATATGTTCATACTCGTGACGTATTGAAGCAACAAAAAACAATAGTACGGTTGGTAGATCATTTGTTTCAAATCACCGTGGAGTCCCACGGAAAACCAAAATGAGTGTGAAATTAGCAGTAAAATGAGATATAGAATAATTTTGTTTTCTTTTATGTGTACGTTGATACTTGTGATGTATTAAACCAACAAAAAACAATAGTACGGTTGGTAGGTCAATTTTTTCAAATCACCGTGGAGTCCCACGGAAAACCGAAATGGGTGTAAAATTAGCAGTAAAATGGGATATAGAATAATTTTGTTCTCTTTAGTGTATATGTCCATACTCGTGACGTATTGAAGCAACGAAAAACAGTAGTAAGGTTGGTAGATCAATTTTTTCAAATCGCCGTGGAGTACCACGGAAAACCGAAATGGGTGTAAAATTAGCAGTAAAATGGGATATAGAATACTTTTGTTCTCTTTAATGTATATATTCATAATCGTGACGTATTGAAGCAACGAAAAACAGTAGTAAGGTTGGTAGATCAGTTTTTTCAAATCACCGTGGAGTACCACGGAAAACCGAAATGGGTGAAAAATCAGGCCGTATTTACTTTTTCCATTGTTGTGTACCAAATAGTGCATGAACAACATGCTTGATTGACAGTGACAATTATTTTAATTGTTTTTATTACAGTTTTCGCATCGATTCTGTTCTGAGGTCGCTCAGATCATTCATAGAAGAGAAGGTAGAGGAATCCGTAGATGAACTGTTTGTGGCGGGAAAAGCGTCGGACCCGTTACTTGTAGACCAGAAGGGCTCTCTTTGGGACCTCATTCGTAACAACTTAGGAAATCGGTTTGAAGGTAAACTTTGTAACTTAATCAGAATTGTTGAGCAAGAGTAAAAATTGGTCTGGTCTGAGCTCTTCAACGTAATAGTGAAAGTAGATTTGGTCAAAATGAAAATTAACAAACACTCTTTGAAAACTTCCATAAATAATAATTCACGACGGTTGTCTATTCGCATATATTATAAGTTATGATTGGTTCACTATTTTGTTCAGATTCTCTTCTCAACCAATTCCATGCTCACGCACGTTCTGTTATCACAGCCGAAGTGACTACAATGAACAATAAACACCTGTTTGTCAAGGTGAGATTGGTATGAGATTGCATTGACAGTTTGCATAGGGTAATATCGTTCTCAAAATGTATTAGGAGTATAAAACAGAGCAATTACGTAGTACTGCTTGCAGCTGAAACCACACTGAACTTCATGATTACTAGCTTAATCTATCTAACAATCACAATCAGTTTAAGCTTGCTCAAACGCATACGTTTTTGTAGAACAGTCGATAGTTTAATGCTCAAACAAATGAGACCAACATGCGCGTTACTAACCGTCGAAACCCGGAAAAATACAGAAAATACAAAAAGACAAACTAGAATTTGATTGGGGTGAATGAATGAAAATATCATAGTCTATATCCATTTTAAATGAAATGAAGAACAATTGTTCAAGATCTATAAATATTTACAGGTGTGTTATCCCACCGTTGACAAAAGTACGGTGAGCTCGCTACTCCAAATGGTCCCATCTGGCCAGTTCGATCGCGACCAGAGACATTTCGTGTATCCGAATCTCCCTCATTTTTTCGTAGCAAAATGGCTAACAAATAATGTGGCCGATTTGAAAGTCTTTTCAAAGTCTTTTGCTTGTAAAAAACTGGGAAATGTTGACCTATGCCCGGAGTTTTTTGCCCAAGAAGACAACTGCGCACTCGATATGAAGAAGAGAAAAGGGTGTGTCTACAACTCAGTTGAAGTGGATAAGTCGGTTAGTCATTCATATACCAACAAGTGAAATGCGCAAAACGCAAAATAAACGTGAACTATCATTAAAAGTTGAATGTAATGTATGATATCGGTGAATTCTTTGCAGTAGCGTATTAATCCCAGTTTCTGATGTGTAAGAACGCTCAATTCACATATGCTGTCAAAACATGCGCGACGTCTAACTTTATCGTACGAGTACATTGTTTTTCATAATAACAATGTAGACTAAAACGTAGTGGTGATGAAATATAGAAACAACTTACTATTCGCATACATGCGAAATGCAAGAGAAATCATTTATCCTGTTTTATAGTTCGTGCTGGTGAGAAATATGGTCTCGAAGCAAGTAATCGCGACTACCAGTGCACGAGGTCAATTGGAACATCCGTACCTACATCCTGAACCTATCTCCCTACCTGGCCAGGTGTTCTCGGTTCAACTTCCTTCAGATACGAGTCTGAGAATTGGTCATACGCTTATCAAGAGCAGAATTTCTGTGGTCGATCACATCAGTTTTGCAAGTTATGGAAACGTGAGTAAAACTAATTCGGGTTGTAGGGGCATTGTGATGTTTGTTTCAAAAAGTTCTAACTGTTAGTATCAACCTAAAAATTAAACTTTCCAAGAGTTTTTCACTCCTTCACCACATATTTCTCTCCGCACTCCCGATCTAACTTTCAGTTTCGAGTACATGAAAATGGAATTAAACTATTCGTTCAGATCAACGTTGTACTGTTTAACGGAGTACTGTAGAAACCCACGTGCACATGAAACAGTCGTCTTAGTCAGCTGACCAGTGAACATATTTACAAGGCTATTTCTGTAATAAAATCAGTCAGCCAATCGACCTATTCACCAGGCTACTTCTGTAATATAATCACACAAACACAATGAAATAAACATACTTCCAGGTTCCTAATATGACCGATTACGTCGAGAGAAGCGGAAGAATCAGCAATCTCCACTCATCTTTCACTATAGAGACATATACTGTACTATTTTGTGTTGTATTCATTCTTTTCGTTCTACAGTGCGGAGTCATTTTTGCCGTTTACCGATACTTCGCTCGGAGAATGGTAAAACTCGACAACGAACATGGAGTTACCAGTAAGATTGTATCAGATTATTTCAACAACATGACTTATGCCTAATAAACCTCCAATGATTTGTTAAACGTTCAAATGGTTTCAACACACTATTCACGTTCGAGTTTCTGTGCACAAAACAAGGTTCGTCGTCTGGCTGCACTGAAAAGTAATGAATGACATCAGATAACTGAAAACAAATACATCAATCGTTATAAGCCCACTAATACTCTTCTCAATGAAATCCGAGTACATTTTGTAGTTTTCAGCTAAATCCAGACTTTTTTGGAAATAAAGTTTTAAAAAAATATAATAAAGTTTTAAACTTCAAAAATAATTAATTAGTATGTAGGATCACTTCTAATAGTCTTCTTAAACCAATACCAACGTACCCTGAAATTTTTAGCCAATTCCATTTTTTTAGAGGGGAGCAGTTTCTCTCTGGTTAGCAACCAATACAAAATATAAGCTCCGCCCCTTTTCCAATGGTTAAGCCCGTGGACTTCCACGGAATTCCGTGGAGTCCCACGAATTTGCGTTCCCAGCTAGAACGCGTGGCAGAAACATCGACCAAAAAACGTCCAAAAGTCAAATATAGTGTTTTGAACACTGATTATCATCAGTACATACGTCCTTGAGCACAATTAACCAGTTTTCCAGAAAAATTATATATTTTGATTTTTTCTCATATTAGAACTTGTTTTAGTACATAAATCACGTAAATCAAAGAAGGCGGCGAAATAAAAGGGACTGGTTATCGACAATTAGTTACTGACAATATGCGTAAGTGAATTATGCAATTAACCTATTTGTTATATATTGCCATAATGGTTATTAAGTCAATTAGTTTTCTCTTGAACAAAAACATTGATTTCGTTCAAAAATTGTCTGTCTCATATTCATTATCTGAAGATTGTATTTTACATCTATTTGTTAGATGTGTCCTGAAGTATCACAGCCAACAACAAAATGCAAAAATAGCGGCGCTCACCGGAATCGAACCCGACTCCATTCGATCGGTAGGCATGGTCCAACCCCATTACACCACAACGACATGTAGAAAAAAATTAGGTTAATAGCTCAGAAAGTCCATGAATGATTCAGAAATCATCGACAGAGAAGATATATCCCACATACTGACTCGCATAAGGTTCCTTTTCGTGAATTGTAGTAACATTAGGACCAATTAGTGAGAAAACTCATGAATTCACGTTTACATCATAGTTTCTGACGAAAATCTGGAAAAGTGAACAAATTGTGAACGTATTAGTTTTGAAATCAATTTTTCTGAGTCAGTATGGGATTTTCATGTTGACGTGAAAACAGCCAGACCTGTGGTACTTATTCTTGTTTTAACCGCTAAATATAATTCAGTATGACGATTATTTGAGAAATTCAACAACTTCATTGTGTTTACATTGTCAATTCAACCAAAAATAGAAATTTAAGTTGTGCAGAATAGTTGCTATCGTGGAAAACCACGATCCGTGGGAAACCACGGAACGTCGTGGAGTCCCACGGAGTCCCGTGGGACTCCACGGAGTAGCTTTCCCAAGCCGTCTCCGATCCAAGTACTAACCGGGCCCAACGTTGCTTGACTTGCCAGATCGGACGGGATGGCGTATTTTCAACGTGGTATGGTCGTAAGCGAAAGCAGACCTATCTCCATGTGGGAAGTGATGAGAACAGTTGATTTTAAAAAACTGTCAGGGGATACAGAAACATTGTCTGATAGGCTGCGCGTGACCTCCACGCTCAAATTCACGTGATAACTGTAAGTTTACTAGTAAGTGGCGTTTTACCAGTACTATGTACGGACGTCTCTGAATAGAATACGAACAATTATTTTAGTTTGTATCGCTTCTCGGCCTTTTGGCTCAGATCATTTGTTAGTTTCAGTTCTTATCGAATTAACCTTCGATATGAATTCCACCGGAATTCAAAAGGTTAACTGATTTTTGAGACCAGAAGTGGTTGCTGGCTTGCTAGCTCCACTTCGAGGGTCGACCCAGCATTGCACTATTGCTGGGAACGGCCCCTCCCTTCGGGGATAAAAAAAAAGTAGATCAAAAATGAGTTGGGTACCAGTTATAGATCAAATTTTGAAAAAGTTACGAAATGGACACAAAAATAGTTTATATTGCACATATGTCAAAAAAAGGTTCAAAAACAAGTGTTTTCATATCAAATTTCCTTTTTAAACTTTGTTTTATCAACTTTTTCCAGCGAAATTCCGTTTTGCTTACTCTGTGGTAAGCAAATCCTCCTTTCGTAACGGCGCTTGCACTTTGTAACGCCAAATCCCAACCCACCGCACGGGATTCCGTGCCACAGTAAATATTAACTTTTTTCGAGGTAAGGTGCTAAATTTCTGTAGTTTGGTCACGTGTCACGTGACTACTGTAGTTACTTGTAGTTTACTCGTAATTAGTGTCCTCCTACTGGAGAACGTTCCAAAATGTCTCTGAGCCACAAAGTAAATTGGGTCAGAATGAGAAAGCACCTCAAACTTGGGCTATTAAACCAAAGAATAAGTAGACATATTGTAGGGATGTAAGAGACGTACGTACTTAACCTTGTTTCGTTTTCCAAATAAGCAGCAAAAAGCGAGCAAAAAGCTTACGGCACCCGGGATTCCCAAGCCGTCTCCGATCCAAGTACTAACCGGGCCCAACGTTGCTTGACTTGCCAGATCGGACGGGATGGCGTATTTTCAACGTGGTATGGTCGTAAGCGAAAGCAGACCTATCTCCATGTGGGAAGTGATGAGAACAGTTGATTTTAAAAAACTGTCAGGGGATACAGAAACATTGTCTGATAGGCTGCGCGTGACCTCCACGCTCAAATTCACGTGATAACTGTAAGTTTACTAGTAAGTGGCGTTTTACCAGTACTATGTACGGACGTCTCTGAATAGAATACGAACAATTATTTTAGTTTGTATCGCTTCTCGGCCTTTTGGCTCAGATCATTTGTTAGTTTCAGTTCTTATCGAATTAACCTTCGATATGAATTCCACCGGAATTCAAAAGGTTAACTGATTTTTGAGACCAGAAGTGGTTGCTGGCTTGCTAGCTCCACTTCGAGGGTCGACCCAGCATTGCACTATTGCTGGGAACGGCCCCTCCCTTCGGGGATAAAAAAAGTAGATCAAAAATGAGTTGGGTACCAGTTATAGATCAAATTTTGAAAAAGTTACGAAATGGACACAAAAATAGTTTATATTGCACATATGTCAAAAAAAGGTTCAAAAACAAGTGTTTTCATATCAAATTTCCTTTTTAAACTTTGTTTTATCAACTTTTTCCAGCGAAATTCCGTTTTGCTTACTCTGTGGTAAGCAAATCCTCCTTTCGTAACGGCGCTTGAACTTTGTAACGCCAAATCCCAACCCACCGCACGGGATTCCGTGCCACAGTAAATATTAACTTTTTTCGAGGTAAGGTGCTAAATTTCTGTAGTTTGGTCACGTGTCACGTGACTACTGTAGTTACTTGTAGTTTACTCGTAATTAGTGTCCTCCTACTGGAGAACGTTCCAAAATGTCTCTGAGCCACAAAGTAAATTGGGTCAGAATGAGAAAGCACCTCAAACTTGGGCTATTAAACCAAAGAATAAGTAGACATATTGTAGGGATGTAAGAGACGTACGTACTTAACCTTGTTTCGTTTTCCAAATAAGCAGCAAAAAGCGAGCAAAAAGCTTACGGCACCCGGGATTCCCAAGCCGTCTCCGATCCAAGTACTAACCGGGCCCAACGTTGCTTGACTTGCCAGATCGGACGGGATGGCGTATTTTCAACGTGGTATGGTCGTAAGCGAAAGCAGACCTATCTCCATGTGGGAAGTGATGAGAACAGTTGATTTTAAAAAACTGTCAGGGGATACAGAAACATTGTCTGATAGGCTGCGCGTGACCTCCACGCTCAAATTCACGTGATAACTGTAAGTTTACTAGTAAGTGGCGTTTTACCAGTACTATGTACGGACGTCTCTGAATAGAATACGAACAATTATTTTAGTTTGTATCGCTTCTCGGCCTTTGGCTCAGATCATTTGTTAGTTTCAGTTCTTATCGAATTAACCTTCGATATGAATTCCACCGGAATTCAAAAGGTTAACTGATTTTTGAGACCAGAAGTGGTTGCTGGCTTGCTAGCTCCACTTCGAGGGTCGACCCAGCATTGCACTATTGCTGGGAACGGCCCCTCCCTTCGGGGATAAAAAAAGTAGATCAAAAATGAGTTGGGTACCAGTTATAGATCAAATTTTGAAAAAGTTACGAAATGGACACAAAAATAGTTTATATTGCACATATGTCAAAAAAAGGTTCAAAAACAAGTGTTTTCATATCAAATTTCCTTTTTAAACTTTGTTTTATCAACTTTTTCCAGCGAAATTCCGTTTTGCTTACTCTGTGGTAAGCAAATCCTCCTTTCGTAACGGCGCTTGCACTTTGTAACGCCAAATCCCAACCCACCGCACGGGATTCCGTGCCACAGTAAATATTAACTTTTTTCGAGGTAAGGTGCTAAATTTCTGTAGTTTGGTCACGTGTCACGTGACTACTGTAGTTACTTGTAGTTTACTCGTAATTAGTGTCCTCCTACTGGAGAACGTTCCAAAATGTCTCTGAGCCACAAAGTAAATTGGGTCAGAATGAGAAAGCACCTCAAACTTGGGCTATTAAACCAAAGAATAAGTAGACATATTGTAGGGATGTAAGAGACGTACGTACTTAACCTTGTTTCGTTTTCCAAATAAGCAGCAAAAAGCGAGCAAAAAGCTTACGGCACCCGGGATTCCCAAGCCGTCTCCGATCCAAGTACTAACCGGGCCCAACGTTGCTTGACTTGCCAGATCGGACGGGATGGCGTATTTTCAACGTGGTATGGTCGTAAGCGAAAGCAGACCTATCTCCATGTGGGAAGTGATGAGAACAGTTGATTTTAAAAAACTGTCAGGGGATACAGAAACATTGTCTGATAGGCTGCGCGTGACCTCCACGCTCAAATTCACGTGATAACTGTAAGTTTACTAGTAAGTGGCGTTTTACCAGTACTATGTACGGACGTCTCTGAATAGAATACGAACAATTATTTTAGTTTGTATCGCTTCTCGGCCTTTTGGCTCAGATCATTTGTTAGTTTCAGTTCTTATCGAATTAACCTTCGATATGAATTCCACCGGAATTCAAAAGGTTAACTGATTTTTGAGACCAGAAGTGGTTGCTGGCTTGCTAGCTCCACTTCGAGGGTCGACCCAGCATTGCACTATTGCTGGGAACGGCCCCTCCCTTCGGGGATAAAAAAAGTAGATCAAAAATGAGTTGGGTACCAGTTATAGATCAAATTTTGAAAAAGTTACGAAATGGACACAAAAATAGTTTATATTGCACATATGTCAAAAAAAGGTTCAAAAACAAGTGTTTTCATATCAAATTTCCTTTTTAAACTTTGTTTTATCAACTTTTTCCAGCGAAAAAACAATAGTACGGTTGGTAGGTCAATTTTTTCAAATCACCGTGGAGTCCCACGGAAAACCGAAATGGGTGAAAAATTAGCAGTAAAATGGGATATAGAATAATTTTGTTCTCTTCAATGTATATGTTCATACTCGTGACGTATTGAAGCAACAAAAAACAATAGTACGGTTGGTAGATCATTTGTTTCAAATCACCGTGGAGTCCCACGGAAAACCAAAATGAGTGTGAAATTAGCAGTAAAATGAGATATAGAATAATTTTGTTTTCTTTTATGTGTACGTTGATACTTGTGATGTATTAAACCAACAAAAAACAATAGTACGGTTGGTAGGTCAATTTTTTCAAATCACCGTGGAGTCCCACGGAAAACCGAAATGGGTGAAAAATTAGCAGTAAAATGGGATATAGAATAATTTTGTTCTCTTCAATGTATATGTTCATACTCGTGACGTATTGAAGCAACAAAAAACAATAGTACGGTTGGTAGATCATTTGTTTCAAATCACCGTGGAGTCCCACGGAAAACCAAAATGAGTGTGAAATTAGCAGTAAAATGAGATATAGAATAATTTTGTTTTCTTTTATGTGTACGTTGATACTTGTGATGTATTAAACCAACAAAAAACAATAGTACGGTTGGTAGGTCAATTTTTTCAAATCACCGTGGAGTCCCACGGAAAACCGAAATGGGTGAAAAATTAGCAGTAAAATGGGATATAGAATAATTTTGTTCTCTTCAATGTATATGTTCATACTCGTGACGTATTGAAGCAACAAAAAACAATAGTACGGTTGGTAGATCATTTGTTTCAAATCACCGTGGAGTCCCACGGAAAACCAAAATGAGTGTGAAATTAGCAGTAAAATGAGATATAGAATAATTTTGTTTTCTTTTATGTGTACGTTGATACTTGTGATGTATTAAACCAACAAAAAACAATAGTACGGTTGGTAGGTCAATTTTTTCAAATCACCGTGGAGTCCCACGGAAAACCGAAATGGGTGTAAAATTAGCAGTAAAATGGGATATAGAATAATTTTGTTCTCTTTAGTGTATATGTCCATACTCGTGACGTATTGAAGCAACGAAAAACAGTAGTAAGGTTGGTAGATCAATTTTTTCAAATCGCCGTGGAGTACCACGGAAAACCGAAATGGGTGTAAAATTAGCAGTAAAATGGGATATAGAATACTTTTGTTCTCTTTAATGTATATGTTCATACTCGTGACGTATTGAAGCAACAAAAAACAATAGTACGGTTGGTAGATCATTTGTTTCAAATCACCGTGGAGTCCCACGGAAAACCAAAATGAGTGTGAAATTAGCAGTAAAATGAGATATAGAATAATTTTGTTTTCTTTTATGTGTACGTTGATACTTGTGATGTATTAAACCAACAAAAAACAATAGTACGGTTGGTAGGTCAATTTTTTCAAATCACCGTGGAGTCCCACGGAAAACCGAAATGGGTGTAAAATTAGCAGTAAAATGGGATATAGAATAATTTTGTTCTCTTTAGTGTATATGTCCATACTCGTGACGTATTGAAGCAACGAAAAACAGTAGTAAGGTTGGTAGATCAATTTTTTCAAATCGCCGTGGAGTACCACGGAAAACCGAAATGGGTGTAAAATTAGCAGTAAAATGGGATATAGAATACTTTTGTTCTCTTTAATGTATATATTCATAATCGTGACGTATTGAAGCAACGAAAAACAGTAGTAAGGTTGGTAGATCAGTTTTTTCAAATCACCGTGGAGTACCACGGAAAACCGAAATGGGTGAAAAATCAGGCCGTATTTACTTTTTCCATTGTTGTGTACCAAATAGTGCATGAACAACATGCTTGATTGACAGTGACAATTATTTTAATTGTTTTTATTACAGTTTTCGCATCGATTCTGTTCTGAGGTCGCTCAGATCATTCATAGAAGAGAAGGTAGAGGAATCCGTAGATGAACTGTTTGTGGCGGGAAAAGCGTCGGACCCGTTACTTGTAGACCAGAAGGGCTCTCTTTGGGACCTCATTCGTAACAACTTAGGAAATCGGTTTGAAGGTAACTTTGTAACTTAATCAGAATTGTTGAGCAAGAGTAAAAATTGGTCTGGTCTGAGCTCTTCAACGTAATAGTGAAAGTAGATTTGGTCAAAATGAAAATTAACAAACACTCTTTGAAAACTTCCATAAATAATAATTCACGACGGTTGTCTATTCGCATATATTATAAGTTATGATTGGTTCACTATTTTGTTCAGATTCTCTTCTCAACCAATTCCATGCTCACGCACGTTCTGTTATCACAGCCGAAGTGACTACAATGAACAATAAACACCTGTTTGTCAAGGTGAGATTGGTATGAGATTGCATTGACAGTTTGCATAGGGTAATATCGTTCTCAAAATGTATTAGGAGTATAAAACAGAGCAATTACGTAGTACTGCTTGCAGCTGAAACCACACTGAACTTCATGATTACTAGCTTAATCTATCTAACAATCACAATCAGTTTAAGCTTGCTCAAACGCATACGTTTTTGTAGAACAGTCGATAGTTTAATGCTCAAACAAATGAGACCAACATGCGCGTTACTAACCGTCGAAACCCGGAAAAATACAGAAAATACAAAAAGACAAACTAGAATTTGATTGGGGTGAATGAATGAAAATATCATAGTCTATATCCATTTTAAATGAAATGAAGAACAATTGTTCAAGATCTATAAATATTTACAGGTGTGTTATCCCACCGTTGACAAAAGTACGGTGAGCTCGCTACTCCAAATGGTCCCATCTGGCCAGTTCGATCGCGACCAGAGACATTTCGTGTATCCGAATCTCCCTCATTTTTTCGTAGCAAAATGGCTAACAAATAATGTGGCCGATTTGAAAGTCTTTTCAAAGTCTTTTGCTTGTAAAAAACTGGGAAATGTTGACCTATGCCCGGAGTTTTTTGCCCAAGAAGACAACTGCGCACTCGATATGAAGAAGAGAAAAGGGTGTGTCTACAACTCAGTTGAAGTGGATAAGTCGGTTAGTCATTCATATACCAACAAGTGAAATGCGCAAAACGCAAAATAAACGTGAACTATCATTAAAAGTTGAATGTAATGTATGATATCGGTGAATTCTTTGCAGTAGCGTATTAATCCCAGTTTCTGATGTGTAAGAACGCTCAATTCACATTTGCTGTCAAAACATGCGCGACGTCTAACTTTATCGTACGAGTACATTGTTTTTCATAATAACTATGTAGACTAAAACGTAGTGGTGATGAAATATAGAAACAACTTACTATTCGCATACATGCGAAATGCAAGAGAAATAATTTATCCTGTTTTATAGTTCGTGCTGGTGAGAAATATGGTCTCGAAGCAAGTAATCGCGACTACCAGTGCACGAGGTCAATTGGAACATCCGTACCTACATCCTGAACCTATCTCCCTACCTGGCCAGGTGTTCTCGGTTCAACTTCCTTCAGATACGAGTCTGAGAATTGGTCATACGCTTATCAAGAGCAGAATTTCTGTGGTCGATCACATCAGTTTTGCAAGTTATGGAAACGTGAGTAAAACTAATTCGGGTTGTAGGGGCATTGTGATGTTTGTTTCAAAAAGTTCTAACTGTTAGTATCAACCTAAAAATTAAACTTTCCAAGAGTTTTTCACTCCTTCACCACATATTTCTCTCCGCACTCCCGATCTAACTTTCAGTTTCGAGTACATGAAAATGGAATTAAACTATTCGTTCAGAGCAACGTTGTACTGTTTAACGGAGTACTGTAGAAACCCACGTGCACATGAAACGGTCGTCTTAGTCAGCTGACCACTGAACATATTTACAAGGCTATTTCTGTAATAAAATCAGTCAGCCAATCGACCTATTCACCAGGCTACTTCTGTAATATAATCACACAAACACAATGAAATAAACATACTTCCAGGTTCCTAATATGACCGATTACGTCGAGAGAAGCGGAAGAATCAGCAATCTCCACTCATCTTTCACTATAGAGACATATACTGTACTATTTTGTGTTGTATTCATTCTTTTCGTTCTACAGTGCGGAGTCATTTTTGCCGTTTACCGATACTTCGCTCGGAGAATGGTAAAACTCGACAACGAACATGGAGTTACCAGTAAGATTGTATCAGATTATTTCAACAACATGACTTATGCCTAATAAACCTCCAATGATTTGTTAAACGTTCAAATGGTTTCAACACACTATTCACGTTCGAGTTTCTGTGCACAAAACAAGGTTCGTCGTCTGGCTGTACTGAAAAGTAATGAATGACATCAGATAACTGAAAACAAATACATCAATCGTTATAAGCCCACTAATACTCTTCTCAATGAAATCCGAGTACATTTTGTAGTTTTCAGCTAAATCCAGACTTTTTTGGAAATAAAGTTTTAAAAAAATATAATAAAGTTTTAAACTTCAAAAATAATTAATTAGTATGTAGGATCACTTCTAATAGTCTTCTTAAACCAATACCAACGTACCCTGAAATTTTTAGCCAATTCCATTTTTTTAGAGGGGAGCAGTTTCTCTCTGGTTAGCAACCAATACAAAATATAAGCTCCGCCCCTTTTCCAATGGTTAAGCCCGTGGACTTCCACGGAATTCCGTGGAGTCCCACGAATTTGCGTTCCCAGCTAGAACGCGTGGCAGAAACATCGACCAAAAAACGTCCAAAAGTCAAATATAGTGTTTTGAACACTGATTATCATCAGTACATACGTCCTTGAGCACAATTAACCAGTTTTCCAGAAAAATTATATATTTTGATTTTTTCTCATATTAGAACTTGTTTTAGTACATAAATCACGTAAATCAAAGAAGGCGGCGAAATAAAAGGGACTGGTTATCGACAATTAGTTACTGACAATATGCGTAAGTGAATTATGCAATTAACCTATTTGTTATATATTGCCATAATGGTTATTAAGTCAATTAGTTTTCTCTTGAACAAAAACATTGATTTCGTTCAAAAATTGTCTGTCTCATATTCATTATCTGAAGATTGTATTTTACATCTATTTGTTAGATGTGTCCTGAAGTATCACAGCCAACAACAAAATGCAAAAATAGCGGCGCTCACCGGAATCGAACCCGACTCCATTCGATCGGTAGGCATGGTCCAACCCCATTACACCACAACGACATGTAGAAAAAAATTAGGTTAATAGCTCAGAAAGTCCATGAATGATTCAGAAATCATCGACAGAGAAGATATATCCCACATACTGACTCGCATAAGGTTCCTTTTCGTGAATTGTAGTAACATTAGGACCAATTAGTGAGAAAACTCATGAATTCACGTTTACATCATAGTTTCTGACGAAAATCTGGAAAAGTGAACAAATTGTGAACGTATTAGTTTTGAAATCAATTTTTCTGAGTCAGTATGGGATTTTCATGTTGACGTGAAAACAGCCAGACCTGTGGTACTTATTCTTGTTTTAACCGCTAAATATAATTCAGTATGACGATTATTTGAGAAATTCAACAACTTCATTGTGTTTACATTGTCAATTCAACCAAAAATAGAAATTTAAGTTGTGCAGAATAGTTGCTATCGTGGAAAACCACGATCCGTGGGAAACCACGGAACGTCGTGGAGTCCCACGGAGTCCCGTGGGACTCCACGGAGTAGCTTTCCCAAGCCGTCTCCGATCCAAGTACTAACCGGGCCCAACGTTGCTTGACTTGCCAGATCGGACGGGATGGCGTATTTTCAACGTGGTATGGTCGTAAGCGAAAGCAGACCTATCTCCATGTGGGAAGTGATGAGAACAGTTGATTTTAAAAAACTGTCAGGGGATACAGAAACATTGTCTGATAGGCTGCGCGTGACCTCCACGCTCAAATTCACGTGATAACTGTAAGTTTACTAGTAAGTGGCGTTTTACCAGTACTATGTACGGACGTCTCTGAATAGAATACGAACAATTATTTTAGTTTGTATCGCTTCTCGGCCTTTTGGCTCAGATCATTTGTTAGTTTCAGTTCTTATCGAATTAACCTTCGATATGAATTCCACCGGAATTCAAAAGGTTAACTGATTTTTGAGACCAGAAGTGGTTGCTGGCTTGCTAGCTCCACTTCGAGGGTCGACCCAGCATTGCACTATTGCTGGGAACGGCCCCTCCCTTCGGGGATAAAAAAAAAGTAGATCAAAAATGAGTTGGGTACCAGTTATAGATCAAATTTTGAAAAAGTTACGAAATGGACACAAAAATAGTTTATATTGCACATATGTCAAAAAAAGGTTCAAAAACAAGTGTTTTCATATCAAATTTCCTTTTTAAACTTTGTTTTATCAACTTTTTCCAGCGAAATTCCGTTTTGCTTACTCTGTGGTAAGCAAATCCTCCTTTCGTAACGGCGCTTGCACTTTGTAACGCCAAATCCCAACCCACCGCACGGGATTCCGTGCCACAGTAAATATTAACTTTTTTCGAGGTAAGGTGCTAAATTTCTGTAGTTTGGTCACGTGTCACGTGACTACTGTAGTTACTTGTAGTTTACTCGTAATTAGTGTCCTCCTACTGGAGAACGTTCCAAAATGTCTCTGAGCCACAAAGTAAATTGGGTCAGAATGAGAAAGCACCTCAAACTTGGGCTATTAAACCAAAGAATAAGTAGACATATTGTAGGGATGTAAGAGACGTACGTACTTAACCTTGTTTCGTTTTCCAAATAAGCAGCAAAAAGCGAGCAAAAAGCTTACGGCACCCGGGATTCCCAAGCCGTCTCCGATCCAAGTACTAACCGGGCCCAACGTTGCTTGACTTGCCAGATCGGACGGGATGGCGTATTTTCAACGTGGTATGGTCGTAAGCGAAAGCAGACCTATCTCCATGTGGGAAGTGATGAGAACAGTTGATTTTAAAAAACTGTCAGGGGATACAGAAACATTGTCTGATAGGCTGCGCGTGACCTCCACGCTCAAATTCACGTGATAACTGTAAGTTTACTAGTAAGTGGCGTTTTACCAGTACTATGTACGGACGTCTCTGAATAGAATACGAACAATTATTTTAGTTTGTATCGCTTCTCGGCCTTTTGGCTCAGATCATTTGTTAGTTTCAGTTCTTATCGAATTAACCTTCGATATGAATTCCACCGGAATTCAAAAGGTTAACTGATTTTTGAGACCAGAAGTGGTTGCTGGCTTGCTAGCTCCACTTCGAGGGTCGACCCAGCATTGCACTATTGCTGGGAACGGCCCCTCCCTTCGGGGATAAAAAAAGTAGATCAAAAATGAGTTGGGTACCAGTTATAGATCAAATTTTGAAAAAGTTACGAAATGGACACAAAAATAGTTTATATTGCACATATGTCAAAAAAAGGTTCAAAAACAAGTGTTTTCATATCAAATTTCCTTTTTAAACTTTGTTTTATCAACTTTTTCCAGCGAAATTCCGTTTTGCTTACTCTGTGGTAAGCAAATCCTCCTTTCGTAACGGCGCTTGAACTTTGTAACGCCAAATCCCAACCCACCGCACGGGATTCCGTGCCACAGTAAATATTAACTTTTTTCGAGGTAAGGTGCTAAATTTCTGTAGTTTGGTCACGTGTCACGTGACTACTGTAGTTACTTGTAGTTTACTCGTAATTAGTGTCCTCCTACTGGAGAACGTTCCAAAATGTCTCTGAGCCACAAAGTAAATTGGGTCAGAATGAGAAAGCACCTCAAACTTGGGCTATTAAACCAAAGAATAAGTAGACATATTGTAGGGATGTAAGAGACGTACGTACTTAACCTTGTTTCGTTTTCCAAATAAGCAGCAAAAAGCGAGCAAAAAGCTTACGGCACCCGGGATTCCCAAGCCGTCTCCGATCCAAGTACTAACCGGGCCCAACGTTGCTTGACTTGCCAGATCGGACGGGATGGCGTATTTTCAACGTGGTATGGTCGTAAGCGAAAGCAGACCTATCTCCATGTGGGAAGTGATGAGAACAGTTGATTTTAAAAAACTGTCAGGGGATACAGAAACATTGTCTGATAGGCTGCGCGTGACCTCCACGCTCAAATTCACGTGATAACTGTAAGTTTACTAGTAAGTGGCGTTTTACCAGTACTATGTACGGACGTCTCTGAATAGAATACGAACAATTATTTTAGTTTGTATCGCTTCTCGGCCTTTTGGCTCAGATCATTTGTTAGTTTCAGTTCTTATCGAATTAACCTTCGATATGAATTCCACCGGAATTCAAAAGGTTAACTGATTTTTGAGACCAGAAGTGGTTGCTGGCTTGCTAGCTCCACTTCGAGGGTCGACCCAGCATTGCACTATTGCTGGGAACGGCCCCTCCCTTCGGGGATAAAAAAAGTAGATCAAAAATGAGTTGGGTACCAGTTATAGATCAAATTTTGAAAAAGTTACGAAATGGACACAAAAATAGTTTATATTGCACATATGTCAAAAAAAGGTTCAAAAACAAGTGTTTTCATATCAAATTTCCTTTTTAAACTTTGTTTTATCAACTTTTTCCAGCGAAATTCCGTTTTGCTTACTCTGTGGTAAGCAAATCCTCCTTTCGTAACGGCGCTTGCACTTTGTAACGCCAAATCCCAACCCACCGCACGGGATTCCGTGCCACAGTAAATATTAACTTTTTTCGAGGTAAGGTGCTAAATTTCTGTAGTTTGGTCACGTGTCACGTGACTACTGTAGTTACTTGTAGTTTACTCGTAATTAGTGTCCTCCTACTGGAGAACGTTCCAAAATGTCTCTGAGCCACAAAGTAAATTGGGTCAGAATGAGAAAGCACCTCAAACTTGGGCTATTAAACCAAAGAATAAGTAGACATATTGTAGGGATGTAAGAGACGTACGTACTTAACCTTGTTTCGTTTTCCAAATAAGCAGCAAAAAGCGAGCAAAAAGCTTACGGCACCCGGGATTCCCAAGCCGTCTCCGATCCAAGTACTAACCGGGCCCAACGTTGCTTGACTTGCCAGATCGGACGGGATGGCGTATTTTCAACGTGGTATGGTCGTAAGCGAAAGCAGACCTATCTCCATGTGGGAAGTGATGAGAACAGTTGATTTTAAAAAACTGTCAGGGGATACAGAAACATTGTCTGATAGGCTGCGCGTGACCTCCACGCTCAAATTCACGTGATAACTGTAAGTTTACTAGTAAGTGGCGTTTTACCAGTACTATGTACGGACGTCTCTGAATAGAATACGAACAATTATTTTAGTTTGTATCGCTTCTCGGCCTTTTGGCTCAGATCATTTGTTAGTTTCAGTTCTTATCGAATTAACCTTCGATATGAATTCCACCGGAATTCAAAAGGTTAACTGATTTTTGAGACCAGAAGTGGTTGCTGGCTTGCTAGCTCCACTTCGAGGGTCGACCCAGCATTGCACTATTGCTGGGAACGGCCCCTCCCTTCGGGGATAAAAAAAGTAGATCAAAAATGAGTTGGGTACCAGTTATAGATCAAATTTTGAAAAAGTTACGAAATGGACACAAAAATAGTTTATATTGCACATATGTCAAAAAAAGGTTCAAAAACAAGTGTTTTCATATCAAATTTCCTTTTTAAACTTTGTTTTATCAACTTTTTCCAGCGAAAAAACAATAGTACGGTTGGTAGGTCAATTTTTTCAAATCACCGTGGAGTCCCACGGAAAACCGAAATGGGTGAAAAATTAGCAGTAAAATGGGATATAGAATAATTTTGTTCTCTTCAATGTATATGTTCATACTCGTGACGTATTGAAGCAACAAAAAACAATAGTACGGTTGGTAGATCATTTGTTTCAAATCACCGTGGAGTCCCACGGAAAACCAAAATGAGTGTGAAATTAGCAGTAAAATGAGATATAGAATAATTTTGTTTTCTTTTATGTGTACGTTGATACTTGTGATGTATTAAACCAACAAAAAACAATAGTACGGTTGGTAGGTCAATTTTTTCAAATCACCGTGGAGTCCCACGGAAAACCGAAATGGGTGAAAAATTAGCAGTAAAATGGGATATAGAATAATTTTGTTCTCTTCAATGTATATGTTCATACTCGTGACGTATTGAAGCAACAAAAAACAATAGTACGGTTGGTAGATCATTTGTTTCAAATCACCGTGGAGTCCCACGGAAAACCAAAATGAGTGTGAAATTAGCAGTAAAATGAGATATAGAATAATTTTGTTTTCTTTTATGTGTACGTTGATACTTGTGATGTATTAAACCAACAAAAAACAATAGTACGGTTGGTAGGTCAATTTTTTCAAATCACCGTGGAGTCCCACGGAAAACCGAAATGGGTGAAAAATTAGCAGTAAAATGGGATATAGAATAATTTTGTTCTCTTCAATGTATATGTTCATACTCGTGACGTATTGAAGCAACAAAAAACAATAGTACGGTTGGTAGATCATTTGTTTCAAATCACCGTGGAGTCCCACGGAAAACCAAAATGAGTGTGAAATTAGCAGTAAAATGAGATATAGAATAATTTTGTTTTCTTTTATGTGTACGTTGATACTTGTGATGTATTAAACCAACAAAAAACAATAGTACGGTTGGTAGGTCAATTTTTTCAAATCACCGTGGAGTCCCACGGAAAACCGAAATGGGTGTAAAATTAGCAGTAAAATGGGATATAGAATAATTTTGTTCTCTTTAGTGTATATGTCCATACTCGTGACGTATTGAAGCAACGAAAAACAGTAGTAAGGTTGGTAGATCAATTTTTTCAAATCGCCGTGGAGTACCACGGAAAACCGAAATGGGTGTAAAATTAGCAGTAAAATGGGATATAGAATACTTTTGTTCTCTTTAATGTATATATTCATAATCGTGACGTATTGAAGCAACGAAAAACAGTAGTAAGGTTGGTAGATCAGTTTTTTCAAATCACCGTGGAGTACCACGGAAAACCGAAATGGGTGTAAAATTAGCAGTAAAATGGGATATAGAATACTTTTGTTCTCTTTAATGTATATATTCATAATCGTGACGTATTGAAGCAACGAAAAACAGTAGTAAGGTTGGTAGATCAGTTTTTTCAAATCACCGTGGAGTACCACGGAAAACCGAAATGGGTGAAAAATCAGGCCGTATTTACTTTTTCCATTGTTGTGTACCAAATAGTGCATGAACAACATGCTTGATTGACAGTGACAATTATTTTAATTGTTTTTATTACAGTTTTCGCATCGATTCTGTTCTGAGGTCGCTCAGATCATTCATAGAAGAGAAGGTAGAGGAATCCGTAGATGAACTGTTTGTGGCGGGAAAAGCGTCGGACCCGTTACTTGTAGACCAGAAGGGCTCTCTTTGGGACCTCATTCGTAACAACTTAGGAAATCGGTTTGAAGGTAAACTTTGTAACTTAATCAGAATTGTTGAGCAAGAGTAAAAATTGGTCTGGTCTGAGCTCTTCAACGTAATAGTGAAAGTAGATTTGGTCAAAATGAAAATTAACAAACACTCTTTGAAAACTTCCATAAATAATAATTCACGACGGTTGTCTATTCGCATATATTATAAGTTATGATTGGTTCACTATTTTGTTCAGATTCTCTTCTCAACCAATTCCATGCTCACGCACGTTCTGTTATCACAGCCGAAGTGACTACAATGAACAATAAACACCTGTTTGTCAAGGTGAGATTGGTATGAGATTGCATTGACAGTTTGCATAGGGTAATATCGTTCTCAAAATGTATTAGGAGTATAAAACAGAGCAATTACGTAGTACTGCTTGCAGCTGAAACCACACTGAACTTCATGATTACTAGCTTAATCTATCTAACAATCACAATCAGTTTAAGCTTGCTCAAACGCATACGTTTTTGTAGAACAGTCGATAGTTTAATGCTCAAACAAATGAGACCAACATGCGCGTTACTAACCGTCGAAACCCGGAAAAATACAGAAAATACAAAAAGACAAACTAGAATTTGATTGGGGTGAATGAATGAAAATATCATAGTCTATATCCATTTTAAATGAAATGAAGAACAATTGTTCAAGATCTATAAATATTTACAGGTGTGTTATCCCACCGTTGACAAAAGTACGGTGAGCTCGCTACTCCAAATGGTCCCATCTGGCCAGTTCGATCGCGACCAGAGACATTTCGTGTATCCGAATCTCCCTCATTTTTTCGTAGCAAAATGGCTAACAAATAATGTGGCCGATTTGAAAGTCTTTTCAAAGTCTTTTGCTTGTAAAAAACTGGGAAATGTTGACCTATGCCCGGAGTTTTTTGCCCAAGAAGACAACTGCGCACTCGATATGAAGAAGAGAAAAGGGTGTGTCTACAACTCAGTTGAAGTGGATAAGTCGGTTAGTCATTCATATACCAACAAGTGAAATGCGCAAAACGCAAAATAAACGTGAACTATCATTAAAAGTTGAATGTAATGTATGATATCGGTGAATTCTTTGCAGTAGCGTATTAATCCCAGTTTCTGATGTGTAAGAACGCTCAATTCACATATGCTGTCAAAACATGCGCGACGTCTAACTTTATCGTACGAGTACATTGTTTTTCATAATAACAATGTAGACTAAAACGTAGTGGTGATGAAATATAGAAACAACTTACTATTCGCATACATGCGAAATGCAAGAGAAATCATTTATCCTGTTTTATAGTTCGTGCTGGTGAGAAATATGGTCTCGAAGCAAGTAATCGCGACTACCAGTGCACGAGGTCAATTGGAACATCCGTACCTACATCCTGAACCTATCTCCCTACCTGGCCAGGTGTTCTCGGTTCAACTTCCTTCAGATACGAGTCTGAGAATTGGTCATACGCTTATCAAGAGCAGAATTTCTGTGGTCGATCACATCAGTTTTGCAAGTTATGGAAACGTGAGTAAAACTAATTCGGGTTGTAGGGGCATTGTGATGTTTGTTTCAAAAAGTTCTAACTGTTAGTATCAACCTAAAAATTAAACTTTCCAAGAGTTTTTCACTCCTTCACCACATATTTCTCTCCGCACTCCCGATCTAACTTTCAGTTTCGAGTACATGAAAATGGAATTAAACTATTCGTTCAGATCAACGTTGTACTGTTTAACGGAGTACTGTAGAAACCCACGTGCACATGAAACAGTCGTCTTAGTCAGCTGACCAGTGAACATATTTACAAGGCTATTTCTGTAATAAAATCAGTCAGCCAATCGACCTATTCACCAGGCTACTTCTGTAATATAATCACACAAACACAATGAAATAAACATACTTCCAGGTTCCTAATATGACCGATTACGTCGAGAGAAGCGGAAGAATCAGCAATCTCCACTCATCTTTCACTATAGAGACATATACTGTACTATTTTGTGTTGTATTCATTCTTTTCGTTCTACAGTGCGGAGTCATTTTTGCCGTTTACCGATACTTCGCTCGGAGAATGGTAAAACTCGACAACGAACATGGAGTTACCAGTAAGATTGTATCAGATTATTTCAACAACATGACTTATGCCTAATAAACCTCCAATGATTTGTTAAACGTTCAAATGGTTTCAACACACTATTCACGTTCGAGTTTCTGTGCACAAAACAAGGTTCGTCGTCTGGCTGCACTGAAAAGTAATGAATGACATCAGATAACTGAAAACAAATACATCAATCGTTATAAGCCCACTAATACTCTTCTCAATGAAATCCGAGTACATTTTGTAGTTTTCAGCTAAATCCAGACTTTTTTGGAAATAAAGTTTTAAAAAAATATAATAAAGTTTTAAACTTCAAAAATAATTAATTAGTATGTAGGATCACTTCTAATAGTCTTCTTAAACCAATACCAACGTACCCTGAAATTTTTAGCCAATTCCATTTTTTTAGAGGGGAGCAGTTTCTCTCTGGTTAGCAACCAATACAAAATATAAGCTCCGCCCCTTTTCCAATGGTTAAGCCCGTGGACTTCCACGGAATTCCGTGGAGTCCCACGAATTTGCGTTCCCAGCTAGAACGCGTGGCAGAAACATCGACCAAAAAACGTCCAAAAGTCAAATATAGTGTTTTGAACACTGATTATCATCAGTACATACGTCCTTGAGCACAATTAACCAGTTTTCCAGAAAAATTATATATTTTGATTTTTTCTCATATTAGAACTTGTTTTAGTACATAAATCACGTAAATCAAAGAAGGCGGCGAAATAAAAGGGACTGGTTATCGACAATTAGTTACTGACAATATGCGTAAGTGAATTATGCAATTAACCTATTTGTTATATATTGCCATAATGGTTATTAAGTCAATTAGTTTTCTCTTGAACAAAAACATTGATTTCGTTCAAAAATTGTCTGTCTCATATTCATTATCTGAAGATTGTATTTTACATCTATTTGTTAGATGTGTCCTGAAGTATCACAGCCAACAACAAAATGCAAAAATAGCGGCGCTCACCGGAATCGAACCCGACTCCATTCGATCGGTAGGCATGGTCCAACCCCATTACACCACAACGACATGTAGAAAAAAATTAGGTTAATAGCTCAGAAAGTCCATGAATGATTCAGAAATCATCGACAGAGAAGATATATCCCACATACTGACTCGCATAAGGTTCCTTTTCGTGAATTGTAGTAACATTAGGACCAATTAGTGAGAAAACTCATGAATTCACGTTTACATCATAGTTTCTGACGAAAATCTGGAAAAGTGAACAAATTGTGAACGTATTAGTTTTGAAATCAATTTTTCTGAGTCAGTATGGGATTTTCATGTTGACGTGAAAACAGCCAGACCTGTGGTACTTATTCTTGTTTTAACCGCTAAATATAATTCAGTATGACGATTATTTGAGAAATTCAACAACTTCATTGTGTTTACATTGTCAATTCAACCAAAAATAGAAATTTAAGTTGTGCAGAATAGTTGCTATCGTGGAAAACCACGATCCGTGGGAAACCACGGAACGTCGTGGAGTCCCACGGAGTCCCGTGGGACTCCACGGAGTAGCTTTCCCAAGCCGTCTCCGATCCAAGTACTAACCGGGCCCAACGTTGCTTGACTTGCCAGATCGGACGGGATGGCGTATTTTCAACGTGGTATGGTCGTAAGCGAAAGCAGACCTATCTCCATGTGGGAAGTGATGAGAACAGTTGATTTTAAAAAACTGTCAGGGGATACAGAAACATTGTCTGATAGGCTGCGCGTGACCTCCACGCTCAAATTCACGTGATAACTGTAAGTTTACTAGTAAGTGGCGTTTTACCAGTACTATGTACGGACGTCTCTGAATAGAATACGAACAATTATTTTAGTTTGTATCGCTTCTCGGCCTTTTGGCTCAGATCATTTGTTAGTTTCAGTTCTTATCGAATTAACCTTCGATATGAATTCCACCGGAATTCAAAAGGTTAACTGATTTTTGAGACCAGAAGTGGTTGCTGGCTTGCTAGCTCCACTTCGAGGGTCGACCCAGCATTGCACTATTGCTGGGAACGGCCCCTCCCTTCGGGGATAAAAAAAAAGTAGATCAAAAATGAGTTGGGTACCAGTTATAGATCAAATTTTGAAAAAGTTACGAAATGGACACAAAAATAGTTTATATTGCACATATGTCAAAAAAAGGTTCAAAAACAAGTGTTTTCATATCAAATTTCCTTTTTAAACTTTGTTTTATCAACTTTTTCCAGCGAAATTCCGTTTTGCTTACTCTGTGGTAAGCAAATCCTCCTTTCGTAACGGCGCTTGCACTTTGTAACGCCAAATCCCAACCCACCGCACGGGATTCCGTGCCACAGTAAATATTAACTTTTTTCGAGGTAAGGTGCTAAATTTCTGTAGTTTGGTCACGTGTCACGTGACTACTGTAGTTACTTGTAGTTTACTCGTAATTAGTGTCCTCCTACTGGAGAACGTTCCAAAATGTCTCTGAGCCACAAAGTAAATTGGGTCAGAATGAGAAAGCACCTCAAACTTGGGCTATTAAACCAAAGAATAAGTAGACATATTGTAGGGATGTAAGAGACGTACGTACTTAACCTTGTTTCGTTTTCCAAATAAGCAGCAAAAAGCGAGCAAAAAGCTTACGGCACCCGGGATTCCCAAGCCGTCTCCGATCCAAGTACTAACCGGGCCCAACGTTGCTTGACTTGCCAGATCGGACGGGATGGCGTATTTTCAACGTGGTATGGTCGTAAGCGAAAGCAGACCTATCTCCATGTGGGAAGTGATGAGAACAGTTGATTTTAAAAAACTGTCAGGGGATACAGAAACATTGTCTGATAGGCTGCGCGTGACCTCCACGCTCAAATTCACGTGATAACTGTAAGTTTACTAGTAAGTGGCGTTTTACCAGTACTATGTACGGACGTCTCTGAATAGAATACGAACAATTATTTTAGTTTGTATCGCTTCTCGGCCTTTTGGCTCAGATCATTTGTTAGTTTCAGTTCTTATCGAATTAACCTTCGATATGAATTCCACCGGAATTCAAAAGGTTAACTGATTTTTGAGACCAGAAGTGGTTGCTGGCTTGCTAGCTCCACTTCGAGGGTCGACCCAGCATTGCACTATTGCTGGGAACGGCCCCTCCCTTCGGGGATAAAAAAAGTAGATCAAAAATGAGTTGGGTACCAGTTATAGATCAAATTTTGAAAAAGTTACGAAATGGACACAAAAATAGTTTATATTGCACATATGTCAAAAAAAGGTTCAAAAACAAGTGTTTTCATATCAAATTTCCTTTTTAAACTTTGTTTTATCAACTTTTTCCAGCGAAATTCCGTTTTGCTTACTCTGTGGTAAGCAAATCCTCCTTTCGTAACGGCGCTTGAACTTTGTAACGCCAAATCCCAACCCACCGCACGGGATTCCGTGCCACAGTAAATATTAACTTTTTTCGAGGTAAGGTGCTAAATTTCTGTAGTTTGGTCACGTGTCACGTGACTACTGTAGTTACTTGTAGTTTACTCGTAATTAGTGTCCTCCTACTGGAGAACGTTCCAAAATGTCTCTGAGCCACAAAGTAAATTGGGTCAGAATGAGAAAGCACCTCAAACTTGGGCTATTAAACCAAAGAATAAGTAGACATATTGTAGGGATGTAAGAGACGTACGTACTTAACCTTGTTTCGTTTTCCAAATAAGCAGCAAAAAGCGAGCAAAAAGCTTACGGCACCCGGGATTCCCAAGCCGTCTCCGATCCAAGTACTAACCGGGCCCAACGTTGCTTGACTTGCCAGATCGGACGGGATGGCGTATTTTCAACGTGGTATGGTCGTAAGCGAAAGCAGACCTATCTCCATGTGGGAAGTGATGAGAACAGTTGATTTTAAAAAACTGTCAGGGGATACAGAAACATTGTCTGATAGGCTGCGCGTGACCTCCACGCTCAAATTCACGTGATAACTGTAAGTTTACTAGTAAGTGGCGTTTTACCAGTACTATGTACGGACGTCTCTGAATAGAATACGAACAATTATTTTAGTTTGTATCGCTTCTCGGCCTTTTGGCTCAGATCATTTGTTAGTTTCAGTTCTTATCGAATTAACCTTCGATATGAATTCCACCGGAATTCAAAAGGTTAACTGATTTTTGAGACCAGAAGTGGTTGCTGGCTTGCTAGCTCCACTTCGAGGGTCGACCCAGCATTGCACTATTGCTGGGAACGGCCCCTCCCTTCGGGGATAAAAAAAGTAGATCAAAAATGAGTTGGGTACCAGTTATAGATCAAATTTTGAAAAAGTTACGAAATGGACACAAAAATAGTTTATATTGCACATATGTCAAAAAAAGGTTCAAAAACAAGTGTTTTCATATCAAATTTCCTTTTTAAACTTTGTTTTATCAACTTTTTCCAGCGAAATTCCGTTTTGCTTACTCTGTGGTAAGCAAATCCTCCTTTCGTAACGGCGCTTGCACTTTGTAACGCCAAATCCCAACCCACCGCACGGGATTCCGTGCCACAGTAAATATTAACTTTTTTCGAGGTAAGGTGCTAAATTTCTGTAGTTTGGTCACGTGTCACGTGACTACTGTAGTTACTTGTAGTTTACTCGTAATTAGTGTCCTCCTACTGGAGAACGTTCCAAAATGTCTCTGAGCCACAAAGTAAATTGGGTCAGAATGAGAAAGCACCTCAAACTTGGGCTATTAAACCAAAGAATAAGTAGACATATTGTAGGGATGTAAGAGACGTACGTACTTAACCTTGTTTCGTTTTCCAAATAAGCAGCAAAAAGCGAGCAAAAAGCTTACGGCACCCGGGATTCCCAAGCCGTCTCCGATCCAAGTACTAACCGGGCCCAACGTTGCTTGACTTGCCAGATCGGACGGGATGGCGTATTTTCAACGTGGTATGGTCGTAAGCGAAAGCAGACCTATCTCCATGTGGGAAGTGATGAGAACAGTTGATTTTAAAAAACTGTCAGGGGATACAGAAACATTGTCTGATAGGCTGCGCGTGACCTCCACGCTCAAATTCACGTGATAACTGTAAGTTTACTAGTAAGTGGCGTTTTACCAGTACTATGTACGGACGTCTCTGAATAGAATACGAACAATTATTTTAGTTTGTATCGCTTCTCGGCCTTTTGGCTCAGATCATTTGTTAGTTTCAGTTCTTATCGAATTAACCTTCGATATGAATTCCACCGGAATTCAAAAGGTTAACTGATTTTTGAGACCAGAAGTGGTTGCTGGCTTGCTAGCTCCACTTCGAGGGTCGACCCAGCATTGCACTATTGCTGGGAACGGCCCCTCCCTTCGGGGATAAAAAAAGTAGATCAAAAATGAGTTGGGTACCAGTTATAGATCAAATTTTGAAAAAGTTACGAAATGGACACAAAAATAGTTTATATTGCACATATGTCAAAAAAAGGTTCAAAAACAAGTGTTTTCATATCAAATTTCCTTTTTAAACTTTGTTTTATCAACTTTTTCCAGCGAAAAAACAATAGTACGGTTGGTAGGTCAATTTTTTCAAATCACCGTGGAGTCCCACGGAAAACCGAAATGGGTGAAAAATTAGCAGTAAAATGGGATATAGAATAATTTTGTTCTCTTCAATGTATATGTTCATACTCGTGACGTATTGAAGCAACAAAAAACAATAGTACGGTTGGTAGATCATTTGTTTCAAATCACCGTGGAGTCCCACGGAAAACCAAAATGAGTGTGAAATTAGCAGTAAAATGAGATATAGAATAATTTTGTTTTCTTTTATGTGTACGTTGATACTTGTGATGTATTAAACCAACAAAAAACAATAGTACGGTTGGTAGGTCAATTTTTTCAAATCACCGTGGAGTCCCACGGAAAACCGAAATGGGTGAAAAATTAGCAGTAAAATGGGATATAGAATAATTTTGTTCTCTTCAATGTATATGTTCATACTCGTGACGTATTGAAGCAACAAAAAACAATAGTACGGTTGGTAGATCATTTGTTTCAAATCACCGTGGAGTCCCACGGAAAACCAAAATGAGTGTGAAATTAGCAGTAAAATGAGATATAGAATAATTTTGTTTTCTTTTATGTGTACGTTGATACTTGTGATGTATTAAACCAACAAAAAACAATAGTACGGTTGGTAGGTCAATTTTTTCAAATCACCGTGGAGTCCCACGGAAAACCGAAATGGGTGAAAAATTAGCAGTAAAATGGGATATAGAATAATTTTGTTCTCTTCAATGTATATGTTCATACTCGTGACGTATTGAAGCAACAAAAAACAATAGTACGGTTGGTAGATCATTTGTTTCAAATCACCGTGGAGTCCCACGGAAAACCAAAATGAGTGTGAAATTAGCAGTAAAATGAGATATAGAATAATTTTGTTTTCTTTTATGTGTACGTTGATACTTGTGATGTATTAAACCAACAAAAAACAATAGTACGGTTGGTAGGTCAATTTTTTCAAATCACCGTGGAGTCCCACGGAAAACCGAAATGGGTGTAAAATTAGCAGTAAAATGGGATATAGAATAATTTTGTTCTCTTTAGTGTATATGTCCATACTCGTGACGTATTGAAGCAACGAAAAACAGTAGTAAGGTTGGTAGATCAATTTTTTCAAATCGCCGTGGAGTACCACGGAAAACCGAAATGGGTGTAAAATTAGCAGTAAAATGGGATATAGAATACTTTTGTTCTCTTTAATGTATATATTCATAATCGTGACGTATTGAAGCAACGAAAAACAGTAGTAAGGTTGGTAGATCAGTTTTTTCAAATCACCGTGGAGTACCACGGAAAACCGAAATGGGTGAAAAATCAGGCCGTATTTACTTTTTCCATTGTTGTGTACCAAATAGTGCATGAACAACATGCTTGATTGACAGTGACAATTATTTTAATTGTTTTTATTACAGTTTTCGCATCGATTCTGTTCTGAGGTCGCTCAGATCATTCATAGAAGAGAAGGTAGAGGAATCCGTAGATGAACTGTTTGTGGCGGGAAAAGCGTCGGACCCGTTACTTGTAGACCAGAAGGGCTCTCTTTGGGACCTCATTCGTAACAACTTAGGAAATCGGTTTGAAGGTAAACTTTGTAACTTAATCAGAATTGTTGAGCAAGAGTAAAAATTGGTCTGGTCTGAGCTCTTCAACGTAATAGTGAAAGTAGATTTGGTCAAAATGAAAATTAACAAACACTCTTTGAAAACTTCCATAAATAATAATTCACGACGGTTGTCTATTCGCATATATTATAAGTTATGATTGGTTCACTATTTTGTTCAGATTCTCTTCTCAACCAATTCCATGCTCACGCACGTTCTGTTATCACAGCCGAAGTGACTACAATGAACAATAAACACCTGTTTGTCAAGGTGAGATTGGTATGAGATTGCATTGACAGTTTGCATAGGGTAATATCGTTCTCAAAATGTATTAGGAGTATAAAACAGAGCAATTACGTAGTACTGCTTGCAGCTGAAACCACACTGAACTTCATGATTACTAGCTTAATCTATCTAACAATCACAATCAGTTTAAGCTTGCTCAAACGCATACGTTTTTGTAGAACAGTCGATAGTTTAATGCTCAAACAAATGAGACCAACATGCGCGTTACTAACCGTCGAAACCCGGAAAAATACAGAAAATACAAAAAGACAAACTAGAATTTGATTGGGGTGAATGAATGAAAATATCATAGTCTATATCCATTTTAAATGAAATGAAGAACAATTGTTCAAGATCTATAAATATTTACAGGTGTGTTATCCCACCGTTGACAAAAGTACGGTGAGCTCGCTACTCCAAATGGTCCCATCTGGCCAGTTCGATCGCGACCAGAGACATTTCGTGTATCCGAATCTCCCTCATTTTTTCGTAGCAAAATGGCTAACAAATAATGTGGCCGATTTGAAAGTCTTTTCAAAGTCTTTTGCTTGTAAAAAACTGGGAAATGTTGACCTATGCCCGGAGTTTTTTGCCCAAGAAGACAACTGCGCACTCGATATGAAGAAGAGAAAAGGGTGTGTCTACAACTCAGTTGAAGTGGATAAGTCGGTTAGTCATTCATATACCAACAAGTGAAATGCGCAAAACGCAAAATAAACGTGAACTATCATTAAAAGTTGAATGTAATGTATGATATCGGTGAATTCTTTGCAGTAGCGTATTAATCCCAGTTTCTGATGTGTAAGAACGCTCAATTCACATATGCTGTCAAAACATGCGCGACGTCTAACTTTATCGTACGAGTACATTGTTTTTCATAATAACAATGTAGACTAAAACGTAGTGGTGATGAAATATAGAAACAACTTACTATTCGCATACATGCGAAATGCAAGAGAAATCATTTATCCTGTTTTATAGTTCGTGCTGGTGAGAAATATGGTCTCGAAGCAAGTAATCGCGACTACCAGTGCACGAGGTCAATTGGAACATCCGTACCTACATCCTGAACCTATCTCCCTACCTGGCCAGGTGTTCTCGGTTCAACTTCCTTCAGATACGAGTCTGAGAATTGGTCATACGCTTATCAAGAGCAGAATTTCTGTGGTCGATCACATCAGTTTTGCAAGTTATGGAAACGTGAGTAAAACTAATTCGGGTTGTAGGGGCATTGTGATGTTTGTTTCAAAAAGTTCTAACTGTTAGTATCAACCTAAAAATTAAACTTTCCAAGAGTTTTTCACTCCTTCACCACATATTTCTCTCCGCACTCCCGATCTAACTTTCAGTTTCGAGTACATGAAAATGGAATTAAACTATTCGTTCAGATCAACGTTGTACTGTTTAACGGAGTACTGTAGAAACCCACGTGCACATGAAACAGTCGTCTTAGTCAGCTGACCAGTGAACATATTTACAAGGCTATTTCTGTAATAAAATCAGTCAGCCAATCGACCTATTCACCAGGCTACTTCTGTAATATAATCACACAAACACAATGAAATAAACATACTTCCAGGTTCCTAATATGACCGATTACGTCGAGAGAAGCGGAAGAATCAGCAATCTCCACTCATCTTTCACTATAGAGACATATACTGTACTATTTTGTGTTGTATTCATTCTTTTCGTTCTACAGTGCGGAGTCATTTTTGCCGTTTACCGATACTTCGCTCGGAGAATGGTAAAACTCGACAACGAACATGGAGTTACCAGTAAGATTGTATCAGATTATTTCAACAACATGACTTATGCCTAATAAACCTCCAATGATTTGTTAAACGTTCAAATGGTTTCAACACACTATTCACGTTCGAGTTTCTGTGCACAAAACAAGGTTCGTCGTCTGGCTGCACTGAAAAGTAATGAATGACATCAGATAACTGAAAACAAATACATCAATCGTTATAAGCCCACTAATACTCTTCTCAATGAAATCCGAGTACATTTTGTAGTTTTCAGCTAAATCCAGACTTTTTTGGAAATAAAGTTTTAAAAAAATATAATAAAGTTTTAAACTTCAAAAATAATTAATTAGTATGTAGGATCACTTCTAATAGTCTTCTTAAACCAATACCAACGTACCCTGAAATTTTTAGCCAATTCCATTTTTTTAGAGGGGAGCAGTTTCTCTCTGGTTAGCAACCAATACAAAATATAAGCTCCGCCCCTTTTCCAATGGTTAAGCCCGTGGACTTCCACGGAATTCCGTGGAGTCCCACGAATTTGCGTTCCCAGCTAGAACGCGTGGCAGAAACATCGACCAAAAAACGTCCAAAAGTCAAATATAGTGTTTTGAACACTGATTATCATCAGTACATACGTCCTTGAGCACAATTAACCAGTTTTCCAGAAAAATTATATATTTTGATTTTTTCTCATATTAGAACTTGTTTTAGTACATAAATCACGTAAATCAAAGAAGGCGGCGAAATAAAAGGGACTGGTTATCGACAATTAGTTACTGACAATATGCGTAAGTGAATTATGCAATTAACCTATTTGTTATATATTGCCATAATGGTTATTAAGTCAATTAGTTTTCTCTTGAACAAAAACATTGATTTCGTTCAAAAATTGTCTGTCTCATATTCATTATCTGAAGATTGTATTTTACATCTATTTGTTAGATGTGTCCTGAAGTATCACAGCCAACAACAAAATGCAAAAATAGCGGCGCTCACCGGAATCGAACCCGACTCCATTCGATCGGTAGGCATGGTCCAACCCCATTACACCACAACGACATGTAGAAAAAAATTAGGTTAATAGCTCAGAAAGTCCATGAATGATTCAGAAATCATCGACAGAGAAGATATATCCCACATACTGACTCGCATAAGGTTCCTTTTCGTGAATTGTAGTAACATTAGGACCAATTAGTGAGAAAACTCATGAATTCACGTTTACATCATAGTTTCTGACGAAAATCTGGAAAAGTGAACAAATTGTGAACGTATTAGTTTTGAAATCAATTTTTCTGAGTCAGTATGGGATTTTCATGTTGACGTGAAAACAGCCAGACCTGTGGTACTTATTCTTGTTTTAACCGCTAAATATAATTCAGTATGACGATTATTTGAGAAATTCAACAACTTCATTGTGTTTACATTGTCAATTCAACCAAAAATAGAAATTTAAGTTGTGCAGAATAGTTGCTATCGTGGAAAACCACGATCCGTGGGAAACCACGGAACGTCGTGGAGTCCCACGGAGTCCCGTGGGACTCCACGGAGTAGCTTTCCCAAGCCGTCTCCGATCCAAGTACTAACCGGGCCCAACGTTGCTTGACTTGCCAGATCGGACGGGATGGCGTATTTTCAACGTGGTATGGTCGTAAGCGAAAGCAGACCTATCTCCATGTGGGAAGTGATGAGAACAGTTGATTTTAAAAAACTGTCAGGGGATACAGAAACATTGTCTGATAGGCTGCGCGTGACCTCCACGCTCAAATTCACGTGATAACTGTAAGTTTACTAGTAAGTGGCGTTTTACCAGTACTATGTACGGACGTCTCTGAATAGAATACGAACAATTATTTTAGTTTGTATCGCTTCTCGGCCTTTTGGCTCAGATCATTTGTTAGTTTCAGTTCTTATCGAATTAACCTTCGATATGAATTCCACCGGAATTCAAAAGGTTAACTGATTTTTGAGACCAGAAGTGGTTGCTGGCTTGCTAGCTCCACTTCGAGGGTCGACCCAGCATTGCACTATTGCTGGGAACGGCCCCTCCCTTCGGGGATAAAAAAAAAGTAGATCAAAAATGAGTTGGGTACCAGTTATAGATCAAATTTTGAAAAAGTTACGAAATGGACACAAAAATAGTTTATATTGCACATATGTCAAAAAAAGGTTCAAAAACAAGTGTTTTCATATCAAATTTCCTTTTTAAACTTTGTTTTATCAACTTTTTCCAGCGAAATTCCGTTTTGCTTACTCTGTGGTAAGCAAATCCTCCTTTCGTAACGGCGCTTGCACTTTGTAACGCCAAATCCCAACCCACCGCACGGGATTCCGTGCCACAGTAAATATTAACTTTTTTCGAGGTAAGGTGCTAAATTTCTGTAGTTTGGTCACGTGTCACGTGACTACTGTAGTTACTTGTAGTTTACTCGTAATTAGTGTCCTCCTACTGGAGAACGTTCCAAAATGTCTCTGAGCCACAAAGTAAATTGGGTCAGAATGAGAAAGCACCTCAAACTTGGGCTATTAAACCAAAGAATAAGTAGACATATTGTAGGGATGTAAGAGACGTACGTACTTAACCTTGTTTCGTTTTCCAAATAAGCAGCAAAAAGCGAGCAAAAAGCTTACGGCACCCGGGATTCCCAAGCCGTCTCCGATCCAAGTACTAACCGGGCCCAACGTTGCTTGACTTGCCAGATCGGACGGGATGGCGTATTTTCAACGTGGTATGGTCGTAAGCGAAAGCAGACCTATCTCCATGTGGGAAGTGATGAGAACAGTTGATTTTAAAAAACTGTCAGGGGATACAGAAACATTGTCTGATAGGCTGCGCGTGACCTCCACGCTCAAATTCACGTGATAACTGTAAGTTTACTAGTAAGTGGCGTTTTACCAGTACTATGTACGGACGTCTCTGAATAGAATACGAACAATTATTTTAGTTTGTATCGCTTCTCGGCCTTTTGGCTCAGATCATTTGTTAGTTTCAGTTCTTATCGAATTAACCTTCGATATGAATTCCACCGGAATTCAAAAGGTTAACTGATTTTTGAGACCAGAAGTGGTTGCTGGCTTGCTAGCTCCACTTCGAGGGTCGACCCAGCATTGCACTATTGCTGGGAACGGCCCCTCCCTTCGGGGATAAAAAAAGTAGATCAAAAATGAGTTGGGTACCAGTTATAGATCAAATTTTGAAAAAGTTACGAAATGGACACAAAAATAGTTTATATTGCACATATGTCAAAAAAAGGTTCAAAAACAAGTGTTTTCATATCAAATTTCCTTTTTAAACTTTGTTTTATCAACTTTTTCCAGCGAAATTCCGTTTTGCTTACTCTGTGGTAAGCAAATCCTCCTTTCGTAACGGCGCTTGAACTTTGTAACGCCAAATCCCAACCCACCGCACGGGATTCCGTGCCACAGTAAATATTAACTTTTTTCGAGGTAAGGTGCTAAATTTCTGTAGTTTGGTCACGTGTCACGTGACTACTGTAGTTACTTGTAGTTTACTCGTAATTAGTGTCCTCCTACTGGAGAACGTTCCAAAATGTCTCTGAGCCACAAAGTAAATTGGGTCAGAATGAGAAAGCACCTCAAACTTGGGCTATTAAACCAAAGAATAAGTAGACATATTGTAGGGATGTAAGAGACGTACGTACTTAACCTTGTTTCGTTTTCCAAATAAGCAGCAAAAAGCGAGCAAAAAGCTTACGGCACCCGGGATTCCCAAGCCGTCTCCGATCCAAGTACTAACCGGGCCCAACGTTGCTTGACTTGCCAGATCGGACGGGATGGCGTATTTTCAACGTGGTATGGTCGTAAGCGAAAGCAGACCTATCTCCATGTGGGAAGTGATGAGAACAGTTGATTTTAAAAAACTGTCAGGGGATACAGAAACATTGTCTGATAGGCTGCGCGTGACCTCCACGCTCAAATTCACGTGATAACTGTAAGTTTACTAGTAAGTGGCGTTTTACCAGTACTATGTACGGACGTCTCTGAATAGAATACGAACAATTATTTTAGTTTGTATCGCTTCTCGGCCTTTTGGCTCAGATCATTTGTTAGTTTCAGTTCTTATCGAATTAACCTTCGATATGAATTCCACCGGAATTCAAAAGGTTAACTGATTTTTGAGACCAGAAGTGGTTGCTGGCTTGCTAGCTCCACTTCGAGGGTCGACCCAGCATTGCACTATTGCTGGGAACGGCCCCTCCCTTCGGGGATAAAAAAAGTAGATCAAAAATGAGTTGGGTACCAGTTATAGATCAAATTTTGAAAAAGTTACGAAATGGACACAAAAATAGTTTATATTGCACATATGTCAAAAAAAGGTTCAAAAACAAGTGTTTTCATATCAAATTTCCTTTTTAAACTTTGTTTTATCAACTTTTTCCAGCGAAATTCCGTTTTGCTTACTCTGTGGTAAGCAAATCCTCCTTTCGTAACGGCGCTTGCACTTTGTAACGCCAAATCCCAACCCACCGCACGGGATTCCGTGCCACAGTAAATATTAACTTTTTTCGAGGTAAGGTGCTAAATTTCTGTAGTTTGGTCACGTGTCACGTGACTACTGTAGTTACTTGTAGTTTACTCGTAATTAGTGTCCTCCTACTGGAGAACGTTCCAAAATGTCTCTGAGCCACAAAGTAAATTGGGTCAGAATGAGAAAGCACCTCAAACTTGGGCTATTAAACCAAAGAATAAGTAGACATATTGTAGGGATGTAAGAGACGTACGTACTTAACCTTGTTTCGTTTTCCAAATAAGCAGCAAAAAGCGAGCAAAAAGCTTACGGCACCCGGGATTCCCAAGCCGTCTCCGATCCAAGTACTAACCGGGCCCAACGTTGCTTGACTTGCCAGATCGGACGGGATGGCGTATTTTCAACGTGGTATGGTCGTAAGCGAAAGCAGACCTATCTCCATGTGGGAAGTGATGAGAACAGTTGATTTTAAAAAACTGTCAGGGGATACAGAAACATTGTCTGATAGGCTGCGCGTGACCTCCACGCTCAAATTCACGTGATAACTGTAAGTTTACTAGTAAGTGGCGTTTTACCAGTACTATGTACGGACGTCTCTGAATAGAATACGAACAATTATTTTAGTTTGTATCGCTTCTCGGCCTTTTGGCTCAGATCATTTGTTAGTTTCAGTTCTTATCGAATTAACCTTCGATATGAATTCCACCGGAATTCAAAAGGTTAACTGATTTTTGAGACCAGAAGTGGTTGCTGGCTTGCTAGCTCCACTTCGAGGGTCGACCCAGCATTGCACTATTGCTGGGAACGGCCCCTCCCTTCGGGGATAAAAAAAGTAGATCAAAAATGAGTTGGGTACCAGTTATAGATCAAATTTTGAAAAAGTTACGAAATGGACACAAAAATAGTTTATATTGCACATATGTCAAAAAAAGGTTCAAAAACAAGTGTTTTCATATCAAATTTCCTTTTTAAACTTTGTTTTATCAACTTTTTCCAGCGAAATTCCGTTTTGCTTACTCTGTGGTAAGCAAATCCTCCTTTCGTAACGGCGCTTGAACTTTGTAACGCCAAATCCCAACCCACCGCACGGGATTCCCTGCCACAGTAAATATTAACTTTTTTCGAGGTAAGGTGCTAAATTTCTGTAGTTTGGTCACGTGTCACGTGACTACTGTAGTTACTTGTAGTTTACTCGTAATTAGTGTCCTCCTACTGGAGAACGTTCCAAAATGTCTCTGAGCCACAAAGTAAATTGGGTCAGAATGAGAAAGCACCTCAAACTTGGGCTATTAAACCAAAGAATAAGTAGACATATTGTAGGGATGTAAGAGACGTACGTACTTAACCTTGTTTCGTTTTCCAAATAAGCAGCAAAAAGCGAGCAAAAAGCTTACGGCACCCGGGATTCCCAAGCCGTCTCCGATCCAAGTACTAACCGGGCCCAACGTTGCTTGACTTGCCAGATCGGACGGGATGGCGTATTTTCAACGTGGTATGGTCGTAAGCGAAAGCAGACCTATCTCCATGTGGGAAGTGATGAGAACAGTTGATTTTAAAAAACTGTCAGGGGATACAGAAACATTGTCTGATAGGCTGCGCGTGACCTCCACGCTCAAATTCACGTGATAACTGTAAGTTTACTAGTAAGTGGCGTTTTACCAGTACTATGTACGGACGTCTCTGAATAGAATACGAACAATTATTTTAGTTTGTATCGCTTCTCGGCCTTTTGGCTCAGATCATTTGTTAGTTTCAGTTCTTATCGAATTAACCTTCGATATGAATTCCACCGGAATTCAAAAGGTTAACTGATTTTTGAGACCAGAAGTGGTTGCTGGCTTGCTAGCTCCACTTCGAGGGTCGACCCAGCATTGCACTATTGCTGGGAACGGCCCCTCCCTTCGGGGATAAAAAAAGTAGATCAAAAATGAGTTGGGTACCAGTTATAGATCAAATTTTGAAAAAGTTACGAAATGGACACAAAAATAGTTTATATTGCACATATGTCAAAAAAAGGTTCAAAAACAAGTGTTTTCATATCAAATTTCCTTTTTAAACTTTGTTTTATCAACTTTTTCCAGCGAAATTCCGTTTTGCTTACTCTGTGGTAAGCAAATCCTCCTTTCGTAACGGCGCTTGCACTTTGTAACGCCAAATCCCAACCCACCGCACGGGATTCCGTGCCACAGTAAATATTAACTTTTTTCGAGGTAAGGTGCTAAATTTCTGTAGTTTGGTCACGTGTCACGTGACTACTGTAGTTACTTGTAGTTTACTCGTAATTAGTGTCCTCCTACTGGAGAACGTTCCAAAATGTCTCTGAGCCACAAAGTAAATTGGGTCAGAATGAGAAAGCACCTCAAACTTGGGCTATTAAACCAAAGAATAAGTAGACATATTGTAGGGATGTAAGAGACGTACGTACTTAACCTTGTTTCGTTTTCCAAATAAGCAGCAAAAAGCGAGCAAAAAGCTTACGGCACCCGGGATTCCCAAGCCGTCTCCGATCCAAGTACTAACCGGGCCCAACGTTGCTTGACTTGCCAGATCGGACGGGATGGCGTATTTTCAACGTGGTATGGTCGTAAGCGAAAGCAGACCTATCTCCATGTGGGAAGTGATGAGAACAGTTGATTTTAAAAAACTGTCAGGGGATACAGAAACATTGTCTGATAGGCTGCGCGTGACCTCCACGCTCAAATTCACGTGATAACTGTAAGTTTACTAGTAAGTGGCGTTTTACCAGTACTATGTACGGACGTCTCTGAATAGAATACGAACAATTATTTTAGTTTGTATCGCTTCTCGGCCTTTTGGCTCAGATCATTTGTTAGTTTCAGTTCTTATCGAATTAACCTTCGATATGAATTCCACCGGAATTCAAAAGGTTAACTGATTTTTGAGACCAGAAGTGGTTGCTGGCTTGCTAGCTCCACTTCGAGGGTCGACCCAGCATTGCACTATTGCTGGGAACGGCCCCTCCCTTCGGGGATAAAAAAAGTAGATCAAAAATGAGTTGGGTACCAGTTATAGATCAAATTTTGAAAAAGTTACGAAATGGACACAAAAATAGTTTATATTGCACATATGTCAAAAAAAGGTTCAAAAACAAGTGTTTTCATATCAAATTTCCTTTTTAAACTTTGTTTTATCAACTTTTTCCAGCGAAATTCCGTTTTGCTTACTCTGTGGTAAGCAAATCCTCCTTTCGTAACGGCGCTTGCACTTTGTAACGCCAAATCCCAACCCACCGCACGGGATTCCGTGCCACAGTAAATATTAACTTTTTTCGAGGTAAGGTGCTAAATTTCTGTAGTTTGGTCACGTGTCACGTGACTACTGTAGTTACTTGTAGTTTACTCGTAATTAGTGTCCTCCTACTGGAGAACGTTCCAAAATGTCTCTGAGCCACAAAGTAAATTGGGTCAGAATGAGAAAGCACCTCAAACTTGGGCTATTAAACCAAAGAATAAGTAGACATATTGTAGGGATGTAAGAGACGTACGTACTTAACCTTGTTTCGTTTTCCAAATAAGCAGCAAAAAGCGAGCAAAAAGCTTACGGCACCCGGGATTCCCAAGCCGTCTCCGATCCAAGTACTAACCGGGCCCAACGTTGCTTGACTTGCCAGATCGGACGGGATGGCGTATTTTCAACGTGGTATGGTCGTAAGCGAAAGCAGACCTATCTCCATGTGGGAAGTGATGAGAACAGTTGATTTTAAAAAACTGTCAGGGGATACAGAAACATTGTCTGATAGGCTGCGCGTGACCTCCACGCTCAAATTCACGTGATAACTGTAAGTTTACTAGTAAGTGGCGTTTTACCAGTACTATGTACGGACGTCTCTGAATAGAATACGAACAATTATTTTAGTTTGTATCGCTTCTCGGCCTTTTGGCTCAGATCATTTGTTAGTTTCAGTTCTTATCGAATTAACCTTCGATATGAATTCCACCGGAATTCAAAAGGTTAACTGATTTTTGAGACCAGAAGTGGTTGCTGGCTTGCTAGCTCCACTTCGAGGGTCGACCCAGCATTGCACTATTGCTGGGAACGGCCCCTCCCTTCGGGGATAAAAAAAGTAGATCAAAAATGAGTTGGGTACCAGTTATAGATCAAATTTTGAAAAAGTTACGAAATGGACACAAAAATAGTTTATATTGCACATATGTCAAAAAAAGGTTCAAAAACAAGTGTTTTCATATCAAATTTCCTTTTTAAACTTTGTTTTATCAACTTTTTCCAGCGAAATTCCGTTTTGCTTACTCTGTGGTAAGCAAATCCTCCTTTCGTAACGGCGCTTGCACTTTGTAACGCCAAATCCCAACCCACCGCACGGGATTCCGTGCCACAGTAAATATTAACTTTTTTCGAGGTAAGGTGCTAAATTTCTGTAGTTTGGTCACGTGTCACGTGACTACTGTAGTTACTTGTAGTTTACTCGTAATTAGTGTCCTCCTACTGGAGAACGTTCCAAAATGTCTCTGAGCCACAAAGTAAATTGGGTCAGAATGAGAAAGCACCTCAAACTTGGGCTATTAAACCAAAGAATAAGTAGACATATTGTAGGCATGTAAGAGACGTACGTACTTAATCTTGTTTTGTTTTCCAAATAAGCAGCAAAAAGCGAGCAAAAAGCTTACGGCACCCGGGATTCCCAAGCCGTCTCCGATCCAAGTACTAACCGGGCCCAACGTTGCTTGACTTGCCAGATCGGACGGGATGGCGTATTTTCAACGTGGTATGGTCGTAAGCGAAAGCAGACCTATCTCCATGTGGGAAGTGATGAGAACAGTTGATTTTAAAAAACTGTCAGGGGATACAGAAACATTGTCTATTAGGCTGCGCGTGACATCCACGCTCAAATTCACGTGATAACTGTAAGTTTACTAGTAAGTGGCGTTATACCAGTACTATGTACGGACGTCTCTGAATAGAATACGAACAATTATTTTAGTTTGTATCGCTTCTCGGCCTCTTGGCTAAGATCAATTGTAAGTAAAAGTTCTTATCGAATTAACCTTCGATATGAATTCCACTGGAATTCTAAGGTTAACCGATTTTTGAGACCAGAAGTGGTTGCTGGCTTGCTAGCTCCACTTCGAGGGTCGACCCAGCATTGCACTATTGCTGGGAACGGCCCCTCCCTTCGGGGATAAAAAAAAGTAGATCAAAAATGAGTTGGGTACAGTTACAGATCAAAAGTGGAAAAAGTAACGAAATGGACACAAAAAGAGTTGATATTCAACATATGTCGAAAAAAGGGGTCAGAACATATGTTTTCAACTGCAATTTCCTTTTTAAACCTTGTTTTATCAACTTTTTCCAGCGAAATTCCGTTTTGCTTACTCTGTGGTAAGCAAATCCTCCTTTCGTAACGGCGCTTGCACTTTGTAACGCCAAATCCCAACCCACCGCACGGGATTCCGTGCCACAGTAAATATTAACTTTTTTCGAGGTAAGGTGCTAAATTTCTGTAGTTTGGTCACGTGTCACGTGACTACTGTAGTTACTTGTAGTTTACTCGTAATTAGTGTCCTCCTACTGGAGAACGTTCCAAAATGTCTCTGAGCCACAAAGTAAATTGGGTCAGAATGAGAAAGCACCTCAAACTTGGGCTATTAAACCAAAGAATAAGTAGACATATTGTAGGCATGTAAGAGACGTACGTACTTAATCTTGTTTTGTTTTCCAAATAAGCAGCAAAAAGCGAGCAAAAAGATTACGGCACCCGGGATTCCCAAGCCGTCTCCGATCCAAGTACTAACCGGGCCCAACGTTGCTTGACTTGCCAGATCGGACGGGATGGCGTATTTTCAACGTGGTATGGTCGTAAGCGAAAGCAGACCTATCTCCATGTGGGAAGTGATGAGAACAGTTGATTTTAAAAAACTGTCAGGGGATACAGAAACATTGTCTATTAGGCTGCGCGTGACATCCACGCTCAAATTCACGTGATAACTGTAAGTTTACTAGTAAGTGGCGTTATACCAGTACTATGTACGGACGTCTCTGAATAGAATACGAACAATTATTTTAGTTTGTATCGCTTCTCGGCCTCTTGGCTAAGATCAATTGTAAGTAAAAGTTCTTATCGAATTAACCTTCGATATGAATTCCACTGGAATTCTAAGGTTAACCGATTTTTGAGACCAGAAGTGGTTGCTGGCTTGCTAGCTCCACTTCGAGGGTCGACCCAGCATTGCACTATTGCTGGGAACGGCCCCTCCCTTCGGGGATAAAAAAAAGTAGATCAAAAATGAGTTGGGTACAGTTACAGATCAAAAGTGGAAAAAATAACGAAATGGACACAAAAAGAGTTTATATTCAACATATGTCGAAAAAAGGGGTCAGAACATATGTTTTCAACTGCAATTTCCTTTTTAAACCTTGTTTTATCAACTTTTTCCAGCGAAATTCCGTTTTGCTTACTCTGTGGTAAGCAAATCCTCCTTTCGTAACGGCGCTTGCACTTTGTAACGCCAAATCCCAACCCACCGCACGGGATTCCGTGCCACAGTAAATATTAACTTTTTTCGAGGTAAGGTGCTAAATTTCTGTAGTTTGGTCACGTGTCACGTGACTACTGTAGTTACTTGTAGTTTACTCGTAATTAGTGTCCTCCTACTGGAGAACGTTCCAAAATGTCTCTGAGCCACAAAGTAAATTGGGTCAGAATGAGAAAGCACCTCAAACTTGGGCTATTAAACCAAAGAATAAGTAGACATATTGTAGGCATGTAAGAGACGTACGTACTTAATCTTGTTTTGTTTTCCAAATAAGCAGCAAAAAGCGAGCAAAAAGCTTACGGCACCCGGGATTCCCAAGCCGTCTCCGATCCAAGTACTAACCGGGCCCAACGTTGCTTGACTTGCCAGATCGGACGGGATGGCGTATTTTCAACGTTGTATGGTCGTAAGCGAAAGCAGACCTATCTCCATGTGGGAAGTGATGAGAACAGTTGATTTTAAAAAACTGTCAGGGGATACAGAAACATTGTCTATTAGGCTGCGCGTGACATCCACGCTCAAATTCACGTGATAACTGTAAGTTTACTAGTAAGTGGCGTTATACCAGTACTATGTACGGACGTCTCTGAATAGAATACGAACAATTATTTTAGTTTGTATCGCTTCTCGGCCTCTTGGCTAAGATCAATTGTAAGTAAAAGTTCTTATCGAATTAACCTTCGATATGAATTCCACTGGAATTCTAAGGTTAACCGATTTTTGAGACCAGAAGTGGTTGCTGGCTTGCTAGCTCCACTTCGAGGGTCGACCCAGCATTGCACTATTGCTGGGAACGGCCCCTCCCTTCGGGGATAAAAAAAAGTAGATCAAAAATGAGTTGGGTACAGTTACAGATCAAAAGTGGAAAAAGTAACGAAATGGACACAAAAAGAGTTGATATTCAACATATGTCGAAAAAAGGGGTCAGAACATATGTTTTCAACTGCAATTTCCTTTTTAAACCTTGTTTTATCAACTTTTTCCAGCGAAATTCCGTTTTGCTTACTCTGTGGTAAGCAAATCCTCCTTTCGTAACGGCGCTTGCACTTTGTAACGCCAAATCCCAACCCACCGCACGGGATTCCGTGCCACAGTAAATATTAACTTTTTTCGAGGTAAGGTGCTAAATTTCTGTAGTTTGGTCACGTGTCACGTGACTACTGTAGTTACTTGTAGTTTACTCGTAATTAGTGTCCTCCTACTGGAGAACGTTCCAAAATGTCTCTGAGCCACAAAGTAAATTGGGTCAGAATGAGAAAGCACCTCAAACTTGGGCTATTAAACCAAAGAATAAGTAGACATATTGTAGGCATGTAAGAGACGTACGTACTTAATCTTGTTTTGTTTTCCAAATAAGCAGCAAAAAGCGAGCAAAAAGCTTAAGTGCCATACATACTTGGTGCGTCTGCGGGCGGCTGCGGGCGTCTGCGGCGCGGGTAAACTAGTGGTTTGCCCGCAGACGCCCGCAAACGCCCGCAGACGCCCGCAAACGCACTACAATTGAAGTATGTACGCGCGTCTGCGGCTGGCTGCGGCGCGGTTCCCCTCATTTGAATTTCAAATAGAAAGTTCGAACTTATTGTTGAAATTATGATTCCCTCCACTTATTAGGAATATTTGTCATTCATCACATCAATGCTAATAATGTTTATCCCTCAAAATTTGTAAATCACTTGATTAGCATTGCCTCCAACTGTCTGTTGAAAATGCATGGAATATCATTATTAGATTACCGCTTACCGAATCAACTGAATCTTCTTAAACGTTTTTTTCTTCCATTCTGAAACTTTTTTTCGAATACAAAACAAAAGAAAAGGAGACATTCACTTTAAACTGATTAAAAACTGATAATAGAGTGCAGTGAACATCGAGTAGAATACAAACATATATTTAAATGAACTATACTAAAGTAACTTGATGGGTTTAATAATGATTTTTAGAACATTAGTGATGATATGTCGAGAATGATCAATCCAGACGCAGAGAGCCGCTGCGGCAATATTGAATTGAATCATTATTGCCGCAACTGCTTTTGCGGCTGTCGGCGGCCCCGCCCGCAGACGCCCGCAGCCGCTTTTGCCCGCCGAAGTATGAATGCGCGGCAAAACGCCGGGAGCCGCCACCAGCCGCACATTTGATCAATAATCAGGGGCGCCATACTTATATCATATGCCGCCCGCAGACGCCCGCAGCCGCAGCCAAGTATGTAGGGCACTTTACGGCACCCGGGATTCCCAAGCCGTCTCCGATCCAAGTACTAACCGGGCCCAACGTTGCTTGACTTGCCAGATCGGACGGGATGGCGTATTTTCAACGTGGTATGGTCGTAAGCGAAAGCATTGGGGGTCTACTAGGGACATGCTGGAGGCAGATTTACGCAACTAGGACACATAAAACATAAATAAACAATTTCATAACTTTCCCAGACACTAATTTGCTAAATTTCTCAGTCACAAGTTCACGTGGTTTCCACGTGAATTCGGACAAAACGCGCGAAAATAGCAGTTCTAACGGTCTTTCCTCGCCCATAATTCGAACAATTGTTAATTATATCTCGCAATCTCTTGATCTACCAGTCGAGAATACAGTTTTCTGTGAGTCAACCGCTGTACAAGTCACCAACTTTTCCCCATCCCCAGCTATAGCCCTGTAGAATCGCGGTTTTTCGCTCATATCTCAGCTTTGGAGGGTCGAAACACAAAAATGACAAGATTTCCGCGATCGGCACGTCATTTTGTATGCACACGGCACGGAAAGAAGCTGATTCGGAAAAAATTTCCCGATTGCAAATGGCAAAAATCTACAGGTATTTGAACCTCCCCCCTCCGGCACGGGAGGCGGCAGCACTATCCACTAGGCCACCGGACACCTCCGAGCCGGAATGCTTGTTTCGGGGGAAAGAGCGCGCGGTTCACTGTTGTATATGGAAATGTTAGGTTTTTCATAGATGAGATAAATGATTTAGCTCTCAATTCTCAATTGTAGCCCTCAGATGTGGAGCAAATTTCAATTCCGTTCTCTGGCACGAAACTCGATGAGAATTTGGATAAACTATCGGAAAATGTACGAATAGCTTTTGTAAAAGTATTTTCTATGATGTGTAACTTAAATTGAGGTGTATGGGGGAAAAAGGTAAACTTTTGTTTCACGTGACTCACGTGGTAAAACGTGCATTTTCACGGGTCCACACCTACTAAACATGCATGAACATCCCTTTTGTTGCCGATGTGGAGCAAACTACAACGTTTCTTTTAGAGAACACCTGTTTTCTGCTCACGTGAGACACGTGACACACGTGTTTTTACTTTTGTTCACATTCTTAGTGCCCTCCTACTGGAGGGCGTTCCAAAATTTGTCTTAACCACAACTTTCATTGGGTCAGAACGAGAAAGTACCTCAAACTTGGGTAATTAAACCAACGAGAGGGTAGGATAGTGGTGGACGCTCATGAGACGTACGTATATTGGTCTGGCCGGCTGGCCAAAACGCCCCTTTTAAGCGCTAAAACAGATAGTATTTGGTTTGTTTGGGCGCTAAAACTAAGGAAATTCGATCTAGTTTTAAATAAAAATATAAAAAGCTTACGGCACCCGGGATTCCCAAGCCGTCTCCGATCCAAGTACTAACCGGGCCCAACGTTGCTTGACTTGCCAGATCGGACGGGATGGCGTATTTTCAACGTGGTATGGTCGTAAGCGAAAGCATTGGGGGTCTACTAGGGACATGCTGGAGGCAGATTTACGCAACTAGGACACATAAAACATAAATAAACAATTTCATAACTTTCCCAGACACTAATTTGCTAAATTTCTCAGTCACAAGTTCACGTGGTTTCCACGTGAATTCGGACAAAACGCGCGAAAATAGCAGTTCTAACGGTCTTTCCTCGCCCATAATTCGAACAATTGTTAATTATATCTCGCAATCTCTTGATCTACCAGTCGAGAATACAGTTTTCTGTGAGTCAACCGCTGTACAAGTCACCAACTTTTCCCCATCCCCAGCTATAGCCCTGTAGAATCGCGGTTTTTCGCTCATATCTCAGCTTTGGAGGGTCGAAACACAAAAATGACAAGATTTCCGCGATCGGCACGTCATTTTGTATGCACACGGCACGGAAAGAAGCTGATTCGGAAAAAATTTCCCGATTGCAAATGGCAAAAATCTACAGGTATTTGAACCTCCCCCCTCCGGCACGGGAGGCGGCAGCACTATCCACTAGGCCACCGGACACCTCCGAGCCGGAATGCTTGTTTCGGGGGAAAGAGCGCGCGGTTCACTGTTGTATATGGAAATGTTAGGTTTTTCATAGATGAGATAAATGATTTAGCTCTCAATTCTCAATTGTAGCCCTCAGATGTGGAGCAAATTTCAATTCCGTTCTCTGGCACGAAACTCGATGAGAATTTGGATAAACTATCGGAAAATGTACGAATAGCTTTTGTAAAAGTATTTTCTATGATGTGTAACTTAAATTGAGGTGTATGGGGGAAAAAGGTAAACTTTTGTTTCACGTGACTCACGTGGTAAAACGTGCATTTTCACGGGTCCACACCTACTAAACATGCATGAACATCCCTTTTGTTGCCGATGTGGAGCAAACTACAACGTTTCTTTTAGAGAACACCTGTTTTCTGCTCACGTGAGACACGTGACACACGTGTTTTTACTTTTGTTCACATTCTTAGTGCCCTCCTACTGGAGGGCGTTCCAAAATTTGTCTTAACCACAACTTTCATTGGGTCAGAACGAGAAAGTACCTCAAACTTGGGTAATTAAACCAACGAGAGGGTAGGATAGTGGTGGACGCTCATGAGACGTACGTATATTGGTCTGGCCGGCTGGCCAAAACGCCCCTTTTAAGCGCTAAAACAGATAGTATTTGGTTTGTTTGGGCGCTAAAACTAAGGAAATTCGATCTAGTTTTAAATAAAAATATAAAAAGCTTACGGCACCCGGGATTCCCTATGGTTAGCAACTAAAATCAAGATTTGTCGAGTAAAATTTTTTTATTGATGGACTTGTGACAATATTACATTCAACAAACATAAACTGAAATAACTTTTGAAAAAAAATTGGTTTTAAAAATTTTAACAGCCTTTTCAAAATTGCACTCAGAAAAATATCAAAAAGTTGTTCTACAACCGGAAAATAGGTAAGAAAAACTTGACTATCGATAGTAAAACAAAGATAATTTCAACAAAAAGATGTACTAAAAAAATGAACATGATAGCACAAATTACAACATTCTTATTATAATAATTAGGTTTTGCCGCAACTACATAGCTCATGCCCCTCGTCAATTATGACCCTTGTTCGCAATAACCAAGATAAATTGTTATCAAGTAGTTATAAATCGCAAATATCAAATAAATCGGCTGCTGAATATTTTGCGGAAGCCTATTACAATAGAAATAACACATATTAACATGGAATAGATGAGTCAGAGGGGAACGATCATTCTAAAAGTGTCCGAATTTGGAAAAATTGAAATTAACGATGTTTTGTTGTTTACAATTGACGTGACTCCTCTCACACATCTTTCATACAAATATGTATACACATTTTCAAGTGTTCCAAGCAATGCTGTGCAATTTGCTGAAATTGAATGGTTCCAGATCCGCCTGTGCCTCAACTTGTTCCACGCTTAACTCGGCAACTTTCGCGTCTTGGAAAAGAGTGGTAATACACTTTATACCTCCGTTTCACTACGGCATAAACTAAATTTCGAACAATTTAGGCGTGAAAGGCTTCATTCAACAACAGTGTGCAACAACATACAATCAATGACAATTCGATGATCCGAAACTTTACAAAACATATACAAACATTGGAATGTATAAACAACAATACAAATCAAAGAATGAACAAAGAATAGTGAATGGGACAGGGAAGTGAGAGAGAGAGAGGGAAAGAAAGAGCAAATAAGAGATCGAAAACTCTGAAAAAAGCTGAAAACTAGAGAAATCCTATCCAGTTTCTCCAGAACTAACCTAGCAAATACTTGGAGGCGGATCATCGAATTCCAACGTTAGCTTGCGAACTTTCAACATTAAACCAGGTGCGCGAAATAGCATCACCATCACCACTAATGATATTAATTTTGTGCGGTTATTCTCAGTAATAAGAAAGTGTAGGCTCTGGCTCACGTATGAAATATGAATGGGTTAATTTTGTTAAGCTTGAGAGGGGCCTTGTAATCAGGCTATGCTACTCTGGTGAGCTGTCTGATGATCTCCAATCTAGCGCCAGACGTTTGCACTTACACTAGTTTGTACCTATACTGTTTCCTTAGCAGAAAGTTCCAGATGTGCGTCCAAGCCCCTTCTACCATTATCTATCTACATTGGGGGAGGGTGGGCGGGACATAACACACACTGTTGACGAAAAACCTGGATAAAGAAAAGCTCGCTTGGAAACTCGCTAGTTCAGTGCCACGACTGAACTTCAGGGTCTCCGTGGCGAGACCCTTAAGGCTCATTCAGCCTTCTTCACACTTACTAAACTGTTCGAAATAACACTTATACCTCCGTTTCACTACGGCATAAACTAAATTTCGAACAATTTAGGCGTGAAAGGCTTCATTGGACTACAAAGCCGGGGGGCTACAGAAAAGTGGAAGAGCGGTTTATTTAGTGCGTGGCAAGACAACCCTTTGCCAACGTTAGAACTAAGATGAACGGGTTTCCTTTCTGAAGCATAAAAGGCCCTGTATACGTTGTCGAACGACAATTTTTATACTCGATACCGTTACGAAGCAATGAATGAGGAAAGCGGAAAAAGTCACTATGTGGTTGGGGATGGGGAACAAGAACTATATTGCGGGACTATCGCTCGGAAAAGTCGCCATTTGCTGAGAGATGTTCTTCCACTTTTGGGAATACGTAACGAACGATATAGTAATAAAAATTAAAACCTCTAGCTGGAACCAAAGTCCTGATCGGCCGGGGTAAGTAGGATGACTTCTCATCGTCCTCAACAATCTCTTTCAGTCTTGCAGGTGACGAACTTTCTAGACCTGGGGCCTGAAATAAATTCCTATCAAATCATGATCACAACTTCGCAACACAGGTACATAGGAGAGATCTTCCGTGACAAAATAGGAACAATGCGAGATTACACTCAAACCAACTGTACCACCATGATCGAAAGAAGGCCTCTATTCTTGAAACTACAAAAAATATCCAGAGGTGGAAATACGATTAAGGAATCATCAAACTACATTGAACGTGTGCGCCTGAGTCAGGCAAGAAGGTAACCTAAACGGTAGGTCTGTAACCGGAACAGCTACTGAGGATACTGATAAAACTTTGGCTCAAATAGAATGAACATTCTGAACACTCAAAAGCCGTCTCCTTTCAACCCATTGAGGGGAATTAACCAATTTGGTTCTATATCATGCCACATACTTACATCTACTTTAGATAAAGGGGGATGGAAGGGAAATTCAAAAGTGAAACAATTACTCTCGTGGAGACCCTCACTGTACTTGCTGACGATGCATTATATCCGACGGAGCACTACTCCAACTTCCATGATAAACCCAAATTTGACGTTACCACAATCCACAACCACACCGGATAAAGGGTGCGATATCCGATATTCCAATTAGTGCCCCTCTTGACTCGACACGAAAACTTGACAAAAATATACGTATACGAACGAATCTACTGCTTTCCGCTAGTTTATCTTCTGACGGCATAATTAGTGAAATCGGTAAACATATCGTATAAAACACGAGTCGGAACAGACATCAAAACGAGTGGTTAACTTTAGACGATTGCGGGACCCTAGATGTCTTCGACCCTCGAGTGAGCACAGCAAATTAACGATTCCCCGATCTGAACTGAATGCGTATACCTAAAGGACAGTACATTCGAACCTTATCCTTTCATGACTTAAAACCATGGTTGGTGCGTGGTGCCTACGTACAATCGACCCTGACTGATGCTCACTTTTGTCATTTTTCCACGGACACATTACACATGTGAGAAGCCATAATCGTCGAAAGGATAGTTGATACTATTAATTTTCGCGTTTTCCGGTACTACATACTAACCTTTCGGTGCTGGGTGCTGCTACACTTACTTTTCTCGACCTCATTTGAAACAGTTTTACATATGGTGTCGAGAACCGATCAATTCTGGATTGAAATTTAAAGAAATTGGTTCAAATAATCAGATGATGAGATTTTGCATTTTACAGAACCCCCACAAAGTATCTCAGTCCCAAGAGATAAATCGCCATAGAGGGCCGAAAAAAAAAACAGAAGTCACAAGCCACCAAAAGCCATGATAATTTTCAGAAACAGGCGTCGAGAGCCGAAATTACTACCAGAAAAAGGCGTCGAGAGCCATATTTATCTACCAGAAAAGCCTCGAGAGATATTATAACTACAAGTAATAGGCGTCGAGAGCCCTAACGTGGCATCGAGAGCCCCAACGTGGCATCGAGAGCCAATACTAAAACCGTACATAGCGAGTACAGAACGACAAATTGAAAATTTGAGCCAACGGTCTAAGGGCAAAGCATAGTAAAATCGCGGGCGCGAAGGAACGCAACTATCCGGATCCGCTATGTGCATATGTGCCACCTTATGAAAACATAACCATCTGCCTCGCCAGGGGTCTCGGGAAACGCCCTTTACCATTACAACAATTTCCAAAAAACGCACCTCTACCATTACATACAACAATTTTCAAAAGGTTGGAGAAAAAGAGAACGCGAAGGAAGTTGGGACCAGCAGGAAGTTGGTTCCGGGATTTACCAGAAGTGTAAATGAAATGTTAGCCTGGTTAAGAGAACCGGCATAGGGAATGTCATCCATATGACCATAACTCAAACGACGAGAAAATACCCGAAAAACTTTTACAAATTGCGGAAGTAGAGACCTATGATGTAAATAAGTTGTGTGGAACGCCTTACTTAGTGCAATGTGCAAAAGGAAAAATTCCAACTAAGCGAGCAAGAGGGAACTTCCGCAAACATGCCAGTGAAACAATAAGAATTGAATTTAAGTTGAAAATTAGGGTTGAAGTGCCAATTTTAATCATTTTGGTTAAGACGGGCTAAAATGGAAAAAGACTGGCCGAATCGAGATTGTTGAATGAAGGGAAGCCGTATAAAGAGTATAACGTGCTTAAAACACCATTAAAACACATAATAAAATAACATAACACACACTGTTGACGAAAAACCTGGATAAAGAAAAGCTCGCTTGGAAACTCGCTAGTTCAGTGCCACGACTGAACTTCAGGGTCTCCGTGGCGAGACCCTTAAGGCTCATTCAGCCTTCTTCACACTTACTAAACTGTTCGAAATAACACTACTCCGGCAATTACCCATCTTCTCGACCTGAAGTTGTTGTTTATTGATTGTAAAATTGAAGTAAAAATTTATGCAATTGAGATTTGTCTATTAAAATGTGAACTAAACGTTGTTCAGTTGCTGCAGAAGTACTAAAACTCATGTAAAAAGAACATTTGGATTTGGAAATGTTTACATTTATGTCTATCGTATTGAAATCGGAAATTGGGTCTCAGTTTATTCAATGTTTAAACGGTATTTTTTTATGTCAATTGTTGATTATCTACTCATACACAGCAGAAATTAGGTATACAATATACTTTAGACATCCGATAGTGTTTGGCTATAACCCGAATATTTTGTGCGTGTGTTTCGGACGTATAAAAAATCGGGTTTCAGTTTATTCACTTTTTAAAACGGTATTTCTTGGTGTCAAATATCTATTTTTTAAAGAAACACAGCAGAATTTAGGTATACAGTATACTTTTTACATTTGAATTGGTTGGACTATAAGCACGGCTCTTCCAGTGCAAAACGCGTTTTATTTCATTCACATTCGAGAAAGTATTCGTTGATTAGATAAAAAGATGACTCAGTGATTCGCAAAATAACTCACTACAGGCAGATATTTGTTTCGATCTGCGTCGAAGACGAGGCAGAATGAAATACGTCCTTCGATCGAGCCCAGACGGAAAATGATTGGACTTTGCCCATGTTTTCTCGCAATGACAACAGCACTTTCTTTGTCACTGATACTACCACCGAGAAACCGGAAACAAGATGCGGGGGAGTTGGGCAGAGTAACGTAGGTACTCGGCTGAAATTTGAGTTTTAATTAAACACTACACATCAAACAACATAGACACTTTTTTGTGAGAGCGAAAAAGAAAACAAATATGTTATCAATGATTTATGTGTGAAATTATCATTCGTTCGTAACTAAGTAAACTTCTGTTGTGATCAAATCAAACGACTTATATTGAGTTTTCATAGAAATTCACACAATAATATCCAGATTGTCTTATACATACTTGATTTTGCAAAATGGGAGATTTTTATTTTAGCTCATGTTCGATAGATGAATATATTTCATTTCGACATATTGTTTTCAACAACCGTTTTCCAAAGGGTGTAAACATAATTCAGTTGTGATCGAATTTTAAAAGCAGACTGACGATATTGGAACTTCGTCGTTCTCTATTAGATAAAACATGATAAACGCTCAAGTGACACGTAAAACGTAACTTACCATTACATCTTGCGTGAAGAGACGACGTGAAACCTCAATTGCGTCATGCCATGTACGCGAGAAAGATTCTTCTACCACCAAAATATCATGCGGTGTGGAAAGCAAAATCTTCCGGAGTACGAGCGGAGCACTGCGAGAATTTGGATACGCAACCAGTGGAGCACTTAGTGGCGTTTGTGACATGGTGCGGAAATCAGTCTCCTCCGCTTCGGCAACGAAAACCACATCTCGACTCATTTTCACTGAAAAACACTTTAACTAACTCTTTTTTCTATCTCTCTCTCTCTCTCATGTTGAGTCTATTCTCCACTAATGTTTCTAACCTTTCCTCTATTTGATTTTTCTATTCTCCTCTCTCTCTTTAGTTTCCATATTTTTTAAGTAATACATTCTGTAGAATACGTTCCATATGTCTTCTCCTCTCATCTCTCTCTCTCTCTCTCCCTCTCTCTATCTCTCTCTCTCTCTCTCTCTCTCTCTCTCTCTATCTCTTCCTCTTTCTCTCTCTCTATTTTTCTCTCTCTCTCTCTCTCTCACTCTCTTCTTTTCCTCATGTTTCATTTCTCGTCTCTCCCTCTTCTAATAAAAAATCTTCAACTCACCATTTGGTCTGCATTCCTCACAGGGACAGGTTCGATACCAAGGCACTTCTTTATATTTTGCTCCGTAGTTGAACAAGATCAACCGGCCAGCCTACAAATATTTTACAGTTGTTTGAATAAACCGGATTAGAATGTTCCCTATAAAAATTCATACGTATGATTACATAAAATACATAGGAATGAATATATCTGAAAGTATTTTTTTCCCGCCAATGGCATGTTTTTTGAACTCTAGGGAGCCTTATGTAGTTTGATCAGTAACAGGGAACAACGTTTATATTAAATTAATACCTCAATATCTTTTAGTGCCTTGAAGTACACCATAAGGTGAACAACTCCGGACCGCTCGCTGGCGATGAAATGCGGTGTGACGTTTGCATGCTCGAGACTGTGGTTTATTAACCGCCCGAGTACCACCGACCCTTCATAGGTAGCCTGGTGACTTTCTATGATCATGTGCCTCCTTTTGCCTCGAATATCGACTGTAAAATCAAAGATTGAACTCTCTGAGACTCCACTAACAGTTTTTATATTCAAAATACAGTAGTAACACTTTTCACCGAACGATGCAATTTCAAGAGCTCTTCGAAATAAGATTCATTTGAGAGCTATCCGTAACCAGATTCTCAGAATATTTTGAAATCTCTAGAATTGGTTAATACAAACCTTCTCGCGACCTTAAAAACGTCTCAATTGAAAGCGTATAAACTTACATGAGTGTTCGAAGACGTATTTCTTGACGAGTTCCTGTTTCTCTGGGGTCATTTGAGCAAGTCTTCTCTCATGCAGTTCACCGGACATCGTTACTCCGCTGAAAACGACAACTTTGTAAGAAAAATCCTCTTGGATTATTAAAACTGCTTACTAGTTAATCAGTATTTTCAGAATTATAGTCGTCGCTTACAGAAAGGCGAGGTGTACTGTATATTTCACTTTGCGCTGTGTAAGAACACATATACTCGATTCGTTCGTGCTGCTCGTATAAGCCCAGTTGGTGTAGTGGTTAGTGTTAGCGCCTCCCAATCTTTTTAGCCTGGTTCGAGTCTCACATTATTATTATTATTATTATTATTATTATTATTATCATTATTATTATTATTATTATCATTATTTATTATTACTATTATTATTACCATTATCATACCATTATTACCATTATTATCACCATTATTACCATTATAATCACTATTATTGTTAGTTTATATAATATAAATTATGATCGTCACTCACCGGTATCCACAAACGACGTCCCCTTTCTTCAGATCCGTCTTCGCGCAAACCCCAAGCCCGACTTCGGCGGTGACTTCAACGATTTGCAACCATGGGAAGTCCTGCAAGAGAATATGGGATTGTCTAAGAACATCATAGAATGCAATATTTGCTCAAATAAGAGAGAAACTGTTTACCTCAACCGGTTTGTGTTGCGACCGCCGGATGAAGTCATGCAAATCTTCGGTGGATTTCAGCGATTTCCGCGGTTGGCTGTCAGAAGTGGTTGCGTTGAACTCTCTAATAATCTTAGAGATGTCCTTTAACACGTTTCTGTCCTCATCTTCACTGCGTTCTCGTGAAGTTTCTAAAAAACTTGGTACTTAGGTAAAGGTAAAGGTAATACACTGGTTAAATATATATTTTCATTCTTAATTATGTCTGTTCAATCACCGATTGTGAAACCGACACGGTGTATTCAACGTTTTTTTACTCAGCGTGGAATCCACGATAAAATTGAAGTAAGTGTTAATGTAGCAGTAAACTCAAATGTGGATTGTTTACTTTAAAATTTACTCTAATTGTTTACTAATTCCGTCTGTTTCTACGATTTCATTTCCATAACTTAAAACAGTACTAGGGTGAGTAGAACATCTTATCTACTCACCGTGGAATACCACGGTAAGCTAAAATATGGAAAAAAACGAGCACTTAACGTAACTTTCGCTCTTTTCCAGCCTCTTCAGTTTGGGGTCAAATTAGGTAGCTATTTTGTGGTTTGTGGTATGCTGTCTTGTTACACATACCTGCAGCCTCGGCAATTCTTTCCACAGGTTTGCATTCTTGTCTTGGAACTGGATCGGTAGAAGGTGAAGGCTCTGTAAAGCAGAACAATCGTGCGTAATTCAGCTCCACATACGGAATGCTTTGATTTTTCAGCTGATAATTTTTCACAGCTGTCAACCATTAGTGTTTAACCATCAATAATTTTGTCTAAAAATGAGCGTTTTTCATCAGTGAATACCGCGAAAATCGAAAAAAATTGTGTTAGAACGGTTATAAATATACTAAATGTCGAAGTTTCTGTAGCTATGAGGATTTTTTCAATACCTGCAACTTCAACGACCATTGCCAAGGGTTTCTTCTCTTGTGTTTGAAAGAGAACCGGTTCTGTTGGGATCGGGGCAGCTGAAAAAAATACAACAAATGAAATTCCAGGTCAAAACAAGATTCTAAGTTTTGATATTTTACATCCCATCTTGATATTATACACCTTTGATTTGTGTTAGGTTCGATTGACTGTTTTACACACTCACGTGGTGTTGGATTGGTGTAATCGAAATCGAAAGAGACATCCCCGTACTCAGTAGAAGCGAACACGTCCGGACTCCCATTTTCAAACGGAGAGGGCCATTTTTTGTCTGAAATGTATTGTTCACAGTTGTTATGTGCATATTCCAGTGTCTACCTAATTTTCTAATTGAAACAAAGTCAAGTAGACAGAAAACTATGGATTCAATAGTTTTTCTAAACTTTTTGGAAAACGAGAAATTTACGATTAACCTACATTACTACTTTTGTTGTTGCAATAAATCAAAACCAGAAACTTACAAAATGAAAAAAAGTTATTCGATATCACACACTTTTAACTCTTTCCGATTTTTCCGTGGGACTCCACGGTGATTTGAATAAATTGATCTATTAACCGTATACGTGTTTTTCGTTGTTTCAATACATCACACGTATAAATATACACATGAAACAGAGCGAAGTTACTCTATATCCTATTTAACTGCTGATTTTTCACCCATTTTGGTTTTCCGTGGGACTCCACGGCAATTTGAAAAAATTGATCTACCAACCGTACAAGTGTTTTTTGTTGTTTCAATACATCACAAGTATAAATATACACATTGAAAGAGAGCAAAGTTATTTTACATTCTATTTTACTGCTAATTTTTCACCCATTTTTGGTTTTCCGTGGGACTCCACGGAAATTTGAAGAAAAAAGACGTATCAAATGTACCATTTTTTTGTGGCTGTAAAACATCACAAACGTGAAAAGAAGTTTCTGGCTTACTTTTTCTCCAGTCAATCTCGTTCGAATTCTCGTTCTGTCTATCTCTGTCATTCTCAGCATTAGACAACTGTACTGGCTGTTGCATGGCTTCCTCCAAATTAGCTCTTTCGGAAGCAGTCCCTAAAACTAGGCAGAATAAGTGTTGTAAAGTTGGAAACAGAGTCATTGAGTGATTGGATAGATATTCTAAAAAGGAACGAACACGATTGAGTGTGAATGAATAGCAAAAGCTAGCTTAAATTTTTGCAATTGCTATTGCGATGTGTTTATAGTTTGATCACGTTGTTTATGGTCGAGATTTGTAGATTATGATGTGCACTGAGATTGAACTACAACAATGGTTCAATCACACCCTAGATTGTGAAGATATACAGTGAGCGGGATTGAACAAACATCAAATTCTCATCTCTCGTTGGTTTCTAGCTGATTTTTGCTAAAAAAATTTTTTTTGCTTATTGAGATCACAACTCATGTAATGATAACGCGTGACTCACGTTCTGGTACCTGCAGCTTCGGATACATTCTAGAGACTGAGGGAATTTCGTCTTCTGTAACAACAACTTTATAGAAATCCAACTCAAACTTAATAGTTTGAAACAAATCAGCTAAACTGTCTCTTTTCGTTGGGAATTGATCTTCTACTCTCCGTGCACGATGGAAAATAGCAGTTGTCCACAGCTGTATGAGACTATTTAAACAAACAAATGCGTTCAGATTGGTGTGAAAATGACCTGCTTGTTTCATTCAACCATTATCATAAGGGCGTTCAAAAATAGTCAAACTCACAAGTGTGAAGCCATTTTGAAAATATTGTTCAACAAACCGTGAAAATCATAGACATCGTCAGAAACGGCAGCGGCTCTGGATGTGGTGGCAAGCTGATGATCTGGACCTAAAACTGTTCAATATAGATGTGAAAATATCGTGGAAAAATCATTTGTCGAGCTGTTTTTTTCCACAAAAACAACAGAACGAAAGATTCTTGGGGAACTCGAAAATATAAAAAGTTGAGAATGTAAAACATTTTCTTACCAAGACGACGGCTTTGCTTTCTGGGCGACCTGTGCACGAGAGTATTCGTCAAGGGTCCGACTTGACCAGTCATCATGTCGTCTGGAAATAGCAATAATCTGATTCATTATTTTTTTCTACTTTTTCAATCAATACCTATGAACTCGATAAACGGTGTGAACATGTCCTCATAAATCGATACACCAAAGTATGGGACTGACCAGAGTCTGAATCCTTCTCCGAAGATAGTTGTTTATTCCGTCTTCTGTCCACCTTTTTCGTCTTCACGGTTGAATGTAGTGCTAAAATAATTTGCGTGAAACAAATCTAAGTTTTTGTTCTCTTAAATTTTATGCACTTATATGTATTACTCGCTGTTTTATTAGTTTTAGACACCAATTCATCTGGCAGTCAGAGTCAAGTAATAAAGAATAGCACACTGTTTATTGATTTAATTCATTTCTATGATCTATCGCGATGACCTAATGCGTTATTATAGTAGGAAGATCGTTTTGGAAATTTTCCGTGGAGTCCCACGAAATGACCAAAATGAGTGGGAATTTGGCAGTCAAAGTCAAGTAATGAAGAATAGCACACTGTTTATTGATTTAATTCATTTCTATGATCTATCGCGATGACCTAATGCGTTATTATAGTAGGAAGATCGTTTTGGAAATTTTCCGTGGAGTCCCACGAAATGACCAAAATGAGTGGGAATTTGGCAGTCAAAGTCAAGTTATGAAGAATAGCACACTGTTTATTGATTTAATCCATTTCTATGATCTATCGCGATGACCTAATGCGTTATTATAGTAGGAAGATCGTTTTGGAAATTTTCCGTGGAGTCCCACGAAATGACCAAAATGAGTGGGAATTTGGCAGTCAAAGTCAAGTAATGAAGAATAGCACACTGTTTATTGATTTAATTCATTTCTATGATCTATCGCGATGGCCTAATGCGTTGTTATTGTAGGAAGATAGTTTTTACAAGTTTCCGTGGAGTCCCACGAAGTGACCAAAATAAGTGGTAATTCGGCAGTCAAAGTCAAGTGATGAAGAATAGCACACGGTTTATTGATTTAATCCATTTCTATGATCTATCGCGATGACCTATTGCGTTATTACAGTAGGAAGATCGTTTTTACAAGTTTCCGTGGAGTCCCACGGAGTGACCAAAATAAGTGGGAATTCGGCAGTCAAAGTCAAGTGATGAAGAATAGCACACGGTTTATTGATTTAATCCAGTTCTATGATCTATCGCGATGACCTATTGCGTTATTACAGTAGGAAGATCGTTTTTACAAGTTTCCGTGGAGTCCCACGGAGTGACCAAAATGAGTGGGAATTCGGCAGTCAAAGTCAAGTGATGAAGAATAGCACACGGTTTATTGATTTAATCCATTTCTATGATCTATCGCGATGACCTATTGCGTTATTACAGTAGGAAGATCGTTTTTACAAGTTTCCGTGGAGTCCCACGGAGTGACCAAAATAAGTGGGAATTCGGCAGTCAAAGTCAAGTGATGAAGAATAGCACACTGTTTATCTAGTCAGTTCATTTCTACGATCTATGGCAATAATATAATGCGTTTTTACAGTAGGAAGATCGTTTTTATAAGTTTACGTGGAATCCCACGAAGTGACCAAAATGAATTGGGTTCGGCAGTTAAAATGAGAGAATGAATAGCATTGCACTGTTTACTTCATTCAATCATTTCAATGATGTATCGCATTGATATTTGATTTTTGATTGATGAAAAGTAACAGTATCGTAGATAGATCACTTTTTGTAGTTTTCGTGGAAACCCACGAAGCTCTCACACCATGCCAAACTCGATTGCAACAATGCTCACGTGTTTTCACGTTCAGGTGTTTTACAGGTCGTCTAAGTACCTGTTTGCTCACTGTTCTGTAACTTGCTAGGACGACGCTGTGGCAGGTTGAATGTACTTGTGATCGGCTGGTCAACGCGCTTGTTCAGGTCTGAAATATTTGACAATTTACCTTATCACCAATCTTTTCTAAATACTTTGTGACTGTAATGATACGAATTAGGCTGACGCTCTTAACTACATTCTCTCGAAATTCAAAAGTAGTGTTTTTGTATCATGACATTTAGGTTTCTGTACAGACCTTTTGTTTTGAACCTGTGCTGGTCTTCCTCTTCTTCTTCTTCTTCGTCTGAAACTGCGAAGTCAAGCATTTTTTGTTTCTCCTCGTCTTCTTCATTTTCTTCTGCACATATTTTTCGGATCAGCTTCTTGTCAGTCAAACTGTAAAAAAATTTCCATAGTTACATAACATATGCGTAATATCAGAAAACTTAGTGACATACTATAACTTCCATATTATAACTTATTCTACCCACTCTTTGATCTTGAGCTTCTTTATGTCGGTAACTTTCTTGACTTCGCTCCGGAACTCCTCAACGTGTTCCAGAGTCCGCAAATGCAAGAATCCTCGGAAGGCACGTCTCCGATCGTCATCAGTGTAAGTTCGATCCTGCAATTTGTCACTACGGTAGTGAAGCCAGCTCGAAATAGAGTTTTCGAATGTATTATTCAAACATTGTACCAAAAAAATATTTTCATCCAAATAGCCAATGTTTGGTGAATGGAACAATTTTGAGACAATTTTGAGGAACAATTTACGTACAGGTTGAAATTAACATTTAGTCATACCTGAATAACTACACTGTGACCAGCGAGCAGGGCTGCATCTGCGTTCGGTCCACCTCTCAAGTTCTTCTCGCACCATTCATCAAACTGCATTTGAGCAGTCGTGTGTCGCACCTTAATGAGACAGAAGCTGATATTACTATAAAAAAATGCAAAACATGCTTGAGTATCTGTTGATCATGGAAAACTGCAAACATTTTTTGGGCAACGTTTCTGCATTTCTCAGGCAACTTTGACAGTGCTGGAATTTGCCCTTTTGTTTCCACAATTTGACTGGAAACTCGGATTAGGTTCAGATTGAATCTGAGTAAACTACAAAATACTTAGGCTGTGAATTGAACTACTCACTCCATTGCACGTGATAATCTGATCCTTCAATCCACTGAGACGGAGGAACGATTGCATGTAGTATGCCGGATTATCTAGGGACTCGCCATGGTAGGTCAAGAAAAACTGTCGATCGTGCGCCAACCGGTCTTTCTTCTTCAGAAGAATCATACGCCTGAATTGATTTCGGTATTTTATATAAGTTCTCCAATTCATCATTAGATGGAAAATAGATTACAGGGAATCAAATTATCGTAGTAGTTTGTTTCAATACGCGCCGTGAATAGCGGACAAAACAATCAGCGAAATCAAACTACAAATAAACCTGTATAGACTCAGAAAGCACACCCTATGAGGTGGAAATTCTGATTTCTACATATTTTGAATTCAATATCACTAACGCCTTCTTCAGGTTGTGGTACACGTCTAGAAAACGCTTGATCCTTTCGTCTGCCACGAACAGACCACCCAGTAGAGAACTTCTAGTCTTCATGCTCTTGAGATTCTTGGGACACGCGTAATAGGACACCTAAAAATGTGAAGAGGCTAGTTTGAACTAATGAACAAACGCACCAGCAATCAATAAAATATAAAGTAATAAGACACCTAAAAATGTGAAAAAGCTAGTTTGAACTAACGAACAAACGCAAAAGTATGAACTGTGAAGTATAGTAAGAATCTCATTCTCACGTAGTAGTTCTTGCCCGCTTCCTTGAACACTCGGAATCCCGTATCTTTGTAAATTTGGCCGGTTTCGTCCTTCTGTCCTCGAATCGCTCCACAGAGAATTTTCTTTCCTATTTCATTCCTGTTCGTATTGTATACCACTAAGCACAACATGCATGCTCTGAAACAAAACGATGAAAACATGAAAAAAAATCCAAACAGTCTACGCAGATATTTTCAATGTTTCAATGTTTCTGCGATCACCCGAAACCCGAAAAAAATCTACATCACGAGCTCAGTTTTTCAATATTTAGCTGTGAAAATGAGTATGAGTTATATGAACATCTGAGTTACGACTTGAGTGTATTGCTGAAACTGAAACAGTCATATGGAAGTACACGTCATCATTGTTTTTGCTTTTGAAGAGCTTTTTAAATGAAATATCTGACACGCAAAATAGTATTTTTCATGACTAGAACTAAACCCTGAATGAGTTGGTCATTGCCTATTTTCTAGTTTGAGAATTGTCAGCTCGTCTTTCAATCAAACGTGAATCGGTGTTGTTCACTTCTGCTGTGAAGTTGCAACAACTGTGAGTGAGTAAAAACTTGCGAACCTACCCAAGTACGTAGTTGAACTCGGCTAATGTGCATTGTGCTGACCGCGAATTGATATTCTCAATTTTCTCCACAATAGATTCATGAGCAAGATAAGCACATGCAACCGGATAAGGCGTATACTTCTGAAAAAAACCGATAGACGTTGTGTTTCTCTTGATGTGTAGGTAATTACGTTTCGAGTTTTATTTTGAGTTTGCTTCACTGCGATGAGTTTAAAACATCATTAATTACACGCTTTTGGGTACTTGAGCGTAATTAGACACAATTCTCGTGGTTGAGGACAGACAGACGAGAGAGGTTCAATATACCTTCTCTTTAACAGTGACAGCTCCGCGTTTCGAGTGTGTACGAGCCTCTCTTGATTTACTCCGCTGCATAAGGTGAATCAGGCCGTCTTCGTATGTAACAATAGTAGCCAAGCGCAGTCCGTAGATGGAAACTGTAAGAATTTGTTGGACAATTATTACAGTATTCACGAAACAATGTGTAAAACTCGAATTTCAAGTGTACAATGTGCTAAAGTCACCATTGAAGTTACTGAAAAAATCGATGAGTTACCCTCTTTTTTCATTTTGTTTTTGTTTTCAGTATTCACCAAACAAAGTGTACTTTGTGCAGAGCTCAAAGCTCACGTTTTCGGAAAAAAAAGATTAACACTTCTATTATTCAATAGTTGAATATACCACCCAGTTTTATTCTGGGAAGTATAAATTTCGTGTATCGTGGAATACTACGGAAAACTACTTGAAAACTTCACAAGGAGGTTGGAGTTTAGATTGACAGAAAATGTTGTGAGTATATTAAGGCTAACTACATTGTTGTCAATTAATTTAGTATCAGAACAATTTCATTTGGAAATGAAAATTTTCCCCCATCGTGGAATCCCACGGAGAACGAATAGTCTTCTTTCATAATCTGGAGAGGTGAGATTTTTTAACTACCGTGGGATCCCACGAAGAAACTATTGCAACTGATTTTGGGAATGTTAGACTTCATATTAATAGTGAGAATGATGAGTTCGTAATGATAAACCTGTTTTATCGATTTTCTTCAGTATCATAGCAATTCCTATCTAGAAAAGTAAAATTTCGTGAGCCGTGGGAGTCCACGGAAAACTGTTAAAGTACATAGCAACTACACTGGGGTACACGTAAAACAGGTGTTATCAAGATTACAGACACCATTACGTAAACTTGACTGAAGTTACTCGTCTTATCATATCTGGAACCTAGACAACGTAAGTTCTCACCTGGATTAACCACTTGCTTGATGTATTTCAATAAACAAATCATTGATTTTATGAATGTTAGTTGAACACCTTCTTTCACGCCCAACACAACCATTTTATTCATGACAAGAGTGAAAGTGGACTTCGAGAAGATGATATCGTCAACGGACACTTTTTCTCCGTAACTGAAATAATTATTCATGTTTTATTAAAATATGAGGGTCGTATGGAGTATTCGTGTGGAAAAGAATCCGTTGTGGCGAATTACACAACAAAATTGCTTATTGAGAGTTGAAAATTTTCGATTAGTTTTTCTAGAATACTAAGTTAACGTGACTTCTCAATTTTCTTCTAGTATATACCAATTTTCTGATCTTATCGGAGCGCTTTAAGTGGTCGTCCGTTAGTTTCTCTGCTGTGTTGAAAGTCCTGATTATATCGGTTACAAGCCACCTCGAAGTTTTATACCAGGTAAAAGATTATTTCTCTGACGCAAAAAATCAGCCATCTGACAGTTTAAAGATTGCATTTCAGCTCGTGAAAACAATTAAGTTGTATAATTTTTAATATCGGACAGTTCTCACCGTTGTCTTGATCTCATTGTGTAGAGCAGAAAGCGTAAAACGCTAGCCAAGTAGGGATGTCTAAATTCTTGCTCTTCGTCGCCTTCTTGGGGGATAACCACACTCTTGTCTTCCTTGAGACTTTCCAGATAGTTAGAAAAACCGACCAGTAGCGGGTGTTGCTCCAAAACTAGTTTTCTCCAGAAACGCAAATGGTTGTACAAGCCTTTCTCCAGATCTGAACCACATTTTAGTTATATAAACTAATCGAGACCTAATATAGTCATAAATATAGCTTTGAAAACAAATTTTGAGGAGTGTGTTCCTGAAAATTAATGGTAAGCAAACTTAACAGTCGGTGTTCTGACTTAACGGTTAACCTAAACCGTGCTATCGCGCGCAGCGCGGAGCGCTGTGCGAAATTTGTCTTTGGTTCGGCTAATGCGCGCTTTCATTTTTTTAGTTCACCCTCAAAAAGGCCCAAGCGTGCAAATCAAAACTTTCAATTATTTGTTGATATATGTACCTGTTCGAGGACGATAAACTTCTGTGTAATATACCTGCCGCCAGTCATCGGCAAGAAAGTCAAATGTGTGACAGTGCTCAGGTGGTACAAGAAAAACAGTGTGCACGGCACCCTTCACTGAAAACAGACACAGCTAAACTTTATATGTCAAAGTATGATCAAACTATGCGTTAGTGTTTTCACTACATGTCCTAAAACACAACTATTCGGTCAATTCACGTTGTGCAGTAATTAACCCAATTTTTGAGTACGAAATATAAGGTAATTAAATAGTTTATGGTACCATGCTATATAAATGGGGTTTGAAGGGTAACTGAGACGGTAATTAAATGATTGACGTTGTGACTTTGTGATGAAAAAACTAACGCAGAAAGTGTTTGTCTTCCGGCTCTTCATAGGTTTCCTCTCTCTCGAGAACATTAGAGGCAACCGCGATGTCAGGTCGGTTCAGGTCGAGAATTGCGTTTTCCTGAAATTAAGAGGTTCTCCATGAAGCGAGTTTCCCGGAACTGTTTACACAACATATAAGAAACGTAACATGAATTTAGATGGAAAAGTTCACATTAATATTAAGCAACACAAATAATTTGCTTACAACTGAAATCAGTTACTTTAATCGGGCAATACGTGAAAGTTGTCATATTTTAACTGTTAAGAGCTCAAGGTAACAACTGCTCTCACCCCTCTCGGTCTCGGAATGGTCAGATCTGGTGGAATCTGATGGCTCTGTGACTTTTTGATCATCTGAAAATTACAACTCTCATTTGTATCAATTGCACATGGAAACTGAAGTCTACTGTTCAGTTCAACTTGAATTCACAAACGATTCATCATAAGGTTTTTAGCTGTTTGAGATTTTGTGTAGCTCTTCCTTCATACATAAAACATTTGACCTTAACCAACAATCCTATCGCGGGTTGATGGAGAACTAATAGATATTTTGTCTTTTGATCTAGTCCCTATGATAGTTCTGAAACGCTCTTATTTTCAGAAAAAGAAATACCGAAATTTCATGCATCTCTGACTTGTATGATAACATATCTGTATACTAATATGCATTGTACTCTATGAGTTTTCCGATATCATAAAAAAAGTCGCGAGCTAACCTGCACCAGTTCTCGCACGTTCATCAACAGTTCTTGATTGACTTTTGTGGCATTAGCCAGATGCACACCAGCACTAGAAGTCACATCATGTACTACTGGGTTTTGTACAACAGTCTGAAATGGTAAATATAATTCATTTGAGTAATTTTTGGGTAATGGTAAGTGTTTAATTGTAACAGATGAAAACGTGGCAAAAACTTGAACATTGTCAGCTCGTAACTGTTATGAGCCCTGAACAAAAAAATATATATTCTCCTCCCTCTCGATCTCGGAATGGCTAGATCTAATGGAATCTGATGGCTCTGTGACTTTTTGATGTGGGGGTCAATGATAAGTGTTCTAATCATGAAACTATCTCTGTGTACTCAAATACGTAACTCCGGAGAAGATAAAACTGTGTACCTTGTGCGTTAGTGGAACTCCCATTTCACGGAGTTTCTTCATAAAATATTCTATTATTTCGAACTCATACTGTGTGCGAGCTTGTGGAATATCTCGGCAATCCAACTTTGCACCGCGCATGTTAACTGATATTTTCTCAGCCGCATGACGCACAACCTGGAAAAGTTGAGAATATTCAATTTTGAAGTGTTTGATCTTCTGAACCGTTCTCACAAAAAAGAATCATCTTTCAGTGTCGTTTCAAATATTTTCTACTGCAACTAGAAGTTGTATTGGAAATTTCATGAACTGTTTTCTTATTCAATGCAAAGCTAAATTCTGAACTCTACAAAAAAGCGAAACTACACACTATGCTCGAATACTAGTTGTAATAGTGAATCCAAATCGTATATATATACAGAACTTGGAGGTCTGTCTACGATTTTATTGCCAGCTGACAGTTTTTTGAGCCTAATGTAGAAGTCCGGGCCGGATTATAAAGGACTATACGCCTTACGTGGTATCCCACGGAAATATGTTGAAACGCATCAAAACGAAGTGAGAGTTTCCACAAGCAGACAGAGCGTATGTGTTTTATTGTACAAACTATCATTGAAATTTAAATAAGTAATGTATCATTGTTAGGATTCCAAAATTGCAAAAGAGGATTGCGAGGTGGTGGGAGTTTATAAAAAAACACCTGGGAGTTTTAGGTTGTGAAGGGCAGTTATGATTTACATTAGCATAACCTCTACTCCTACAACACCTACAAAACTGTATTTTTCATTCAAAGCGTACTGTAGAAGTCTGAGCCAGATTGAAAAGCACTATGCGCCTGAAGTGGTATAAGACGGAAAAGTGATAAAATTTCACTATGAGAGAAGGGAAGGAGAGAGAGAGAGATAGAGATAAAGAGAGGGAAGAGGAGTGAGAGAGAGAAAAAAAAAGTTTACAAGCAGAAATAAGCATGTGCGTATTGATGTACACTTCGTCAATCGAATTAAACTCAGTTCTATAACATTCCAAAACCCGTGAAGTGTAGTTTGCATTCACCGTGGGATTACACGTAAAATTTCAAAACTGGGTTGCGAACGGGCTAGAGTTAACGAAAAAGCGTAAGTATTCAATTGTGAAGGGCAGTTATGATTTACATTAGCATGATGAAATAACAACGTGTGTTTTTTTTATCCAACATTAGCATGTGATTATTACAGAGTGTTTTTTTTATTCAACTCTTATAGTGCATCCAAGTTAAAACAAAAATATTCATGATACTAACTCGTTTATTTTTATTTAGTACAAGAGACTTTCTATGTCTTTTTCGATTGAACTGACCCTATTCTGCTCCGATGTGAGACGATGAATATATAGATGATCTGCAATGCGTCCTTTATCGCTGCTCTGTCCACATACAATGCAATGGTAGCCACTCTCCGATTTCAATTTACTACCGAAGAAATCTGCAATAAATATGGAAGTAATAATAACACTACGCGGTATGTACTTGCTGAAATCAAACCAGTTCTCTTAGGATGTTTAGTACTTTTGTTAGTTATGCACGTAGTTATCGTAGAGGCTCGAGAGGTCATGGTTTGGTCCAGCCGGTTAGAGTGCGGTATAGGTATTTCTACAGAATGAAACACACGTTCTGGTCAGAAGTTAATCCGAAGTTAACTAACACACCGACATTACATTTTACAACAAACCTCACAGAATGGCTTAGTTAATTCGGAAACGTTCTCCATACAGACGCTACGTATACGATACGTATTGATAAAGTGGTTGCTGGCTTGCTAGCTCCACTTCGAGGGTCGACCCAGCATCGCACTATTGCTGGGAACGGCCCCTCCCTTCGGGGATAAAAAAGTAGATCAAAAAAGAGTTGGGTACCAGTTATAGATCAAATTTTGAAAAAGTTACGAAATGAACACAAAAGTAGTTGTTCGTAACTATTTTTCGTTCGTAACTAAGTAAACTTCTGTTGTGATCAAATCAAACGACTTATATTGAGTTTTCATAGAAGTTCACACAATAATATCCAGATTGTCTTATACATACTTGATTTTGCAAAATGGGAGATTTTTATTTCAGCTCATGTTCGATAGATGAATATATTTCATTTCGACATATTGTTTTCAACAACCGTTTTCCAAAGGGTGTAAACATAATTCAGTTGTGATCGAATTTTAAAAGCAGACTGACGATATTGGAACTTCGTCGTTCTCTATTAGATAAAACATGATAAACGCTCAAGTGACACGTAAAACGTAACTTACCATTACATCTTGCGTGAAGAGACGACGTGAAACCTCAATTGCGTCATGCCATGTACGCGAGAAAGATTCTTCTACCACCAAAATATCATGCGGTGTGGAAAGCAAAATCTTCCGGAGTACGAGCGGAGCACTGCGAGAATTTGGATACGCAACCAGTGGAGCACTTAGTGGCGTTTGTGACATGGTGCGGAAATCAGTCTCCTCCGCTTCGGCAACGAAAACCACATCTCGACTCATTTTCACTGAAAAACACTTTAACTAACTCTTTTTTCTATCTCTCTCTCTCTCTCATGTTGAGTCTATTCTCCACTAATGTTTCTAACCTTTCCTCTATTTGATTTTTCTATTCTCCTCTCTCTCTTTAGTTTCCATATTTTTTAAGTAATACATTCTGTAGAATACGTTCCATATGTCTTCTCCTCTCATCTCTCTCTCTCTCTCTCCCTCTCTCTATCTCTCTCTCTCTCTCTCTCTCTCTCTCTCTCTCTCTATCTCTTCCTCTTTCTCTCTCTCTATTTTTCTCTCTCTCTCTCTCTCTCACTCTCTTCTTTTCCTCATGTTTCATTTCTCGTCTCTCCCTCTTCTAATAAAAAATCTTCAACTCACCATTTGGTCTGCATTCCTCACAGGGACAGGTTCGATACCAAGGCACTTCTTTATATTTTGCTCCGTAGTTGAACAAGATCAACCGGCCAGCCTACAAATATTTTACAGTTGTTTGAATAAACCGGATTAGAATGTTCCCTATAAAAATTCATACGTATGATTACATAAAATACATAGGAATGAATATATCTGAAAGTATTTTTTTCCCGCCAATGGCATGTTTTTTGAACTCTAGGGAGCCTTATGTAGTTTGATCAGTAACAGGGAACAACGTTTATATTAAATTAATACCTCAATATCTTTTAGTGCCTTGAAGTACACCATAAGGTGAACAACTCCGGACCGCTCGCTGGCGATGAAATGCGGTGTGACGTTTGCATGCTCGAGACTGTGGTTTATTAACCGCCCGAGTACCACCGACCCTTCATAGGTAGCCTGGTGACTTTCTATGATCATGTGCCTCCTTTTGCCTCGAATATCGACTGTAAAATCAAAGATTGAACTCTCTGAGACTCCACTAACAGTTTTTATATTCAAAATACAGTAGTAACACTTTTCACCGAACGATGCAATTTCAAGAGCTCTTCGAAATAAGATTCATTTGAGAGCTATCCGTAACCAGATTCTCAGAATATTTTGAAATCTCTAGAATTGGTTAATACAAACCTTCTCGCGACCTTAAAAACGTCTCAATTGAAAGCGTATAAACTTACATGAGTGTTCGAAGACGTATTTCTTGACGAGTTCCTGTTTCTCTGGGGTCATTTGAGCAAGTCTTCTCTCATGCAGTTCACCGGACATCGTTACTCCGCTGAAAACGACAACTTTGTAAGAAAAATCCTCTTGGATTATTAAAACTGCTTACTAGTTAATCAGTATTTTCAGAATTATAGTCGTCGCTTACAGAAAGGCGAGGTGTACTGTATATTTCACTTTGCGCTGTGTAAGAACACATATACTCGATTCGTTCGTGCTGCTCGTATAAGCCCAGTTGGTGTAGTGGTTAGTGTTAGCGCCTCCCAATCTTTTTAGCCTGGTTCGAGTCTCACATTATTATTATTATTATTATTATTATTATTATCATTATTATTATTATTATTATCATTATTTATTATTACTATTATTATTACCATTATCATACCATTATTACCATTATTATCACCATTATTACCATTATAATCACTATTATTGTTAGTTTATATAATATAAATTATGATCGTCACTCACCGGTATCCACAAACGACGTCCCCTTTCTTCAGATCCGTCTTCGCGCAAACCCCAAGCCCGACTTCGGCGGTGACTTCAACGATTTGCAACCATGGGAAGTCCTGCAAGAGAATATGGGATTGTCTAAGAACATCATAGAATGCAATATTTGCTCAAATAAGAGAGAAACTGTTTACCTCAACCGGTTTGTGTTGCGACCGCCGGATGAAGTCATGCAAATCTTCGGTGGATTTCAGCGATTTCCGCGGTTGGCTGTCAGAAGTGGTTGCGTTGAACTCTCTAATAATCTTAGAGATGTCCTTTAACACGTTTCTGTCCTCATCTTCACTGCGTTCTCGTGAAGTTTCTAAAAAACTTGGTACTTAGGTAAAGGTAAAGGTAATACACTGGTTAAATATATATTTTCATTCTTAATTATGTCTGTTCAATCACCGATTGTGAAACCGACACGGTGTATTCAACGTTTTTTTACTCAGCGTGGAATCCACGATAAAATTGAAGTAAGTGTTAATGTAGCAGTAAACTCAAATGTGGATTGTTTACTTTAAAATTTACTCTAATTGTTTACTAATTCCGTCTGTTTCTACGATTTCATTTCCATAACTTAAAACAGTACTAGGGTGAGTAGAACATCTTATCTACTCACCGTGGAATACCACGGTAAGCTAAAATATGGAAAAAAACGAGCACTTAACGTAACTTTCGCTCTTTTCCAGCCTCTTCAGTTTGGGGTCAAATTAGGTAGCTATTTTGTGGTTTGTGGTATGCTGTCTTGTTACACATACCTGCAGCCTCGGCAATTCTTTCCACAGGTTTGCATTCTTGTCTTGGAACTGGATCGGTAGAAGGTGAAGGCTCTGTAAAGCAGAACAATCGTGCGTAATTCAGCTCCACATACGGAATGCTTTGATTTTTCAGCTGATAATTTTTCACAGCTGTCAACCATTAGTGTTTAACCATCAATAATTTTGTCTAAAAATGAGCGTTTTTCATCAGTGAATACCGCGAAAATCGAAAAAAATTGTGTTAGAACGGTTATAAATATACTAAATGTCGAAGTTTCTGTAGCTATGAGGATTTTTTCAATACCTGCAACTTCAACGACCATTGCCAAGGGTTTCTTCTCTTGTGTTTGAAAGAGAACCGGTTCTGTTGGGATCGGGGCAGCTGAAAAAAATACAACAAATGAAATTCCAGGTCAAAACAAGATTCTAAGTTTTGATATTTTACATCCCATCTTGATATTATACACCTTTGATTTGTGTTAGGTTCGATTGACTGTTTTACACACTCACGTGGTGTTGGATTGGTGTAATCGAAATCGAAAGAGACATCCCCGTACTCAGTAGAAGCGAACACGTCCGGACTCCCATTTTCAAACGGAGAGGGCCATTTTTTGTCTGAAATGTATTGTTCACAGTTGTTATGTGCATATTCCAGTGTCTACCTAATTTTCTAATTGAAACAAAGTCAAGTAGACAGAAAACTATGGATTCAATAGTTTTTCTAAACTTTTTGGAAAACGAGAAATTTACGATTAACCTACATTACTACTTTTGTTGTTGCAATAAATCAAAACCAGAAACTTACAAAATGAAAAAAAGTTATTCGATATCACACACTTTTAACTCTTTCCGATTTTTCCGTGGGACTCCACGGTGATTTGAATAAATTGATCTATTAACCGTATACGTGTTTTTCGTTGTTTCAATACATCACACGTATAAATATACACATGAAACAGAGCGAAGTTACTCTATATCCTATTTAACTGCTGATTTTTCACCCATTTTGGTTTTCCGTGGGACTCCACGGCAATTTGAAAAAATTGATCTACCAACCGTACAAGTGTTTTTTGTTGTTTCAATACATCACAAGTATAAATATACACATTGAAAGAGAGCAAAGTTATTTTACATTCTATTTTACTGCTAATTTTTCACCCATTTTTGGTTTTCCGTGGGACTCCACGGAAATTTGAAGAAAAAAGACGTATCAAATGTACCATTTTTTTGTGGCTGTAAAACATCACAAACGTGAAAAGAAGTTTCTGGCTTACTTTTTCTCCAGTCAATCTCGTTCGAATTCTCGTTCTGTCTATCTCTGTCATTCTCAGCATTAGACAACTGTACTGGCTGTTGCATGGCTTCCTCCAAATTAGCTCTTTCGGAAGCAGTCCCTAAAACTAGGCAGAATAAGTGTTGTAAAGTTGGAAACAGAGTCATTGAGTGATTGGATAGATATTCTAAAAAGGAACGAACACGATTGAGTGTGAATGAATAGCAAAAGCTAGCTTAAATTTTTGCAATTGCTATTGCGATGTGTTTATAGTTTGATCACGTTGTTTATGGTCGAGATTTGTAGATTATGATGTGCACTGAGATTGAACTACAACAATGGTTCAATCACACCCTAGATTGTGAAGATATACAGTGAGCGGGATTGAACAAACATCAAATTCTCATCTCTCGTTGGTTTCTAGCTGATTTTTGCTAAAAAAATTTTTTTTGCTTATTGAGATCACAACTCATGTAATGATAACGCGTGACTCACGTTCTGGTACCTGCAGCTTCGGATACATTCTAGAGACTGAGGGAATTTCGTCTTCTGTAACAACAACTTTATAGAAATCCAACTCAAACTTAATAGTTTGAAACAAATCAGCTAAACTGTCTCTTTTCGTTGGGAATTGATCTTCTACTCTCCGTGCACGATGGAAAATAGCAGTTGTCCACAGCTGTATGAGACTATTTAAACAAACAAATGCGTTCAGATTGGTGTGAAAATGACCTGCTTGTTTCATTCAACCATTATCATAAGGGCGTTCAAAAATAGTCAAACTCACAAGTGTGAAGCCATTTTGAAAATATTGTTCAACAAACCGTGAAAATCATAGACATCGTCAGAAACGGCAGCGGCTCTGGATGTGGTGGCAAGCTGATGATCTGGACCTAAAACTGTTCAATATAGATGTGAAAATATCGTGGAAAAATCATTTGTCGAGCTGTTTTTTTCCACAAAAACAACAGAACGAAAGATTCTTGGGGAACTCGAAAATATAAAAAGTTGAGAATGTAAAACATTTTCTTACCAAGACGACGGCTTTGCTTTCTGGGCGACCTGTGCACGAGAGTATTCGTCAAGGGTCCGACTTGACCAGTCATCATGTCGTCTGGAAATAGCAATAATCTGATTCATTATTTTTTTCTACTTTTTCAATCAATACCTATGAACTCGATAAACGGTGTGAACATGTCCTCATAAATCGATACACCAAAGTATGGGACTGACCAGAGTCTGAATCCTTCTCCGAAGATAGTTGTTTATTCCGTCTTCTGTCCACCTTTTTCGTCTTCACGGTTGAATGTAGTGCTAAAATAATTTGCGTGAAACAAATCTAAGTTTTTGTTCTCTTAAATTTTATGCACTTATATGTATTACTCGCTGTTTTATTAGTTTTAGACACCAATTCATCTGGCAGTCAGAGTCAAGTAATAAAGAATAGCACACTGTTTATTGATTTAATTCATTTCTATGATCTATCGCGATGACCTAATGCGTTATTATAGTAGGAAGATCGTTTTGGAAATTTTCCGTGGAGTCCCACGAAATGACCAAAATGAGTGGGAATTTGGCAGTCAAAGTCAAGTAATGAAGAATAGCACACTGTTTATTGATTTAATTCATTTCTATGATCTATCGCGATGACCTAATGCGTTATTATAGTAGGAAGATCGTTTTGGAAATTTTCCGTGGAGTCCCACGAAATGACCAAAATGAGTGGGAATTTGGCAGTCAAAGTCAAGTTATGAAGAATAGCACACTGTTTATTGATTTAATCCATTTCTATGATCTATCGCGATGACCTAATGCGTTATTATAGTAGGAAGATCGTTTTGGAAATTTTCCGTGGAGTCCCACGAAATGACCAAAATGAGTGGGAATTTGGCAGTCAAAGTCAAGTAATGAAGAATAGCACACTGTTTATTGATTTAATTCATTTCTATGATCTATCGCGATGGCCTAATGCGTTGTTATTGTAGGAAGATAGTTTTTACAAGTTTCCGTGGAGTCCCACGAAGTGACCAAATTAAGTGGTAATTCGGCAGTCAAAGTCAAGTGATGAAGAATAGCACACGGTTTATTGATTTAATCCATTTCTATGATCTATCGCGATGACCTATTGCGTTATTACAGTAGGAAGATCGTTTTTACAAGTTTCCGTGGAGTCCCACGGAGTGACCAAAATAAGTGGGAATTCGGCAGTCAAAGTCAAGTGATGAAGAATAGCACACGGTTTATTGATTTAATCCAGTTCTATGATCTATCGCGATGACCTATTGCGTTATTACAGTAGGAAGATCGTTTTTACAAGTTTCCGTGGAGTCCCACGGAGTGACCAAAATGAGTGGGAATTCGGCAGTCAAAGTCAAGTGATGAAGAATAGCACACGGTTTATTGATTTAATCCATTTCTATGATCTATCGCGATGACCTATTGCGTTATTACAGTAGGAAGATCGTTTTTACAAGTTTCCGTGGAGTCCCACGGAGTGACCAAAATAAGTGGGAATTCGGCAGTCAAAGTCAAGTGATGAAGAATAGCACACTGTTTATCTAGTCAGTTCATTTCTACGATCTATGGCAATAATATAATGCGTTTTTACAGTAGGAAGATCGTTTTTATAAGTTTACGTGGAATCCCACGAAGTGACCAAAATGAATTGGGTTCGGCAGTTAAAATGAGAGAATGAATAGCATTGCACTGTTTACTTCATTCAATCATTTCAATGATGTATCGCATTGATATTTGATTTTTGATTGATGAAAAGTAACAGTATCGTAGATAGATCACTTTTTGTAGTTTTCGTGGAAACCCACGAAGCTCTCACACCATGCCAAACTCGATTGCAACAATGCTCACGTGTTTTCACGTTCAGGTGTTTTACAGGTCGTCTAAGTACCTGTTTGCTCACTGTTCTGTAACTTGCTAGGACGACGCTGTGGCAGGTTGAATGTACTTGTGATCGGCTGGTCAACGCGCTTGTTCAGGTCTGAAATATTTGACAATTTACCTTATCACCAATCTTTTCTAAATACTTTGTGACTGTAATGATACGAATTAGGCTGACGCTCTTAACTACATTCTCTCGAAATTCAAAAGTAGTGTTTTTGTATCATGACATTTAGGTTTCTGTACAGACCTTTTGTTTTGAACCTGTGCTGGTCTTCCTCTTCTTCTTCTTCTTCGTCTGAAACTGCGAAGTCAAGCATTTTTTGTTTCTCCTCGTCTTCTTCATTTTCTTCTGCACATATTTTTCGGATCAGCTTCTTGTCAGTCAAACTGTAAAAAAATTTCCATAGTTACATAACATATGCGTAATATCAGAAAACTTAGTGACATACTATAACTTCCATATTATAACTTATTCTACCCACTCTTTGATCTTGAGCTTCTTTATGTCGGTAACTTTCTTGACTTCGCTCCGGAACTCCTCAACGTGTTCCAGAGTCCGCAAATGCAAGAATCCTCGGAAGGCACGTCTCCGATCGTCATCAGTGTAAGTTCGATCCTGCAATTTGTCACTACGGTAGTGAAGCCAGCTCGAAATAGAGTTTTCGAATGTATTATTCAAACATTGTACCAAAAAAATATTTTCATCCAAATAGCCAATGTTTGGTGAATGGAACAATTTTGAGACAATTTTGAGGAACAATTTACGTACAGGTTGAAATTAACATTTAGTCATACCTGAATAACTACACTGTGACCAGCGAGCAGGGCTGCATCTGCGTTCGGTCCACCTCTCAAGTTCTTCTCGCACCATTCATCAAACTGCATTTGAGCAGTCGTGTGTCGCACCTTAATGAGACAGAAGCTGATATTACTATAAAAAAATGCAAAACATGCTTGAGTATCTGTTGATCATGGAAAACTGCAAACATTTTTTGGGCAACGTTTCTGCATTTCTCAGGCAACTTTGACAGTGCTGGAATTTGCCCTTTTGTTTCCACAATTTGACTGGAAACTCGGATTAGGTTCAGATTGAATCTGAGTAAACTACAAAATACTTAGGCTGTGAATTGAACTACTCACTCCATTGCACGTGATAATCTGATCCTTCAATCCACTGAGACGGAGGAACGATTGCATGTAGTATGCCGGATTATCTAGGGACTCGCCATGGTAGGTCAAGAAAAACTGTCGATCGTGCGCCAACCGGTCTTTCTTCTTCAGAAGAATCATACGCCTGAATTGATTTCGGTATTTTATATAAGTTCTCCAATTCATCATTAGATGGAAAATAGATTACAGGGAATCAAATTATCGTAGTAGTTTGTTTCAATACGCGCCGTGAATAGCGGACAAAACAATCAGCGAAATCAAACTACAAATAAACCTGTATAGACTCAGAAAGCACACCCTATGAGGTGGAAATTCTGATTTCTACATATTTTGAATTCAATATCACTAACGCCTTCTTCAGGTTGTGGTACACGTCTAGAAAACGCTTGATCCTTTCGTCTGCCACGAACAGACCACCCAGTAGAGAACTTCTAGTCTTCATGCTCTTGAGATTCTTGGGACACGCGTAATAGGACACCTAAAAATGTGAAGAGGCTAGTTTGAACTAATGAACAAACGCACCAGCAATCAATAAAATATAAAGTAATAAGACACCTAAAAATGTGAAAAAGCTAGTTTGAACTAACGAACAAACGCAAAAGTATGAACTGTGAAGTATAGTAAGAATCTCATTCTCACGTAGTAGTTCTTGCCCGCTTCCTTGAACACTCGGAATCCCGTATCTTTGTAAATTTGGCCGGTTTCGTCCTTCTGTCCTCGAATCGCTCCACAGAGAATTTTCTTTCCTATTTCATTCCTGTTCGTATTGTATACCACTAAGCACAACATGCATGCTCTGAAACAAAACGATGAAAACATGAAAAAAAATCCAAACAGTCTACGCAGATATTTTCAATGTTTCAATGTTTCTGCGATCACCCGAAACCCGAAAAAAATCTACATCACGAGCTCAGTTTTTCAATATTTAGCTGTGAAAATGAGTATGAGTTATATGAACATCTGAGTTACGACTTGAGTGTATTGCTGAAACTGAAACAGTCATATGGAAGTACACGTCATCATTGTTTTTGCTTTTGAAGAGCTTTTTAAATGAAATATCTGACACGCAAAATAGTATTTTTCATGACTAGAACTAAACCCTGAATGAGTTGGTCATTGCCTATTTTCTAGTTTGAGAATTGTCAGCTCGTCTTTCAATCAAACGTGAATCGGTGTTGTTCACTTCTGCTGTGAAGTTGCAACAACTGTGAGTGAGTAAAAACTTGCGAACCTACCCAAGTACGTAGTTGAACTCGGCTAATGTGCATTGTGCTGACCGCGAATTGATATTCTCAATTTTCTCCACAATAGATTCATGAGCAAGATAAGCACATGCAACCGGATAAGGCGTATACTTCTGAAAAAAACCGATAGACGTTGTGTTTCTCTTGATGTGTAGGTAATTACGTTTCGAGTTTTATTTTGAGTTTGCTTCACTGCGATGAGTTTAAAACATCATTAATTACACGCTTTTGGGTACTTGAGCGTAATTAGACACAATTCTCGTGGTTGAGGACAGACAGACGAGAGAGGTTCAATATACCTTCTCTTTAACAGTGACAGCTCCGCGTTTCGAGTGTGTACGAGCCTCTCTTGATTTACTCCGCTGCATAAGGTGAATCAGGCCGTCTTCGTATGTAACAATAGTAGCCAAGCGCAGTCCGTAGATGGAAACTGTAAGAATTTGTTGGACAATTATTACAGTATTCACGAAACAATGTGTAAAACTCGAATTTCAAGTGTACAATGTGCTAAAGTCACCATTGAAGTTACTGAAAAAATCGATGAGTTACCCTCTTTTTTCATTTTGTTTTTGTTTTCAGTATTCACCAAACAAAGTGTACTTTGTGCAGAGCTCAAAGCTCACGTTTTCGGAAAAAAAAGATTAACACTTCTATTATTCAATAGTTGAATATACCACCCAGTTTTATTCTGGGAAGTATAAATTTCGTGTATCGTGGAATACTACGGAAAACTACTTGAAAACTTCACAAGGAGGTTGGAGTTTAGATTGACAGAAAATGTTGTGAGTATATTAAGGCTAACTACATTGTTGTCAATTAATTTAGTATCAGAACAATTTCATTTGGAAATGAAAATTTTCCCCCATCGTGGAATCCCACGGAGAACGAATAGTCTTCTTTCATAATCTGGAGAGGTGAGATTTTTTAACTACCGTGGGATCCCACGAAGAAACTATTGCAACTGATTTTGGGAATGTTAGACTTCATATTAATAGTGAGAATGATGAGTTCGTAATGATAAACCTGTTTTATCGATTTTCTTCAGTATCATAGCAATTCCTATCTAGAAAAGTAAAATTTCGTGAGCCGTGGGAGTCCACGGAAAACTGTTAAAGTACATAGCAACTACACTGGGGTACACGTAAAACAGGTGTTATCAAGATTACAGACACCATTACGTAAACTTGACTGAAGTTACTCGTCTTATCATATCTGGAACCTAGACAACGTAAGTTCTCACCTGGATTAACCACTTGCTTGATGTATTTCAATAAACAAATCATTGATTTTATGAATGTTAGTTGAACACCTTCTTTCACGCCCAACACAACCATTTTATTCATGACAAGAGTGAAAGTGGACTTCGAGAAGATGATATCGTCAACGGACACTTTTTCTCCGTAACTGAAATAATTATTCATGTTTTATTAAAATATGAGGGTCGTATGGAGTATTCGTGTGGAAAAGAATCCGTTGTGGCGAATTACACAACAAAATTGCTTATTGAGAGTTGAAAATTTTCGATTAGTTTTTCTAGAATACTAAGTTAACGTGACTTCTCAATTTTCTTCTAGTATATACCAATTTTCTGATCTTATCGGAGCGCTTTAAGTGGTCGTCCGTTAGTTTCTCTGCTGTGTTGAAAGTCCTGATTATATCGGTTACAAGCCACCTCGAAGTTTTATACCAGGTAAAAGATTATTTCTCTGACGCAAAAAATCAGCCATCTGACAGTTTAAAGATTGCATTTCAGCTCGTGAAAACAATTAAGTTGTATAATTTTTAATATCGGACAGTTCTCACCGTTGTCTTGATCTCATTGTGTAGAGCAGAAAGCGTAAAACGCTAGCCAAGTAGGGATGTCTAAATTCTTGCTCTTCGTCGCCTTCTTGGGGGATAACCACACTCTTGTCTTCCTTGAGACTTTCCAGATAGTTAGAAAAACCGACCAGTAGCGGGTGTTGCTCCAAAACTAGTTTTCTCCAGAAACGCAAATGGTTGTACAAGCCTTTCTCCAGATCTGAACCACATTTTAGTTATATAAACTAATCGAGACCTAATATAGTCATAAATATAGCTTTGAAAACAAATTTTGAGGAGTGTGTTCCTGAAAATTAATGGTAAGCAAACTTAACAGTCGGTGTTCTGACTTAACGGTTAACCTAAACCGTGCTATCGCGCGCAGCGCGGAGCGCTGTGCGAAATTTGTCTTTGGTTCGGCTAATGCGCGCTTTCATTTTTTTAGTTCACCCTCAAAAAGGCCCAAGCGTGCAAATCAAAACTTTCAATTATTTGTTGATATATGTACCTGTTCGAGGACGATAAACTTCTGTGTAATATACCTGCCGCCAGTCATCGGCAAGAAAGTCAAATGTGTGACAGTGCTCAGGTGGTACAAGAAAAACAGTGTGCACGGCACCCTTCACTGAAAACAGACACAGCTAAACTTTATATGTCAAAGTATGATCAAACTATGCGTTAGTGTTTTCACTACATGTCCTAAAACACAACTATTCGGTCAATTCACGTTGTGCAGTAATTAACCCAATTTTTGAGTACGAAATATAAGGTAATTAAATAGTTTATGGTACCATGCTATATAAATGGGGTTTGAAGGGTAACTGAGACGGTAATTAAATGATTGACGTTGTGACTTTGTGATGAAAAAACTAACGCAGAAAGTGTTTGTCTTCCGGCTCTTCATAGGTTTCCTCTCTCTCGAGAACATTAGAGGCAACCGCGATGTCAGGTCGGTTCAGGTCGAGAATTGCGTTTTCCTGAAATTAAGAGGTTCTCCATGAAGCGAGTTTCCCGGAACTGTTTACACAACATATAAGAAACGTAACATGAATTTAGATGGAAAAGTTCACATTAATATTAAGCAACACAAATAATTTGCTTACAACTGAAATCAGTTACTTTAATCGGGCAATACGTGAAAGTTGTCATATTTTAACTGTTAAGAGCTCAAGGTAACAACTGCTCTCACCCCTCTCGGTCTCGGAATGGTCAGATCTGGTGGAATCTGATGGCTCTGTGACTTTTTGATCATCTGAAAATTACAACTCTCATTTGTATCAATTGCACATGGAAACTGAAGTCTACTGTTCAGTTCAACTTGAATTCACAAACGATTCATCATAAGGTTTTTAGCTGTTTGAGATTTTGTGTAGCTCTTCCTTCATACATAAAACATTTGACCTTAACCAACAATCCTATCGCGGGTTGATGGAGAACTAATAGATATTTTGTCTTTTGATCTAGTCCCTATGATAGTTCTGAAACGCTCTTATTTTCAGAAAAAGAAATACCGAAATTTCATGCATCTCTGACTTGTATGATAACATATCTGTATACTAATATGCATTGTACTCTATGAGTTTTCCGATATCATAAAAAAAGTCGCGAGCTAACCTGCACCAGTTCTCGCACGTTCATCAACAGTTCTTGATTGACTTTTGTGGCATTAGCCAGATGCACACCAGCACTAGAAGTCACATCATGTACTACTGGGTTTTGTACAACAGTCTGAAATGGTAAATATAATTCATTTGAGTAATTTTTGGGTAATGGTAAGTGTTTAATTGTAACAGATGAAAACGTGGCAAAAACTTGAACATTGTCAGCTCGTAACTGTTATGAGCCCTGAACAAAAAAATATATATTCTCCTCCCTCTCGATCTCGGAATGGCTAGATCTAATGGAATCTGATGGCTCTGTGACTTTTTGATGTGGGGGTCAATGATAAGTGTTCTAATCATGAAACTATCTCTGTGTACTCAAATACGTAACTCCGGAGAAGATAAAACTGTGTACCTTGTGCGTTAGTGGAACTCCCATTTCACGGAGTTTCTTCATAAAATATTCTATTATTTCGAACTCATACTGTGTGCGAGCTTGTGGAATATCTCGGCAATCCAACTTTGCACCGCGCATGTTAACTGATATTTTCTCAGCCGCATGACGCACAACCTGGAAAAGTTGAGAATATTCAATTTTGAAGTGTTTGATCTTCTGAACCGTTCTCACAAAAAAGAATCATCTTTCAGTGTCGTTTCAAATATTTTCTACTGCAACTAGAAGTTGTATTGGAAATTTCATGAACTGTTTTCTTATTCAATGCAAAGCTAAATTCTGAACTCTACAAAAAAGCGAAACTACACACTATGCTCGAATACTAGTTGTAATAGTGAATCCAAATCGTATATATATACAGAACTTGGAGGTCTGTCTACGATTTTATTGCCAGCTGACAGTTTTTTGAGCCTAATGTAGAAGTCCGGGCCGGATTATAAAGGACTATACGCCTTACGTGGTATCCCACGGAAATATGTTGAAACGCATCAAAACGAAGTGAGAGTTTCCACAAGCAGACAGAGCGTATGTGTTTTATTGTACAAACTATCATTGAAATTTAAATAAGTAATGTATCATTGTTAGGATTCCAAAATTGCAAAAGAGGATTGCGAGGTGGTGGGAGTTTATAAAAAAACACCTGGGAGTTTTAGGTTGTGAAGGGCAGTTATGATTTACATTAGCATAACCTCTACTCCTACAACACCTACAAAACTGTATTTTTCATTCAAAGCGTACTGTAGAAGTCTGAGCCAGATTGAAAAGCACTATGCGCCTGAAGTGGTATAAGACGGAAAAGTGATAAAATTTCACTATGAGAGAAGGGAAGGAGAGAGAGAGAGATAGAGATAAAGAGAGGGAAGAGGAGTGAGAGAGAGAAAAAAAAAGTTTACAAGCAGAAATAAGCATGTGCGTATTGATGTACACTTCGTCAATCGAATTAAACTCAGTTCTATAACATTCCAAAACCCGTGAAGTGTAGTTTGCATTCACCGTGGGATTACACGTAAAATTTCAAAACTGGGTTGCGAACGGGCTAGAGTTAACGAAAAAGCGTAAGTATTCAATTGTGAAGGGCAGTTATGATTTACATTAGCATGATGAAATAACAACGTGTGTTTTTTTTATCCAACATTAGCATGTGATTATTACAGAGTGTTTTTTTTATTCAACTCTTATAGTGCATCCAAGTTAAAACAAAAATATTCATGATACTAACTCGTTTATTTTTATTTAGTACAAGAGACTTTCTATGTCTTTTTCGATTGAACTGACCCTATTCTGCTCCGATGTGAGACGATGAATATATAGATGATCTGCAATGCGTCCTTTATCGCTGCTCTGTCCACATACAATGCAATGGTAGCCACTCTCCGATTTCAATTTACTACCGAAGAAATCTGCAATAAATATGGAAGTAATAATAACACTACGCGGTATGTACTTGCTGAAATCAAACCAGTTCTCTTAGGATGTTTAGTACTTTTGTTAGTTATGCACGTAGTTATCGTAGAGGCTCGAGAGGTCATGGTTTGGTCCAGCCGGTTAGAGTGCGGTATAGGTATTTCTACAGAATGAAACACACGTTCTGGTCAGAAGTTAATCCGAAGTTAACTAACACACCGACATTACATTTTACAACAAACCTCACAGAATGGCTTAGTTAATTCGGAAACGTTCTCCATACAGACGCTACGTATACGATACGTATTGATAAAGATGTGTAGAAAAAGTATGTTGATTTAAATCTACCTTGGGTGATTTCCACAGAACCACAGAGCATTCGTGCTCTATGCATGTCCAATAAAACTCTATTGTCGTTCTCAGCTTCGATCACACGCTTAGCCACACGCTCTTTATTCGAGCCAGGCTTTGACTCCATGATTCTAAATACTGTGAGTTGGAAACAAATAGAGATAGGAAATATTACAACATTTCTGCAGGTGTTTTCGTTAAAGGAGGCACATATCTGTGCATCTGGAAAGAGCGGAGCAGTAAGCTACGAAACGCACTACTTCTAGTGTGACAATGTAATGAATGAGGTAGTTGACTGTCCATGAACTTATCTAATTAAATATTATCTAAAGGTCAACCCCCCCCCCCTGTTGCGCATTACTCCTTCTCTTGAAGGGACCGTTCCTCTTTAATTTGAACGTTTAAGCTAATTAGTCAACATTGTTCACATTAAAAAACTAAAACCATTCATATAAGTGTCAACTTCCTGTCTTGCTCCGTTTTCTCAAAAATGCGGCGCGAACACGCGCACGTACATACACCGCCGAGTTCACCTACGAACAAAATTTTCAAAATGTCCATAGAATTACAAAACCATATTCAAAACATGGCCAAAATTACCAATATGAAATATGTGAAAAAAAGATTTGTAAATATCATGAAAACTACGAAGCAGTGATAGATTAAGGATTGCAGCATTACAGTAACCCAAATCCTGTGGGCTTCTGTTTTGCTCCGTAATAATGTGGTTTTCTGAACTCTCTGTACGTAATGTATGAACTTTCATCTCAAAACAGAATAAATGACTCTTCTCATTTTTCAAAAATTTCCTACATTGCACATTATAGAGGTACGGTCCCTTTGACGTGTTGGTGTCCATGTTGATTAATTGTGTGGTCATTCAACTATTCCACCAAAAACTATAGGAGGTCACCCATAACTATTTATTCTTGGAACGAAAAAACAAAAAACAGTGATTTCGATTGAACAAGCAATACTGTCGTTCACATGCTCTTTAACCGATACAGGTAGAATCTATCAAATCTACCCAGTTATGTTAACTATGTTTAAAATGGCTGAAAAGCCGCACTGAACTATCGAAGCAGCGGTTGACCGAGAAAAACATGAAGTATAATGAAAACACTTTTTTGTGCTTGTTGGATACTCGAACATGGTGAGAAACTTCCGAAACTTATTTGCATGCCTTCCCAATATCGTTCTATTCTTTCTGTTTAGTATCACAAATGTGAGCTATCTCTACAGTGCGGTGAACCTTTTCGTTCTGTCAATTAACTTTAGCCACAAAGAGTTGCGAGCAGACACTGCTCGACTGTACAATCATTAATTAACGATCTTAACGAGCCGCTATCATGATACACTGTGGAAAGAGCGTTGTATTGAATAGCTCTATCTGAAAATCATTCCCATAGTCGCCTTCTTGCTAGCTTGTTCCATTGAGTTACTATCTTCAAAAACTCAAGTAGTAATGCTGTATGTTCTTTTGCTCTGTACTTTTGCTACATCATATAGAATCACCCGTTCCGATTTGTCGACTTTGACTGCCGCACTCCCATTCATTTTGGTCACTTCGTGGGACTCCACGGAAACTTCCAAAAGCGATCTTCCTACTATAATAACGCATTAGGTCATCGCGATAGATCATAGAAATGAACTAAATTAATAAACCGTGTGCTATTCTTTATTACTTGACTCTGACTGCCGAATTCCCACTCATTTTGGTCATTCCGTGGGACTCCACGGAAACTTCCAAAAACGATCTTCCTAGTATAATAACGCATTAGGTCATCGCGATAGATCATAGAAAAGAATTAAATTAATAAACCGTGTGCTATTCTTCATTACTTGACTCTGACTGCCGAATTACCACTCATTTTGGTCATTTCGTGGGACTCCACGGAAACTTGTAAAAGCGATCTTCCTACTATAATAACGCATTAGGTCATCGCGATAGATCATAGAAATGGATTAAATCAATAAACCGTGTGCTATTCTTCATTACTTGACTTCACACACAAACAAAATCCACACACACAAACATATTTTTCCTGAATTCACTCTGTTTGAAGAATAAGAGTCGGCCTGTTCAGAATAAGGAGATCACTCAGTCGGTCGTCGGTATGGCGGGCGAGGAACGGACAGATGGCGGGCAACCAGCGGGCGAGACCGGGGGGAGCCAAGAAGAAAATGTTAGTGTGACAAGGGAACAAATCGTCTTTGTAGTTTTATCTCAAAATGCGGTTCTTGGACGTTGGACAATTATTGGACCGATTGGACGAAAAACCAGAGAAATTTTTTTTACTTGTGTCCCATAGAAAAAATTTCACTTGTTTCACCCACATGTGTCCCTTTTTTTGGAACTTGGTTAGTTCGGAGGTTCCACCAAACATGCTCATTGTTAACCGTTTTGGTGATGTAGACAGCTTGCGGTTGCGTTCGAAAGGAATTGTTTTTACTAGCAACCGAATTCTTTTTTGCTCTGGGTCATTGGGCACGAAAAAATCGTTTCGAATGCACGTAATCTGACAGTTTTCTCAGGATTAGCATTCAGTCGGTTACTGAATGCTGTTAGTTTTCTCTGCTGAAATATTGGAACTGTATCAAAACATAATTCATATCCTTTTAGACTATACTTTATTTCAGAGCGCTTGGCGTGCAAAAAATCGATCGATTATTGACGAGGCTCGATTGGAATTCGACAAGGAGCTCGAAAACCTGCACAAGGTTCGTTCACTGTTCCTCAAATTTATTTCAGAGAGAGTTATAGTTTGTCTAGGAAAATGCAGTCGCGAAAAGTCTAGAACTGTATCGAATCTTGCGTTAGTCATTGTGACCCTTAACAGAATTGTTCTGTACTGTATGAACTATACGCATGATACAAGAAGTGTAAATCAGAAGGTTTTTACATGAAGGTCTCGTAAAGCCGATGGTTTTGTGAGAAAAACCAAGGTCGAAACGATTTTTGAGTTCATCTTTTACTGAGCACATTAATCGAAGTACAACAGCCAAAACGTCCTAGTGACACAAATATATTTCGTTGAAATGAATAATCTAAAGGAAATAACACACTCTCGTAACAGTTTGAGCTTAGCTCACATGAGCGATCCCTATATATTTGGTGTAAAATTTATAAATTCATGTCTCAAAAGATTCGAAGCAGGGCACTAACCGTTGTGCTATTAGAGCACATACCAGCAAGCTGTGGAATCCAAGACATGTGTGCCAGCGGAAAGTGAGATATACAGTAGCCTCCCGCTTTTCCGTTGGCAACGACTATATAGTTACCTTGAAGTGTCCCAGTTTGTTCACATAATAACTTTGTTTCAGTATCTGAACCAGCTGACCGATTCGAGAGAAGAAAGTTTTCTTTCGAATCTGGAGACCGCGGGAAAACTGGCTGGTCTAGCGCGGCTGGTAGGAGAGAAAATGGTGGAAAACTACAAGGAGGCAACTCAACAAATCAGAGTCAGTTTGAAAAATAATATAATATAATAATACAATACATGGATGCAATGTAACATGGAACTTTTTACATTGGTAGATACTATGGTTACAGAAACAAAGGGCGTTTCTAGAAGTGAACTACGATAACAATATTGATAAAAATGAGAGTTGTACCAACAGTGAAAGAGTAGAAGGTTCAATATATTCAGCTTTACATATTGGGAGTAGTTTACATTTGCCCCCCACCCTGGTCGAAAATAGGTTGAAAAGGGCCCGTACTACAATCGCCTCCCACCTTTGGGGGGCGATTATACAACATGCTTATTTACTGCAGGCTTGGGTTGAGTGGGGGGTGATTGTTCATCAGTTCCGGGTATGTACTATCACCCCCCCCCCCATTTTGTATTGTGGGGGGGGGGGGTGATTGTTCATTGCCAAAGATGTACAATGTCCCCCCACACATTTACCAATTACCCCCCCACCTTCACACGATTTTTCTAGGATTTCAATTAGGTGGGGCTAATAGTACCACGAGGGGGGTGATTGTTGGGTGGGGGGCGATTGTACATTTTTCCCTTCGTATTTTCAGGATGGGCTGAGCGAGAACATTCCGAGCTCCTCTGGAAACGAACTGAAGTGAACCGCTTATGGGTACAAGTGTTACACAGTACAGTTTTTGATTAACGATTGAATTACGACGGAATCAAGCTACAAACATCAGTTTAGAGCTAAATGTAAATTATTGACTTCACGGTGTAATTCAGTTTTGGTCACACAAATCACATTCCTCCGTTATTGAACTTTTTCTACCAGAAAAATGGTTTTGTTACTCTGTTTAGTACGTATGCAGTATGAATGTAGTTTGTTGTTTGACCCCTATTGATCATTAAATTTTTAAATTCCACAATAATATTCCCTATACTTCTTTTCTCACTACTCAGATTAAATTCGTTTTTTTTCCTACAATTTCGACTTGTTCATATTGTTTACTACTAAGATTAAACATTCTCTGAGTCATTCATGTTTATTTCTTATCTAGAAGAACTCATAGAGTTTCAACGTGTTTTATATTTGTTGTAGTCGAGATAAATTTTCTTGCCAACTTTCTACTATTTCCTCAGCACAGTTCTGAAAAAGTTCCATTTTTACACTTATTGAGACTTTTTCGATAGGAAGAACGCAACATTCAAAACTTCTCGTCTATGTATTGAACACAGTATCTTAACGACCGAAAGGGTATTCCGTCAAACCTTGTTGAAATCGTCAAAATGTTCACTTCAAAGCCACGGTAAATCGCAGCGGGCCAGACCGGCATTTTACAGTATTGATGTTTCAGTATTGGTGAACTCTGTAGTTTGTAGTTTTGTCCTTTAAAGAATACAACCTCATCGGGCAAAGTTCATTCTCTGCGGGTCGACAACTGTTCACATGAATTGATCAGATCGGAGATGAGCTCTTCTAACATCCCAATTTCGCTGCTTTCACTTCGTCGCGGAATTTGGTCAGCTTATCCACAAACTTATCGGGACAGCGAGCCTGTAGTGAGAAAATCAATAAATCATTAAAGAAAGACGATTGTGTGGTCCAATCGCAACGCTTCAGTCCTTTAAACTGCAATGCCCTTTTCAATTGCCGTTTAAAGGACCGTTGACACGAAGTTAGTCGACATAATCGTCCTGCTTCAACTCATTGGTCAGTCAAGAAAGTCGGTGAGGAGCAAAATTTTTATAGTTACGAACAAGCCCATAACTTTTATGATCATTTTGTTTTCCTTCTCATATAACGTTTTCAAGAGTTGCTATTCAGCTCTAATTTCTAAGTATGTAAATGAGAAGAAGGTTGAAGAAGTATAGTGGGTGCCAAAGTTGAAGATTTCTGTCTCTTGCCGGAATCGATCCTGCCAGCAAAAGATTCGTAGCAGGGCGCTAAGCACTGCGCTATCAAGGTACATAACCGTCAAACTTTGGAAGCGCAGACAAATGTGCGTACACAGCGGAAAGTGAGAATTATAGTATCCTTCCGCTATTCCGATGACGACGACAATGGAAACTCACATGGATATAGTCGAGGCAGCAGTCAACTAGAAAGACGAACTGGCCCTCCTTCTGGATACACGATGCACGCTGTTTACGCAGTGTCGTAATCAATTCGGCGAACTGGAAAAACGAAAGTAGGTAAAACGAGAGGAGACTGAGAATAGGTTCGAGAATAAGTCACGAGACAACACGTAGCTATCTTCAGAGAGGTATGGTCGCCCAGGCGAATTTGAAAATTGCAGCATCCATGACGTCATCAATCAATATCAATCGATATCGATTTTTCCTCATCGACGCTGCAATTTTTAAATCCGCCAGGGCGACCATACATCTCTCCCCGGCACCATTATCCCATATTGCGTTTCTCGCTCTGCCTTACTATTTCGCGTCACTCGTATCCCGACTAGAAGTATTAGCAGAGAAATAGTGTAAGTTCGAGGAGACACAGGATGAGATGAAGGTGCCGAGATTTTCTACATACGTACTGATATCTGGAACTGGTTAAGTGGATTCAAACGTACATTGACATCGGATCCGTTCTTGAACAGTCTCTGGATGATGACGTCGATGAGAATGATGGTTCCGGTCCTACCGACACCGGCGGAGCAGTGGATAACCACCGGACCAGATGCCAGGCGGTCCGCCTGAAGTGAGAAAATGAGACATTGTCGTCGCTAACGGAGAGGCGGGAGGGTACTGTATGTCTCAATTTCCGCTGTGCACGTACCCATTCCCCCGATTCCAAAGATGGTCAGCCATCGGCTCTCGTAACGCAGTGTTTACCTTATAGTTCTAAATACTTTGCTAGTAGGTTCGATCCCGGCGAGAGACATTACTGTATAGGTGTAGCCCGCCCTATATGGAACCCTCTAAATGATGAAACGGCGAAATCTATAAACTTTCAACAATTCTTCGGAATACTAGAAACTCGAACCCCAAATTCAAATTCTGGAACAAAGCCAAAAACAACAACATCAACGTTAGAAAATAACACATTTCTCCTATGGAAAAACAAAAAACACAACAAACCTTGGCCACCAGACGGAGGAACCGGAGAACCATTCTTCCGGACATTGGGAGGCCGTTGTTGGGCCAGTTCTGGACATGGATCATCTTGACTGAAACATTCAATTCGTGGAAGAGGAAAGAGAGGAATGGCCTATAGGAAAGAGATAGATAGAGAGCAAGAGTACGAGAGAGAGAGAGAGGAAAAGAGAGAAAGAAAGAGAGGGAGGGAGAGAGAAAGAGAGAGAGAAACTAACCAATGAGACTGTCCGAGCATCCCTCGGGCAGTACTTCCAGGGTGTAGACGGCGAACTTGTCCTCATCCTCCACCTTTTTGATGTTGACGAACATTTTCCCGTAGTTCTTGTAGGCGCCAGTGGTTCCCTCGGGCCAGTACTGGGCACACTTGGCCTTCCCGTCCTCCACCAACTACAATTACACAAAACAATGATCAAAATTACATAGACTAGAAGTTACTAGAAGTTAATTGGATAGTCACGTAAAGTAAGCATTCTAATGAGGAATCATGCACTTTGTCATTACACGTTCCTGAGTTCCGCTGTTTCCATCCTGTCTCACGTGTCTGTGAAATTGACTGACAAATATCCCCATCACCAATTTCACATTTCAATGGTATTTACAATATCATAATCACGAATACAGCTAAAATTGAACTTGAAAATATGAACAGAGGCGATATTAATCAACCACGTTGTTCATTGATTGCAACGATTCACAACTTGGAAAATGTACACTCTCCATAGAAGTTCATCCACGGTACACCATTTCGACCTTTTGACGTCTGCTGTATTCAGTGCAGTTGAAACGTGAAGTTGTGCATCAGAGTAAGATTAATGACATCCTTAAAATGTGAGTGGTTCCAGGATGTGTTACACATGATACATAACGTGTTCGGTTATGTAGTCATGTGATCAAAACAAGAAACTACCTTTGTCAGATTGAGAATAGTTGGACATTGTTCCTGGAACACCATGCGCCAGAAATCTTCGATCGTTTTCTCCATGGGCGCCTGAAAGTGAATTCTGTATGTAGCCGGGTTTTTCGGTAACTTTTTTCAGGTTACCTTAGTAGGTAACCGGTAAGTAACCTAAATTTGAAAATCGGTTACCTGTTTCCCTATCGCAATATGGGGTAATGTAGTTAGTTTGTACGGTAACCTGATTTCAGTTTCAGGTTACCTACCAGTTACCTGATTTTAGCTTTAGGTTACCTACCGGTTACCTGTCAGGTAACCCGAAAAAAGAGATACCAAAACAGGTTTGGCTACCTAAAATCCCGGTTAGATTAGAATTGGCGTAGAATTTCTTGTCATAACTCGGTGAAAAAGCAAAACAATTAGCTGTCTATAGAAGAGCATGCGGTCTGCAGGTCTGTTACGCATCAACTCTTTTGCCGTGAACAAAAGGTGAAAAAAAGAAAAAGATTAAAAGAAAGAAGAGGAAAGAAGAGAAAAAGAAGTGAAACAGCGTATACCTGGGTGGCGATGAACTTTCGATCATGATTCTCAAACTGAACCCAGTTGGCGTGGATGTAGTTCCCGGAGGTGCCCGCGGGAGGGGTGTCGAGGGTCAGTTTCACTCGCGTCTCTTCTAGACACACCACGTCCTACAATTAATACTATAGTACAAATAATACAATACTATTAATACAAATACTACATTGATGACACACCACGTCCTACAAATAGTACTATAATACAAATAGTACAACAACATACAATACAAATAATACAATGATGACACACGACGTCCTACAACTATAGTCGTCGGCCACAGAATGGCGGGAGGGTACTGTATATCTCAATTTTTGCTGTGTACAGACAGATGTATTCGATTCCAAAGCTTGTTGGCACATTCTCCCGTAGCGCGTTGGTTAGCGCCGAGCTACGAAATTTTCGCTAGCAGGTTCAATTCCTTTAAAGCCTATTCCGGTTACTTTGTTCAATGAAAATTGAGGAAACGAGAGCGCAGAACGTCAGCAATTCATCATTTAAAAAATGAAACAATTCAAAGAAAGTTTGACAGAACCAGGCAGAAAAATTCTGAGAGTTTCATGAACCATCCTATATTATATTCATCCAAAAAAAACCATACTGTGAGTCAATTGCACAGTCACGTAAAACTGGTAAACACAGCAGAACTCAGACAGAACTACTTTAACTTAAATGAGTTTCAGATTTGAATGGCTTATTCTAGTTGCCCATAATTGTTGTGAACTGACCAAGTATCGATTCAAATCGGGATTGCTCTCAAAGGACGAACTGGCTCCCGGTGGACATAGGTTGACCAATGAATCCTTGAACAAATTACGTAGTCCAGCCACTCCTGAAACAAACATAGAATTCACTGAAATGTAAGTTGTAGTTTGACCCGAGCGCACCAGAGTGCGTATTCTAGAAGAACCCGGCTCTTTCATCCCATCCTGCGTCTCTTCAAACATACGCTATTTCTCTGCGAGACGAGAAACAGTGAGGCAGAGCGAGAGACGCAGAATGGGATGAAGGTGGCGGAATCTTCTTGCATACCTACTCAGGTGTAGCCAGGAACCTCCGAGTACGTATGCTAGAAGATCCCGGCCTCTTCATCCCATCCTGCGTCTCCTCGAACCTATGCTATTTCTCTGCTCTCACATCCCGCCGGGATGTTAGAGACAAGAAATAGTGAGGCAGAGCGAGAGACGCAGGATGGGATGAAGGTGGCGGAATCTTCTAGCATACGTATTATGTACTCAGCTTGTTATCATACTGCAAGTACATAAAACAAAACTGCAAGTCCAGTGCCCGTATAATCTTCCAAGAGTAGGGTTGTTAATCAATTCCAAAAATCAAGTCAATTCCAATTCCAATTCTTTTTCGTTTCTCAAAAACCACTCAATTCCAATCCCAATTCTTTTTCAATTCTCGAAAACCACTCAATTCCAATTCCACTTCTTTTGCAATTCGCAAAACCACTCAATTCCAATTCCAATTCTTTTAGATTTTCAAAAACTGCTCAATTCCAATTCCAATTCCGATCAATTCCTCGAAATCTCAGATTCTCAATTCCAATTCCATTGGAATTGATTGGAATTGATTGGAATTGACTGTGTTTCCAACTTCATGTCAGTTTTTTTCTTCAAAGAACGAAGATAAACAATGTTCACTTTGGTTCCATTGAACGAAATACATAAGGAACAATGGTAATTTGATAATGAACAAGGAAAAACAGCATGGAATTGTAAATCGATTCTGAATTAATTCTGAGCGAAAATCAAGTCAATTCCAATTCCAATTCCAGTTGATCTGACATACGAAAGAATTGGAATTGCAATTCCAGAACTTTTCGACATACAAAAGAATTGGAATTGCAATTCCAACCATTTTCGACATACAAAAGAATTGGAATTGGAATTCCAATTCTTTTCGACAGACAAAAAGAATTGGAATTGCAATTCTTTTGGGTGATTATCTCAATTCTATCAATTCCAATTCCAATTCCAATTCTAACAACCCTATCCAAGAGTGATTTCATAGTCCGATCAACTCAACATGCCGAGCAAAGTCAAATGCGCAGATACAAATAATTGGAAAACACGTTGAAAACCGTATTCACATATTTGCCTTTTGACAAAACGTTTTTGTCGAAGAAATTGAAAAAATCATCTAACCTTGGAAGTAGAAATTGGATTAAATCCACATCACAACAAATCTAACAGAACAAAACACACTATAGTCGTCGCCAGCGGCAGGGCGAGAGGGTACTGTATATCTCACTTAGCGCTGTGTACGCAGTACGCACACATGTCTTCGATTTCAAAGCTTTCCAGTCAGGTTTAGCGCCCTGCCACAAAACTTTTGATCGCAGGCTCTGTTTCGTCATGAGACGGAAATTTTTGAATTTGGCACTCGATATATACACACTATATATAAACTACGGAAAAACGAACACACTACAGAACATCAAATGTGTGACTTCTCACCGAGTTTTGTGGTCTCCTCAACAAACTTCGCAAGTCCTGCCTCGATTTCGGGGGCCAGTTTGGCCTTTGATTCGGTACTAGCGGCAACCTCTTTCTTGGCGGCTACTCGTTTACGCGTCTCCTTCTATAAACATATGTTTATGTTTACATATAAGTACATATATAAACATACATACAAACATATACATGGGTTGACGGAACAGCAGTCTTCATACTAGAAGTAAAATGAAAAGTCACGTGAAGTTAGCATTCTAATGAGGAAACGTGTACTTTGTCATTGCACGTTTCTGAGTTCTGCTGTGTTTGACATGTTTCACGTGACTGTGCAGTTGACTGACAGTATATAGTCACCATTTTCCCTGAAAAGACAGCAGAGAGCTCGATTGATTGAGCGAAGCGGGGCGAGCGGTCTTTGATTATGTGCCAACAGGCGAGAGAGTGTGTAGATCAATGATACGCAGACTGGCTGGCCCCTCGCCAAACCCCGCCCCTTACAAAATCGATGGTACGGTGTCCACAACGGTTTGACCAAACCTATAGCAAGTGAACGAAGAATAGTTGTAGTCTGGTGTTTAAAGGTTAAAGCGTTAGACCGACAATCCACCCATTCGTACTACGAACAGTTCAAGACATACAGCTCGCATTTCCCAACTGGACTCGTCGGCAGCGTGCCAGAAACTTTAGAAGACTGTTATTTAGAGAAAACATATACTTTACAGAAAGTTTCCCCGAATAACTGAAGGGAAGAACCCTTCACATAAATTTCTATTGTTTTGATGTAATTCAACAAGTTCCAAAACTGCCTTGAAATGTCATTGGCAAGCTGCCCAAGTTCAGTTGGGAAATGTGCGAACTATAGCATAGGTTTGCTTAGAAAAGAACCGATGACAGAATACACCGAACTAGGCGTAAGTGAAGCGAGTGATGTGACCCTCGAGAATTGCCCAACCTATCATGAGACTATTGTATAATACGCATGGTTGATTTTATGTGATTTACTACGAGCCACAATCTGAATTGAGTTAGAAGAAATACAGAGAAATGAATAGCATGTCAAAACATTCAAACGTGGAAAACGGCCTGAAATCTCCACTGACCACTGGGAGAACTTGACTTTCTTCATCATGACCTTCCATTGTGAGGTCGAAATTGAATTCGAAGTTGAATAATTTCTTCTTCTTAGTTTTGGGTGCTGCGTTTTTCTTGGGTTTTTCCATCTGAAAAAAAGCAATAGAAAAATAGTGAGAGAGATATGAGGAGAGAAAGAGAGAGAGAGAGAGAAAGAGAGAGAGAGAGAGAGAGAGATAGAGAAAAGGACAGTGAGGGAATGAGAGAAGAGAGCTACAGTGAAAGAAGAAGAGGGAGAATTGGGGAGAACTAACCTCTGAGCGACGATCGACCGAGTGATGAAGTGAAGAACGGACTGCAATCAACGGCTCCATCCCCTTTTTATTAGCCCCTTTTCTCACGAGTAAACGGTGCGAGATAACCTGTTCTCGCCGGGAAGGTGCGCGCCAAACTAAATTTTCCAGTTGGGAAGTTGTACTCTCCGAAAATCTCGACTGGAAAAGATATATCTGAAACCTGGTGAACGGAAAACCGGTTTCGAAAACCGGTTTTTGAACGCGTCCAAGCCAAAAATTTTCCCGTTCTGTCTTTTCGAGTTTTTTTAATTTTTCTCCAGACAGTTTAGATCTTCCAAACTCTAAATGTCGATGAATCGCTGAATTTTAACCCAAAAATTACATCGTATGGCGCGTACTTATCTATTGCCAATCCAAAGAGATTAGCTCCTGAACAGTTCATGACCAACTGAGTCTTTTTCGCACATCGAAGTTTTGTTGTGAGAACCAACATCGAGAAAAAAATCGTATTGGGAGGGGGGGGGGGGTGATAGTACTATGAGGGGACTAAGGGTAAAGGGGGGGGGGATCGTAACATTTTTTCCGCAATGACTCGTACAATTCCTTGCGAAAAAATTAATAGATGTTGGTGATCAATAAATTTTCTTAGGATTGGCGATAGATTACTACGCGCCGAAAATGTAACTTTGGGTTGAAATTGAGAGATCCATCAAAGTTTAGACAAATCAGGAAGATCGAAGCTCTCTGGAGAAAAATTAAAAAAAAACTTGAAAAGACGAAACGGGCAAATCTTTGGCTTGGACGCGTTCGAAAACCAAGTTGAAACCGGTTTTCCGTTTACCAGGTTTCAAATATATACTTTCCAGTCGGGATTTCCAGAAAGTACAACTTCGTCGCCGGAAAGTTCAGTTTGGCACGTATCTTCTTCCCGGCGAGAACAGGTTATCTCGCACCGTTTACAACGTGAACCTTCGTTTCACATTTCGTGTCACATTATCACTTTATTTATTTCGAAAAAAAGTGCTCAGTCTTCAGAGAAAAAGGTCACTAGATAGGATGCCGACTGTTCTCAAGAAACACATTAAGTTGTATGCAAAAAGCTCACGGCGCCCACAAATACTGGTAACTGTTAAATTTGTCAAAAAACTGCCTCATGCTGGAATCGAACCAGCGACCTTCTGTTTACTAGACAGACGCTCTACCCCTGGGCCAATGAGGCCACGTAATAAGCATCTCGAAAAGTCGATATACTAGCGCCCAATATGTGTTAACACCGTGGATATCAATCGAAAACAACCAAAGAACCAACACCCGGCAAGTGTGCCTCATTGGCTTAGTGGCAGAGCGTCTGTCTTGTAAACAGAAGGTCGCTGGTTCGATTCCAGCATGGGGCATTCTTTTTAAACAAATATTCTTGTCAAATTTGCTTCAAATGTTTCTGCTTTCTCATGCTCAGTCGACCGGTTTAATAGCGAAATTTTTCCGAAGACACTTTGCGATAAGAAAATCGTCCTTCTTCAACTCCTGTTTTGCAGGTTCTGCACGATGTTCGTTTTCTCGTCACTTCTTTTTCAAATTTATTCTCCTCCGAAGATTTCATACGGTTTGCTTCATTGCAGGTACAGTTTCGAGACACATCTATCGCATATACACTGTTAGTCAGATGCACAGTCACGTGAAACTAGTTTAACACAGCAGAGCTCACAAACGTGCAATGATAAAGTGCACAATACCTATTGGAATGCTAACTCTACGTAACTATTCAATTTACTTCCGATATTGTCTCAGTTTTCATTCCAACCTGCTGCAGTATCAATACAAAATTTCAGTTCGTTTCAGTCCCCTCAATACAAACGGAGAAGTTAAGAACTTTTGCATTCGATTGTGTTTATACTGAAACTATTGAGAACGAAGCTGACATTTGCACTACAGGAATAACTAGAATATATGATTTTTTTCTCGAACTACCGCTAAGTACGGACATTTCTCTCTGTCTCATGAGATGCTCTGGGACGGCTCGAAAACACGAAACACCGGGTATATTGTTGTTTTCCACGTGATTTGTTTCCAGAATATGGCAGTTTCTCATCGGCGTCGTGCTCAAAGATACGTTTTTCCCCAAAGACAAACACGTCTATCGTTCCATTGAGAATGGAGGTGGGAGTAGCTTTTTTGTTGGTTTTAATGACTGCTTCTGGCCTGTTTTGTGGCTAAAAACCGGAAGAATTCTCCATTTAACCGCGTTTTGCCTGAACATCTTTGTTAACCACTTGGTAATCGCGAATTTCACCCAAAAGATGTTGGAAAAATTATTACCTAAGGGTTTATAGAAAAATGGTTAAATGGTCAGAGGCGAACCGTACCACTTTCTATACTCTTTCTCTCTTTGTTTTTTCTAGTTTGTATCACTTCTCTGAGCTTCACCTTAATCAACTGTGACCCGGTCAACTGGTAGGGTTGACGGAAATCGCGATTCCTAGTGGGATTTGCCCAAAAACCAAGTCGTTTGTGCAACACTTGCATAATGATTTCTGCCTTGTTCCATATCATGCTTTGAAGTATTGTGGAAAACTTGAAGAAAGAGCTAATTCAAACTTTTATCACACAACCTTCATCTAATATAACCCGAAAGCAACGAGAATTCTGAGGAAGAATCCTTTGATAGTGTTTTTCTGCCCTGCTGATTTGTGTGTCACAGCTTTGTCAGTGGATGGGCTTGGAGTCGGAGTATCAACATCTGGTGTAGCTGGAGCATCTCTGGTAGGGGTTCCGTTGGTAGAAGTTTCAGCCTGAGGAGCACCTGCTGTTGTGGTGAAGTTCGTCAAAGGTTTAGCTGCAGTACTTGTTTTAACGACATTTCCGTTTGAGGGAGCCGTTGGTGTACTGATTGTACTGTTCGAAGTTTGAGCAAGCGGAGCAGTGGATGATGAAATAGTCTTCACATCTTGTTCATCCGTAGAATGTGCTTTGGTGGTACTTGTCGAAGTTGTGCTGGCGGTTGTAGATGTTGGAACAGGTCTCGTGACGACGGCTGCAAACACGAAATTTCAATCAATGAACAATCTCAACGTGATATTTCGATCTTTTCTGAGAATACATTGAAAGTAAACAACCTTTCCATTTTTGGACTCAACTTTTTTGGTTTGATTGCGGTTCAAGACGTGGCTCCACAGAACACAACGATTTTAATCTTTCTATCAAAAGTCAAAAGTCAACAATGTTAACAGTACTCTTTTCTGAACTGACAGTTTTAAAAAGTGTCTCAACGGAACAATTGGTGAAAAGTACGTTAGAAGCGGTTCTACATGAACGTTTTGATGAACAAATGATGTATCTTGAAAACTCACTAGTTTTCCTGGTTGAGGTTGGAACTGAAGGAGCAGCGGTTGCTGTTGTGATCTTCACAGTAGGTTGAGGTGTAGAAGGTGCTTTGGTGGCAGTTGTGGAGGTTGACCTGGTGGTAGGACGCGGTTTTGTTGTGGTGGTGCTCGTGGTTGTAGAGTTCGAGGTGGTGGTAGGAGGCGGTCTCGTTGTGGTCGTGCTCGTAGTTGTAGAGGTCGAGCTCGTGGTGGGAGGCGGCTTCGTTGTGGTGGTGCTCGTGGTTGTAGAGGTCAAGGTGGTGGTAGGAGGTGGTTTTGTTGTGGTCGTGCTCGTGGTTGTAGAGGTGAAGGTGGTAGGAGGCGGTCTTGTTGTGGTCGTGCTCGTAGTTGTAGGGGTCGAGGTGGTGGTAGGAGGCGGCCTCGTTGTAGTCGTGCTCGTGGTTGTAGAGGTCGAGGTGGTGGAAGGAGGCGGTCTCGTTGTGGTCGTGCTCGTGGTTGTAGAGGTCGAGGTGGTGGTAGGAGGCGGTCTTGTTGTGGTCGTGCTCGTGGTTGTAGAGGTCGAGATAGTGGTGGGACGAGGTTTCCTAGTGGTTCTAGTCTGTTTTGCGACGAGGGCTGAAAAAATTGATAGTGGAAATTCAAAATTACCCGAAAATACAGAAAAAAGTAAAGGATGCAGTTGTAGTTAGTTCTCTATACACGTCATATATCACGAGTTTTGGCAGAAAAATAACGAGACCCAACTACAAACATGATTAGGTACAGCAACATACACCGTACTGGCTCGCTTTGGGAAAAGTAAACCCTATAACAACATTCGTAGCGAAAGCAGAGTTTAAATCATCAAATCTCTCGATACTATGTTTCTCCATGTTTCTCCATAGAATGTTTCGGATTTGCGCCACGTAAAGACAGTGGTCATCGAAAAACAATCGGTCAATAACATGAGCTTAAAGTTCTTTGTCGGTAAAACGTAGTTAATTAATCATTCAAGTTGGAATGCAAAACGATTTCTCGAAACTCACAAGCCAGTTTCGAAACACATTTTTTAATGTTCCGGACGTAGTGGTCGTTCCTTCCACGCTCATACTAGAAAACCACTGGATCAAACAACAAACACAGTTCGATCGGACAACATATACCGTAAAAGTTTTGTTCCTGGCAGAGCCAGCACTACATCACTTTGTTTTCTACTGAACCATCATCTTAATATGATACTGCAATAAAAATCTGAGTCGATTAAAGGGGGCTGCATTGAATGCCGAATTTGGCTAACGACGTCCGCCCAAAAAACACGAGAGTCAAAGAAGTGCGGTCAATTATTACTTTTTCACTCCAAACTATCCTCTGAGTCTCTGACAGTAAGCAAAAAATTAAAGAAATTTCAAATTCAGAGCTTCAAATTGGACATTCTAGCAAGCAAAGGACTATCGAAGTCTCTAAATCCGATCTGTTATTTGAGAATTCTTTCAACCTGAGTGAGTTGAACGTGCGAAAAATAGGAAACCCAGGATAAAACAAGAGTAACGTGATGATTCGACATACGTTTCCATATAGGTTAATGAAAGAGTAATTTTCAAACCTTTTCGAGTTTTGCCACGTCTGCATTACAAAAGTCACTAGTACAATAACAATTAACTCTCACGGGCCAAGTTGATAGGCCATCCTCATCATACCAATCATAGCATGTGTAAGCCTGTAAAAGTTCGAAATATGCTCGAGTTGGTCCTCGAAAAACACAAAAAGTACGAACGTATAACAAGTGCAAAAGTGTGTGCTATCTGTTTGAAACTCGGAGGATTTCGTGAAAAATGATTAACCTTGCTTTGAAAAATTCATCTCAGCTTAGCTCAGCTATTTTCAGCTTTCCAGACCCACCCGAATGGTTCAGCATTGATCAAATAAGTTTTGAAGAAGGACGAATATGTGGTCCAATCCCAACGGTTCGCTCCTTCAAACTTCAATACATTTCTCAATTGCAGTTTAAAGGAGAGGTATGTTCGGATTGGTCCACATAGTCGTCCTGATTTGAGGGGGCGGAAAATGCTCAGCGGTCCCTAAAAACCTGAACATTACGTAGTGTACGCTAACTCTACATAAAAAATACGCTCGTTCGTGATGAAACCGCAACGAAAATGATGAAACTCCTCTTACCTGGCGATACGATTTGCTGCTGCATCTAGAAATACACGCATGCTTCTTGTACGAGTACTTTGTCATGCAACTTTCATCTCTGTCGCATTCAGTAATGTCCACCTCGTCATCGTAGCGCGAGTCGTATTCGTAACATTTCATAGCAACCGAACCGGACACCAGGCAGACTGCAATCCAAAAAAGTTAAATTTCTTCGGAGTGTAAGACATTAGGTCAAATGTTTTACAGGGCTAAGCAGAAGGTAATCCTTCATTCGCCTTTCCATTAGCAAATTTTGCTGTGTTGTAATCTGATTTCGTTGGTTTTCGATGTAAACTCGTAAGTTACAGCGCTAGTTGATTTGAGATAAAACCACAATAGACTTCACTGCTTGAAGGTCAGATATACGCTCTGCCATTACAGAATCACTCATACTGTGGTGCCTAAACTCTGCTTAAGAACCAAGGTGATATAGTGTTAATGTCTCCAATAAAGACACCGGAATCCTCAATTGATTGATCGGAGCCGGCTGTTAATTGTTCTAGCCGACGAAAGAGTGTTCAGAGCAATGATACGCAGACTAGCCGCCCCCGCCAAGCCCCGCCCCTTACAAAATCGATGGTACGGTGTTCACAATGGTTCGAAAATATCTATACGAGTCAGCGAAGAGAATGAATTGAAGGAAACTTACTGAAACAGAGAGCACCACGAAGAAGCAACATCTTTCCACTGAAGCGGTGAAGAGAATGAGAATGACTGATTTCACCTTCTTTTAAACTACGGCAATCATGTTAGGCCATGTTCACACTTGTACTGTTTTGTCAGGGAATGTAATTTGTCCAAGTTCGAACTTGTTAGCTTGCTTTTTGGAACTTGCCCAACTAGTAGGACTCCCTTCTTGTTCTCAATGTTAGGTCATGTTCACAAGATGGTCACACGACACCCTTGAGCTGATTGTCAGAGAATGCAGTTTGTCCAAGTTCGAACATGTTCGCTTGCTTCTTGCAACTTGTCCAACTAGTAAGACTCCCTTCTTGCTCTCAATGTTAGGTCATGTTCACAAGATGGTCACACGACACCCTTAAACTGATTGTCAGGGAATGCAATTTGTCCAAATTCGAACTTGTTCGCTTGCTTCTTGCAACTTGTCCAACTGGTACGACTCCCTTCTTGTTCTCAATGTTAGGTCATGTTCACAAGATGGTCACACGACACCCTTAAACTGATTGTCAGAGAATGCAGTTTGTCCAAATTCGAACTTGTTCGCTTGCTTCTTGCAACTTGTCCAACTGGTACGACTCCCTTCTTGTTCTCAATGTTAGGTCATGTTCACAAGATGGTCACACGACACCCTTAAACTGATTGTCAGAGAATGCAGTTTGTCCAAATTCGAACTTGTTCGCTTGCTTCTTGCAACTTGTCCAGCTGGTACGACTCCCTTCTTGTTCTCAATGTTAGGTCATGTTGACAAGATGGTCACACGACACCCTTAAACTGATTGTCAGGGAATGCAATTTGTCCAAATTCGAACTTGTTCGCTTGCTTCTTGCAACTTGTCCAACTGGTACGACTCCCTTCTTGTTCTCAATGTTAGGCCATGTTCACAAGATGGTCACAGAAGACCCCTAAAGTACCCAAACTATAACTACTCAAGTTATCGTTTCCGTATTTTTATATTACTGTAAGATAATAGAATGTAACACAAGGGAAGTTCGTTTTACAAAGTTCACCCTTACAATAGAGTAACTGTTTAGTAAACTGAAAATCCAATCCAGTTCAGTGATGAAGCAGGACAGTTCAACCCAGACGTGGTATAGGTTCGGAAAACCGTTGTGGACAACGTACCATCGATTTTGTAATGGGCGGGGTTTGGCGAAGGGCCAGCCAGTATGCGTATCATTGATCTACATACTCTCTCTCCAGTTGGCAAGTAATTAACGACCGCTCGCGCCGTCAATGAATCAAACACTCTGCTGTCTTTATGGGGAAAATGACGACTACATCAACCCCTTACAAATCTAATGAGGTACCTCGTGAGCAGTATCTCATGAACTTCGCATGAGACTCTGTTGATTGCTCTGCTACACAATTAGAACTCCTCAAGTGGCCTATATGATAGTAGTTCATGAGCATATAATGAGAAGCTCATATGAGCCTTTCATGAGGTTGAGCCAATTGCTACGCCGCCAGATGAGCTTTGAGAATAATTGTGTAGTTTGAACCCGGTTTAAAATACTCATTTTCCCCGAATCATGTTCTTTGTCTGAATTTTGAGTTGCCTCATAATGTTTCTTTTGAATTTTCTTAGAAATAGCGATAACGAGCGGCTCTCCTTATAAGGAGCTCGTGAAACACGTGTGCACTTTTTGATTCACTTGGCAAATCAATCACACCCAACTATTGTGACCACACGGAATTTGTGGTAAAACTGTAATTATAACTGTGAAAGTGAGTCAACAACTGATGTCTCATCTTTCACTTCATGGTTCTAACAAAAAACCCATTCTCATCATTTCCTGCTTAGTTTTCAGAATTTCGGAGAAACAAATAGACAATGTTTCACATTTCACATTTCGAGTATGTTCTGATTATTCTCACATTCTCTCACTGTAAAATATTTCTTTACACTAAATCTTTCCGCAAAACTCCGGAGCAGAAGAGTAGAGTACAGTTTGTTGCACTCACTGATAACCCTCTAAGTAATATGCTTGACATTTCCAGTCGAAGTTTGCTGAATTGCCGTTTTTGGATTTTTTTCACATTCGGAAGTTCTACACCTTTATAACTACTAACTCTGAAAGTTTGAAACCGAAATAATGAATTGATTAGAAAAAGACTTTTGATAGTTAACGAATTACTGTAGAATTACAATTACGATTGTATATGACCCCAAGGGGACCGCAAATTCTAACTTTTTGAACTTTTAAAACGGCTATATCTCGGTTATATGGTGTTGAAAATTGGATATGTGTCTTGTACGGGTAAATCGAGTGTGAGAAACTTATTGGTGTGACTTAAATTGTACGATTTTCATCGTGCATCAAGGTACGAAACGAGTGCACGAACAATGCACGATTTCGTGGTTTTTTTCCATCAAAAAATTCATGGTAGATTCCGAATAGGGCTCTCATGTGGTATGTAAAAAATTAGACAATTCCAACAAAATCGAAGCTCCCAAATCAAAAATAACGGATTTTTGTCCGTATGGTTAAATTTACGGGCGAAAGAGACTATTTTTGCAAATTTCGCGCACATCAAAATGTAGATCACAAAATTCTGCTATGGAAAGGTTGTGTTCAAAAGAGGGGTTAGGGGGGGGGGGGCGTTTTTCGAGAAAAATACGTTTTAAAAGTGAAATTTTTGTCGAAAACGCCTTAGGTAAATAATCGATAATCAATATTAGTGTTAAATAATGGTATAATAATTTTTTTCTTCCATGTTTATCAATTCTTTTCATTAATTCTTTTCACCATTCTCCTTTTTGGCAATCTTTCACGTTTCACACTTTCGTTCCGTTATTCCACACTGTGTAATAAATATTTGATTTGATTTGAGGTGTAAGTGAGTGATTTGGACGGAATAGCTCTTTGTAGATTAGTAGTACATGATTTTTTGGCCCGTTCGATTTCGCACGACCTTCTTATCTAGCTCTGAAATCTTGAACATCACACGTTCCGAAAAATTTTAAAATTCGGGATGCGACGATACGAAATGGGGCACTCAAAAAAGTCCCTGGATGATATAGTTGTCATCTTTCCTACTGAGACTCCTACAGTACACTTTCGAATTTTCCAATCGTTGTTTTCTAATGAAAACTTCAACTTTATCAAAGGATAGTTCGAACACTTTTTCCTATGGATGGTCAGATTCGAATGCAGAAATTGTAAACAATTTTATAATATCAACGTTGCGAAAACTGGCTGGAAGTTTTGTAATCTTACTGTAGGAGTCTCAGAAGGAATGAAAAAGACTATATGTTGTGTCCGTCTGTTCAACAGCCACAACGCGAAAAAAATTCCACGCTCGACATGTAGATTTGAAAGTTGTGTTAACTACAACCGTTCGTCAAGTTTCGTACGTATTTGTACCATTTGAAAATGTCTGTCGCGTCGCGTGCACGCGTGTTCCAAAAATTGAAATTGTTTTGGCTTCAGCAGGTATGATTACATCAGTTCACCAATTTTTGTTCGGTAAAACCTACTTTCCAAAATTTTGTCGCGTCGCGTGTGTGCGCGCGCGCGCGATATTACGAGATTTAAAATCGCGCGCAGCGCGAAGCGCTGCGCAGATTAGTTTTTGATCACAACATTGCGGACTTTCAAAAGTGGTTTTATGCCATTTTCTCAAAAACTCCTGAACGGATTTTTGAGATTTTGATGGAAAGAGATAGAGGAGGAAAGGCTTTATCATTGAGCTATTCGATATTTAATGTGCGACCAGTGATCTACAGTTATGCTGAATATCGTCTCGCAAAAATGTCTTCCGACGGCGGCCGCGTGGCGTGGCGCGGCGGCCGCAAAACCGACGAATTTAACCGATTCGACTGAAATTTGGAATATAGTTAGAAACAGCAGAGTTATGTGTAAATCTGAAATCTTGGACCAATCGGTTGAAAATGAGCCATTTTATCGCCTTGGAAACATTGCATTCAGCTGCTTTCACAATCACTTCTAGATGTGCGGAGTGTGCGAAGTGAGCTGTTGTTTTGTTTTTTGGTAGTTGGAGTAGATTAAAGTATATTGAATAAGCAATTAGGTTAATCTGTTGAGATCCTGACTCCATAAAAAGGTTAATCGAACAAAAACAAAAATGTGTCCGTGAATGGATTCGAACCCTCGGCCTACTGAACTGTAGTGCGCTGCTCTGCCGACTGAGCCAAATCGTCACGAAAGAAGAAAAAATGGACGGCGCCACACGTGCGCTGCCCGAACTCTGAAACAATGTGTCTACCAGATTTGCAGGCAAAACACCATGACAAATTGATACATTGTGTTTTGGTATCATTTTTCCTTGCAAATCTACCAGAAAATAGAAGGTCGCAAATCTACCAGCAAATCATTGACGCGGCGATAATTGAAATCTACCAGAAAACTTGTCGCACTTTTCAGGACCAATTACATTTAAAAACCATGAATACATATTTATACATATGTATACATATTTATGCATACAAACAACAAAAATGACATTCATATCGAGATTTTTTGAGAATATTGCGAAAAATGAATAATTAACTAAAAATGACACAAAAATATCAAAAAGAAGCTAATATCAACAACAGTTACGAGAACGATCAAGATAAATAATTGATAATGGTAACCGATACACAGAGCAATTTGACTAGGTTGTGACTGTCGCTAAAACAAAAAAAAAACACGTCTGAGACACAAAAAGACGAAAATCAATTAACAAAAAGGTGGAAGGGAATAGGTAGTCGAGATAATTCTTATTAAGTATTGTTCTGCATAGTAGGGATTAAACTTAAATCTTAAACACTATGGCAACAAAACATCAAGGTTACCGATTGAAAACCTGAGGTACATACTAAATATATTTCAGAACGGAGTAATCGCACAGAAAAGGGATCTTTTTTCATTTTAAACCAAAAGCGAACCTAATCTTCCCGAACCGCGTGATCCGTTCAATGATCGAATTTGAAAACACAAGTTGGACCAAACCAATTGATGTAAGTAATGCTTAAAATTGGTCGACTAAGCAACTTTGGTTCGATTGCGTGCCGGTTCAAGTAGGAAGCTGGCTCGTTTTCTTACCGATCCACTCGGTTACGGTTCGGGAAAAAAGTTCTATCTATAAAGATCCAGAAGAACAAACTGATGAACAAACAAAAAACATAATGTGCGATTGTTCCCCTTTGGTTACAGAAGAAAATACTAAGCCACGGAACTGTTCATTTGAGAATACAGAGAAATAATTCCAATCAGTTGTGAGTTTGGTATTCTCTCCTGTAAAAGAGAAAAAAATTACCAACGAGTATTCAGTCCGGAATATTCCACCAGAGGAAAACGAGAATCCTGAAGTCGCACCTCCTCACATAACTCAGTCCTTCTTAGTTTCGATGTCATCTGTAATATACACAGTTAGAAACCTAAAAAAAGACAGGAAAATGTGAGATGGCGGGGGAGGAAAGGAAGAGAAGTTTACATGTATCCTGTGCTTACATTTGATTAAACATTTTTCTCATAATTTAATGACATTCCTACTGCCAAATTCAATTCCTCACATAGTCTACATGAGCCTCAACTATATTCACTAGTCAAACTTACTGGGACGTTGAAAGTAACACTTCATCTCTTCCTCACTCTTTGTCACTCGGCTTACTTTTACTTAGTATTACTATGTAACTTCTCAAATTGATGCTGATGAAACGCAACCCGGTTAAATTTGACCAATCGTCGGAAGGCTCGTATACCTTTCCGCGGAAAGAAAGGCAGAGCACGAAAGTAGTGATCTGATGAGGAGGGTCTAAAGAGGCGGGAAGCTTGAGAATGGTGAATACGGCCACCGGTTGCACTCGATGGCAACTAACAGTTATCTACAACCTGGTTGTTTTTTTGGTTGAATGCAGCTTGGTTGCATGTATAATTGGCCCGTGATCCATGTATTAGTGGATTTCATGATCAGTAAATATCATAATCAACTATTGAAACATTTTAGGTATGAAACTAATACATTTATGTTGAAGGAAAAAAGTCGGCCATCTGTAGGATGTTCCGCCATTGTTGATAAGACCTTCAAAATCAGAGAACGGGCTATTTTTCGCCCAAAACGAGAAAATCTGTCTAATCATAAAAATCATTAACTTTCACTGTTTTTCAATAAAAACGGATCACTTGACTAGTCAGAGTTTACTGGTGTATGTGCGCTGCTGGTAATCTGATGTTCAAAAGCAAAACCCCAAGTTGTTCAGTTAATACGACTGCACACGATGACACGATGGAGATCGTTTTTTGCTTAGATAGTCGGTCAACTTTACTTGTGTATGGTAAAACCTACTACTGTTTTGAATATAAGAAACTGGAGAAGTGATCAAATAATGAACTGTCACGTTTCAATCTCTAATCTCTAGTCTGTATCAGTCGCATCTGGTAGTATATAAATTATTTTGACAACACCCCCATAGGAACTTGAAAGGATCTGTAAACGATTCTCCCAAGTCTCACGAGTGACGGAACATTGTCTTTGGCCATGCGTGCCAGCTATTTTTCCGGAGAACGTGAACATTCCGAGGTACCACCCTGTTCACCAGAAAGAGTCAAATATACAAAACTCACTATCAAACTTGTAGTACCAGCCGGATGCTCCTTTCTCTTGTTTCGCACGACGCGTGTGACGATAGTAGTCAACACCTTCGAACAGTCGGATTACGGTGATACACCTGCAATTCGTAAAACTGACTCAGTACGAATTACGTCTCTTGAATAATCTAAGCGGAAGAAAACGTGAATACAGTTGAGGTAAAATGACATGATATCCAGGAAAAAGTGATTATTTATATAGTTTTAAACAGATTTCACCTCTGAAAATGAGCGTAAGTTCCAGATAAGAACTAAAAAATAGCAAGGGTCAGAGCCATTTGAACGGAGTATTTTACCTATGATGTATGATTGCTGAAGTCTGACAATATGAATACCAAACAAACCTCTCTCTTCTTATCTAGTCGGTTTTCAAAGTGTTGACGTAGGACGTAGCCATCTGACGCTCGGCTGCCTTATACTTCTGCCACTGCAAAACGTAAGAATTCAATGTGAAAAACAACTTCGAGAGAGTAATAGGCATAATCCGTCAAACGTGGCCGAATTTGGACGATGGGTGTCATTTGATTCCATAAGCTAGACAAGACACAATTTGAATGAACTCGCTTGAATATTGAATCATATGAAAAGAACATGGACAGATACTAAACTATAGACTCTGTATGACCATAGTTGCTGCGCTGGGTAATTCAATGTTTGAAATCAAAACCCTAAGCTGCACTGCTACACATTACTATTTCCCCATTTACACCTTACACCTTACACAACTAAAAAAACCGGGTCCTATTTGTAGAATAGTCAGACCTTACGTAGTAATCACTGGGTCAAATACTTCGATTGTCGGCGGTAGCCCAACCCATCTAGAAAAGCTTGCCTCATCTTCACCAATAACGATTTAAGTGCGCAGTAGATAACAAGTAGGCAATATGTCATATGTGAGAACAAAACACTCACGTTTACTTGTTTCATTGAAGGCCTGCAACTGTGTCGTGAAGTCCGGACGAAAACAAGAAAACCTCACCAGTCTATTCGCGTGCCGTCTAGCCTGGAATTAATAGGCATACGTCACAATGAAATAACGTAGTCTCAGTTGTCAGTACACCCCAATGAAGTTGTCCGAATAGTCAGACAAAGTCGAAAAACGGGCTACTATTTCGTTGAAAACGAGTAAATTGGTATACTTTTGAAGCAAAACCTTTTATTTTAACGTGTTTCAATCATATAACGGATTACTTTTCGTCTAATAGTCAGACCTTATTGGATGGTTGTCAGAACATGATCAGCACACACCACACATGACACATCACAGTAAACGACTAATCCCTAAGGAATATAGATGAGAGCACTACTACACCGTCTTAGGTTTTTTGATTCCTGTTCCTGTATGGGAAGCGCCCTTTTGAGTAACTGGACAACAATCTATTCATAGGTCAGAATATTCACTGAGAACTATGATAATTTATGAATTCAAAAGACAATAGAACTGGTTGTTTTCAACATTCAGGCTAGACCATACTACTGTTTGGAACGCGCATGTTAGCGACCAGTTTTGGCTGAACGAGCCTTTTCTATTTTTTATTCAAGCAATCCTTCTGTGAGAAAATATACTAGAAATTAGTACCAACCTAGTCCTGTTAGGAGGGAATGAAGGCCTTGTGGATACCAGACAGATTATGAATGAGCAGCTTCAGGGCGGAACCTCCTGACACTCGACAGAATTGGTCTTGCGTAACTGTAAAAGTACGGTATGACTGTAACGGGAAACAATCTGGAAAACGACAGACATGAAAAATCACAGAGAGACAGAGATGAACCACATCAAGTTATAGAGAAAACCAGCTCATTACAAAATGTCGTTCGTTTGAACCATAACAAAGTGAAGGTTCTGTGCAAACTTTTTATAGTTTGACCATTTTTGAGAAAGGCAAACGTTTATAGAAAAAAATATGAAGTAATAGTAAAATCTGGATGCTTATTCAAAAATTTCAACTATGTGCACCATATACAATCGGAAAACCTTTTTGATATTTTAATTAACCACTTTAATTTCAAATTTGTGTAAAAACGTAAATAACAAACGCATTTTTTCAACTCCAAATAAAGGGACAACTCAATCACTATAAAAGATTGCCCGACCCCAATACAACATTGTAGTTCAAATTATGAGAGAAAACTAAATGATATGACACAATAAAACAATAATAAACATAACTGACTTAAATTTTTGAAAAGTGCGGCGTCTTCAAAAACAAGGCTTGCGCCAGTGAATTGAGTGCGCCAGGTAACCCAGCGCAGGCGCATTCTCGGTGTGGTTGCAAATTTGCTAGACAAATCGGACATGGTGGCAAATTTACCAGATTTTTCAACTTTGGTCGCAAATCTGGTAGACACATAGTTTCAGAGAAATCAAGGATTGATCACGGTTTCTGAGAGAATGCTTACTAACCAGAGTTCTAACGCAGTTTATGTTCTGCAAATCAACTTAGTATTCATTGTTACGTTGAAAAAAGTTTAATAATAATTGATTAGATGCTCATTATTTCCTATCTATTGATTCATTATTTCCTTCGGAAATATAGAAAATGAGGACAATTTGTATAAAAAAACGATGTAAAGTGAGAGACGATTAGCTTTTGAGATTGAACTGCATGGAATATAGAAAAGGAGGACAATAACTCAAGAGGGAAATAAAAAATCTAATCTCGCAATTTTCATGATCATCCTGACAGACTGATTCAAAAAATATATGCTAAATCTTTTAGAAAAGTCCGCTTACACTAAAAACGTATCTGAAACAAAAATCAGCTATACTGTCAGTCTATCGCACAGTCACGTGAAACATGTTAAACACAGCAGAACTCGGAAACGTGAAACGACAAAGTGCACACTTAGGCTATTAGAATGCTAACTTTACATGAATATTCAAGAAACTTATAGTGTACTCTGTTCTGTTATCATTTTTGAATCAATGGTGATAATCATATTAGGACGTTTCATCTAATTGTTTGCTGCAAGTTTTTTTTTCACTGAAAAACAAAATGTTTTTGACCCATGAAAATTGCAAGATTACATTTTTCATTTCCCTCTTGAGTTATTGTCCTCCTTTTCTATATTCCATGCAGTTCAATCTCAAAAGCTAATCGTCTCTCACTTTACATCGTTTTTTTATACAAATGTCATTATTGGTCGTGAGTTCTTTCGTTTATGATATGAAACACAGAACAGTTTTTTGAAGTATATGAATTTTGAAGCAAGTTAAGGCGTTTTTTGTGACACGAAGCGGGAATTCAAGCCGTCAAGCGACAATAGCCGTCAAGAAAAAGCTTGAATTACAATTACGATTGTATATGACCCCAAGGGTAAAGAGTATCTTCTATGCTTGTACTCTTCTTTTTCCCATTCGTAAGATCAATTAGTTAGTTTTGTAGTTTTTGAATTAACATAACTTCGATTTTCGTTTTTCGGGGCCAACGAAGATTGTGGTTTTCAAGTAATTAGCATACAACGCTGTACACTCTTTTCTCCCTGTCAACAGAAAGCACGCAACGAGCTCGGTAACTCCAGGAGAAAACTGTGGTTATGCAAACTGCAACTTCTTCGTGTCTGGTGGTCGAAAATGAAATCATCTACGGTATAGTTTATTTGTAACCAGGGAACTACTCCTAAAATAGTATTACACGAAATATAGTATGACCAAGTGACAGTATCATTAAGTAATGAGATACTAATATAATAATTCAGAAAGATGATGAATTTGTCTTATTAAAAGTACTTCGAGCGTTCCAAGTACTTTAAAGCAAATTCGAACACTTTTGAGAAGCAACGGAATGTGTCACTGAATTTCAGGCCACGGTGAAACGTGGGGACCTGCAGGGAATTCGTGGACTGGCTGTCATACTGGTTTTTGCTTTTCATCTGATGCCGAACTATTTTCGACTGGGATTCATCGGAGTCGATATGTGAGTTGGAATTAGGGCCTATTTAAACTTTATTGTTTGCGGAAAATACATAGAGCAAAGTGTGAAAATTGATTGTGGGCGAAACATCTACAGTACACATACACACGATCGATAACTACACTTTGCTCGATGTATCTGTCACGAACTGAAAAAGTATGTGAGGGACTCCTACGTATCATATTGGGGTTGTTTGTATCTGATTTGTAGTTTGATCATCACGACCCATGACAGTCTTGAAGGTAGACATTTTGGTCACAATGTTTGTGTTGTAGTTTGATTTGCATACAGCGCACAGTTTACTATATAATTCGCCGCCACTGTAAGTTATTACATACATTGGTTCCAATTGTGGAAGGTCATGTAAGTTTATTAATGAGAACCCTTTCATACCTTTTTAATTCTCTAATTCCATTATAACACTTACACTGTAGTAGGAGTGATATGACTTTCTGAAAAGTGAGGCAAACAATGTACGTAAGCTTCATTTGAAAACATGGAAACACCCAACATCATGCCATTTCTCAGGTTTTTCGTTCTGTCCGGTTATCTCATGTCGATGATTTTGGAAAAAGAGGCGATTTCACTTTCTGCCGTGAAACAGTTTTATTTGCGGAGGTTCAAGCGAATCGTTCCTCTGTTCTACACAATTGTATTCCTAGTTTTTCTGGGTGAGTCAATGGAAATTTACGGTCATGTCTTATTTGTAAAGAACATTTGGGAAAATGATTCTCACAGTTTGGATGAAAGATACTTCGTTCTCTCAGAGTGCCGGAAACCTCGGTAGTAAAATCAACTTTTCCAAAAACCATGATTGATGTTGATATTATATAATTGTAGGAATGGTTCGCAATAAAGTGAACAAACGGATGAAATAGGCGGTACACAAATTAATTATTCATTTATCAGTTATTACGTATATTGATTGTGATCAACTTGACCTACCACATTTTTAGGGTGTTACAAACTTCTCGCTCAAACGGACAAAAAACAGCTGCTCACTGATCTGAAGTGGACAATTCCTTTCGTTTCGAATATTCAGCCAATTTACCAAGCAGACGGGTACTGGGATCAGGTATGCGCGTCTGCGTCTCCGTGATATAGACACTCTGTCATCATATATTGTGGCTCGCTCCACATCCAGAATCATTAGCGCCAATTTGCTCTGCATTGGCCAGCTACTACAGCGAGAGAGCATGCAAATCAAGGAGGCCGCAGACAGAAGACTGTCTGTGTCTCTCTGACCTGCACACACTCTCGTCAAGGCCGCTACAAGTGTGGCAAGCCAACTGGCTGGGAGCTGCTTAAGTAATGAGCAATTCAGTCGTCGGAAGTTTTTCAGATGGAAAGAAGGCTGTATTGTCTTTTTGATAGATTTGCCGTATGTTTACGTTAAGTTTCAGTCTAATTCGAGATTTTCTGTTTTGATATCGAACTATGACATAGACTTGTCACTACAGTATTGTTGCATCTATGTAAATGTTGATTTGTTCCAGATTCTATCCTATCGCTTCCTAGTGCATGCTTGGTCACTCGGAGTCGAACTTCAATTCTATTCAATTGTTCCGCTTATTTTCGGAGTTGGACAGTATTTGGGAGACAGATCGAAATGGTCAGTTTTTGTAGATATCCCGGACAGTTCAGTTTAGTCACTCTTCATTTCTCATCGCTCTCGTTTATCTCTCTCTCTCTCTCTCTCTCTCTCTCTCTCTCTCTCTCTCTCTCTCTCTCTCTCTCTCTCTCTCTCTCTCTCTCTCTCTCTCTCTCTCTCTCTCTCTCTCTCGCTTTCTCTCTCTTTCTTAATCTATCGCGCGCAGCGCGAAGCGCTGCGTGTGAGTTGTGTTTGGTTTGGCCATTGCGCACCCATTTTTGGCTTTCAAACCACAAAAGTCATCAAATGAAACATTTTTTCGAAATTTAAAAAAAGAGAGAGCTAAATATCTATTAAATACATGTTGTGTGAAAATAATAGGAAAATCGGTCAAGGTTGAAAAAAGTTATGCTGTCGTGTCGTTATGAAAATTTCCGTTGTCCCTCGTCCCTCGTCGCTCGTCCCTCGTCCAATGTCCGCATAGAAAATTATTTTTTTAACTACTGGACCAATTCGGTTGAAATTTGGCACACATGTGTAAACCCCAAAGTTAGCGCGGCCCAAGAAGTTTGGTGATGTCACGTTTCGTTTGGCGCTTGGCGCGGGCGCCAATAGGCGCCAGTAGCAGGAAAGTATGTGTTCCCATGGATGAAATGCTCCGAAATTTTGCACAGAGGTTAGATTACGCCAGCCAAGTAGGGTAACGAGCGAAATGTTCCACAGATGTTCGAACTATGAACATAGTTAACGAATACGGCTTGGATAGCAACATTTCTTCGACATTCTGCGCCAAAACGGTACTTTATCCGCCAATTGGCGCCAAAATTGAAAATAGGGTTTCTGAACCAAAAAACAGTCGGAAATTGTGCTAATTGGTCGAGGCCATTCATTCCAAGTTATTTGTTACCAATTAGAGTAACTTTATATTTGGCGCCAAACGCTGGCGCCCAGTGGCGCCAAATTAGAACAACGCCAGGCAAGTATGGTAACGAGCGAAATGTTCCACAGATGTCCGAACGATGAACATAGTTAACGAATACGGCTTGGGTACCAACATTTCTTCGACATTCTGCGCCAAAACGATACTTTATCCGCCAATTGGCGCCAAAATTGAAAATAGGGTTTCTGAACCAAAAAACAGTCGGAAATTGTGCTAATTGGTCGAGGCCATTCATTCCAAGTTATTTGTTACTAATTAGAGTAGCATGTTCTGTATCTGGCGCCAATGGCTGGCGCCCGTTCGCGCCAATGGAGAAAATATTTTCTTACTGTAACGACGCAGATTTTTCACAATACTCAGTTTTCAATTACCGAAGCGGAAAAAAGCTGTTTTTTGAATGTTTCAGGATCACATCGTTTGAAAACCTGGAACTTTCAGATATCACGATGTTTGATAGTCACCACTATTCAAAAATCGTTTTTCTAAGTCAACTCTAGAAGTGGTTGTACTAGTACAACTAGCAAAAAGAGAACAATTTGTAAAAAGTGGGGGACCAGGAAGTGTGTGAGTTTTGTTCGGTTTCACCGTTTTCTGCAAAAAGTGAACGATACGATGCTGTGAATGAGTGTGCAACAAAAAAAGAACAATACATTTGTTTGCACAACGATTCACAAGAAACAGAATATACAAAGTATAACTTGAACGTAAAAGTGCATAGTGGTTTCCCCTAAGCACGTTGTGAACCGTTGTGCAAACAAATGTATTGTTCTTTTTTTGTTGCACACTCATTCACAACATCGTATTGTTCACTTTTTGCAGAAAACGGTGAAACCGAACAGAACTCACACACTTCCTGGTCCCCCACTTTTTACAAATTGATCTTCATTTCTCTTTCGCTCTCTTGGTATAATTCTATTTCTCTCCTTGTTAACTCATGTTTTGAAGGTTCTACATGACGTTGGTGGTCTCGTCACTTCTTTTCCAAATTTATTCTGCTCCGAAGATTTCATACGGTTTGCTTCATTGCAGGTACAGTTTTGAGACATATCAAGTATCACTTGAAGTCTTATTTTAGTTTTTTTTCGGGACATAATTGGTCACTTTGATGGCGCACTTGCCATATTAGGAAAATATATGATTTTGTTTCGAACTACCGCTAAGTACGGACATTTCTCTCTGTCTCATGAGATGCGCTGGGACAGCTCGAAAACACGAAACACCAGGTATATTTTTGTTTTCCACGTGATTTGTTTCCAGAATATGGCAGTTTCTCATCGGCGTCGTGCTCGAAGATGCGTTTTTCCCCAAAGACAAACACATCTATCGTTCCATTGAGGATGGAGGTGGGAATAGCTTTTTGTTGGTTTAATGTAGAATGTGATTGTAGTTTCACGCATTTCCTTATGCATTTTCGCTAAGGAATAGTAAACAAGGAATAAGAGGGGGGGGGGAGATTTTTCACTATTTGACGAATAGTAGGGATAGCATTTACCAGCTTTTTACTCGACTTTGATGTTCATTAGTGAATCGGGACAAGTATAGGGAACTGCTCATAGTAGTTCTGTTGCCTCCATGTATAACGAAAGTGGTTGATTTTGACTGAAGATCAAACTACAAACACATCAGATCAGACCGAGATGTACTGTTTCAATCAATACTTCTGTAGCAAATAAGAGACATTTTGTAGCTCAATACGAATTCCGCATGTATCAACGTTTGTATGTAACAAAACATGTAAGTATCACGTGTGAGATCACAAGTAGAATAGAAAAAGGACGCAAATAAAATGGAATTTTCGATATATGTACCGTAAAAAATTTAGTGTAACCAAGTTACTGTTCATGTGCAAGAAAGTTGTGTGTCTTCAGCAGAATATTCCGAGCCGAGTCCGTTTCCATTTTCGCAAGTTTTGTGTAATGTGTCGGTGGTTTTGCTGGTGGCAATAGTTGGACTCAACCCAGTCTGGGTCACGCAGACCGAAATGAGGTATAGTTGTCATTTCTCCAAGAAAGACGGCAAGAAGCTCGATCGATTAAGCGATGCAGGGCGAGCGGTCGTCGATTACTTGCTAAAAGATGAGAGAGTGTGTAGATCAAAAGTTACGCATATGAGCTGGCCGATCGCCTAACTGCGCGCCTCACATAATCGATGGACGGTGTACCCAACGGTTTGACAGAACATATAACTAGAGGGTGATAGACTACATCCGAAATGTAGTTTGATTCCCGTGGTTGAGAGTACGAACTACAACTAGCAATCAGTCATATCGTGATGGCAAACTTAGGACCTCCATTTCAGAAACGTAGAATAGAACATTTGGCAGTATGATGAGCTGACTACCAAGCAAGCCATCGATCTCCTATGCATACTAGTCGATTGCGTAGTTAACGGTACAACAGGTTTGGTGAAAAACATGAGAGTAATGTATAATTGTATTATGAATAACGTTATTATGAATAACAATAGTGCTTATTACAGCGAAACAGTCTGTCCGAATTGTGCACATTCACTGTATTTTCAGAGTGGCTGGCACGGTTCTCACTGCGCTGCTTGTGAATATTTCCGACCCAAAAGAAGTTTCCGCCCTGAACAACTCAGTCTTGAGATATTTCGGCGACATCTCCTATACCCTTTACTTGATTCATTGGCCAGTTCTTGTGGCCATCAAATATTACCTGAATGTCGAACAACTCAACAATCAGAGTCAGTTTTCGGAAAGCTTCACTTTGCGTTGCCCATCTCACAGATCTCACCTACCATTATTCAGAGTGCATAGTTTATTTGGCCTCAATTAGTTATACTTCCAGCTGTGATATTCACTTTGGTGTTGGTGCTCATAACATCAGTTCTCGTTCATCACACTGTAGAGGTAAACTATTGAGAATACTCCATAACTAATGTAGGTGAAACGAAAATCTCGAAGAATTTTTCGACCTTTTTGGTTTTCTTCAACGTAGAATATACTTTAAGAAGGTGGGACACAAAATCCGAACTTGTACGTTTCTGATCAGCTCAAACAACTAGGAACATTTCCATTAAATTAAGGAATAAACTAGTCACACTCATATTGAGTTTGCATGCACTACTGTCGAGGGAAGAGGTTAGAATAATGCGGCAAATAAGCATGTACTAGTATACACATATTTTTGGAATTTCAATGAGAAACCCTGCACTTGGTTATTGCCTGTTTTTGAGTTCTGCTGTGTTCAACATGTTTCGCGTGAATGTGAAATTGAACGTGAAGAATTGTGAGAATAGTTGTGAGAAATAGGAAATTGGTATCGCAGCATCGTGTGCGGCACACGCGCGTCCACGAAACTAATAGTCTCGCATGGAAAACCCTGGGCGCTGAACGATGAACATTTTGTTCTAAAATCCGATTTCCGTGGAGTGATCTCTGACTGTCGATCGCAGTATAGTCTGTTTCACCGATCGATGTACTCCTACAGTAATCCGTCAATTATTCAAGGGGGTGTTTTCTAATGAAAAAGTCAATACTTTGGTTTCAAATTTTCAGAGTTAGTAGTAGTAAACATTCAGAAGACATAAATCAACATTTTGAGGGGTTCTGAACACGCTAATATACCAAAGTTTGACCTGGAAGAGGCAGCAGATTACTGTAGAGGGTTATAAGTGGGTGGAACAAACTATAGGCGCTATGGATTTATTCGTGTCCGGCGGGCCTCGAGTCTCTTTCATATTAACTGTCTTTTCTATCTTCTTTCACCAGGTAATATATTCCAGAAGTTCCTCGTGAGCTCCTCCACCTCAACTGCCGTAGTGGTATCTATGTGCTGTGTCGGAGCCATTCTATTCTGGTCCCCTTTGTATTCGAATCTCGCTGAGCCGAAGTCACCCAAGCTCACGGCTAAAGGTAAAAGGAGTATGAAAAAACTCTATATCTTTTTTTTTCAGATCAAAAAAGGTGTAAAAAACACAAAGACTAAGACTACTATTCATGACTACTATTCATGTAATTGGCTTACCTGACCACTGACCATAAAACCTCGTAAACATTTGGAGGTCTAGACAGTCTTAGGTAAAAAACGGTATCTTAACTTTTGAAGCTAGATATTTGTTCGATTCTATTCATTTGTTGATTCGACAACCTTACTATGGACCAGCTTTATGTATTTTTCGAATATAAATTTGAAAAGAACTTTCTTTCAGAATTATCGTCAGTTATCGAATGGAATATAGCGGAGAGTCAAAAGCTGTACTTCGACATTCCCTGTGATCGAGACAATGTGACGGAAAAATGGACAAAAGTCAACGGGGAACCTCAGCTCAGATGTCAATCGGCTAGTTTTTTTTCGTTCTTCATTAATTCCAATTTCGGTACTAACTGAAAAAAATTATAACCATTGGTGATACTCTGTTAGTCAATCTCACAGTCACGTGGATCATTAAGAAAGTGCAGGATTCCTCATTAGAATGCTAGCTTACGTGACTTTTTACTTCTAGTTTGTGTAGTTGATGTTGGAAGAAAAGCAGTACGTGACTCTCATCATAAACAGTTATGGCAAATGGAGTGATTGAGAGAAAATTGACGGGAAAGGGTATAGTCACCCTGTTTTCCGAACAGAGTATGTAGGTGTTGCCAAATTCATAGAAGTTTGTTCCGTGCACAAACTGAACCTACGAGCGAAAGCCTGGTAGCTACAAGCTAACCACTTGACTACGAGAGCTCACTAGGGCCGAGCTTTCAAATTAAAGACATGTGTCCGTACACAGCGAAAAATGATATATACAGTACCCTTCCTCCTCCCCGTTGTCAAAAACTACACTACTGTTCTGACAGTTTCAGACTATTGAGATGGTGGTAGTATCTTAACCGTTTGATGGACAGTAGTTACTTTGAGGGGCGTTGTAAGCACGTTGAGGGTTTGTTCTTTTCGAAGTAGGTCTATACTACATACAGTATTGTCACCCTCAACCGTAAGGTCGGTAAGACTGTAAGTGTGTAGTTTGATATCGTCGCTTTGGTTCACAACTCGCAATATTTAGGCCAATTGGCGCAAAAAATATCCAGTTCAAACTACAATTAGGTCGACAATTCAAAATTTTACAGTAATTAGCGCAAGCAAAGTGAAGTAGATCAAACGTCAATCAGGTCGCTCCCTATATTCATATGGCAGTTTATCTTTTCAGTACGGCACAGGCAACCTGACTATTTTGCTTCTCGGAAACTCCATCGCCTATCGAGCTTTTCCATTGATTCATGACATTCTGGCGGGCCGCTACAAGGAGTTGCGGCTGTTCTCCACCAGTAGTATGTCTGTTTATACTTTCACAAGGATGGTTTCCGTTTCAACATCAATCAATCTTGGGTACCTCTTCCATCTCTGTCTTCTAACTGAGCCTCATTGACATCAACAACAAATGGTATTAGCAACTTTCTTCATGTACCTGTTTTTCTTTTGTTTTCTCAAATGTCAGTTTGAATAGTTTACATTTTGTGATTTCATATTGGTCTATTATTATACTGATAAACATTATTATTATTAAAGGAAGGCGACGCTGGGTACTGCCGGATATATTAGAAGTAATATGAAAAGTCACGTAAAGTTAGCATTCTAATGAGGCATCGTGTACTTTGTCATAGCATGTTCCTGAGTTCTGCTCTGTTTAACATGTTTCACGTTACTGTGCAATTGACTTATAGTATAGTCACGCTTGGCAGAAAGTGGGCTGGCAGTCTGCATAACTTCATCTGAGCAAGCAGTGCGTCTTGATCCAAAGTATGAAACGACGAATGAAAGATTTTTGAGAGTTCAAGTTGGTTTCCGGTCTCACTTATTTCCCCCTTTTCCGGCCAAATTCCGTTGTGGAACGTGCAACCGTACTTTGCGGAAGCCGCGAGAACGGTGGTGGACCGCTTGCGACCTGACGTCATTTTTCACACCTACGCCGCGCTGTGAGTTTGTTTTTCAATATTATTAGGAATAATAAATTTATACCCATAATAATTGATATCACCCATTTCTAGTACGGCAAAACGATGTGTAATCGTAACACTTTCAGTGGTATAGGTTTCGTAACAGCGGCATTGGCAGGAAAAGATTTTCTAATAGAGTGGTCAGAAAAGCTCACGCGGTCGTGTTTGATTAATTATTCGTCTTTTTTTCTGCAGGAATCCGAATACCTCAAACTATCAACCTCTCAATCAAAACGCGCCGGACAGTTTTTTTCTGACAATGCAGGGAAACATGGACTACTTCGGGTAAGTAAACGCATAATCACGATATATCTAAACACTCACATATTGATTGAAAAACGTACATATGTGCTGTTTGTGACAATTTCTCTCTATTCGTTTGACCATGCTTCTCAGTTTTAGTATGATGTCCACAAAGCTCTAGGGAACTCGAGGTTTTCCATAACATTCAAATCCCCTTATACAACCGATTGACCATTCATTGGCGGTCTTGACGAGAGAGTGTGCAGGTCAGAGAGACGCAAAGTGTCTCAGACTTTCTGCGCTTTCATTCAACTGCATGTTCTCGCTTTTGAAGTCAGTCATTTGAGAACGGCTGCTCAATTGGCTGAGAACTGTTTCTCCCTGGTTACCGAAGTGTCACTAGAAAAGATTGTTTCTTTATGATAGACTGGAGGTCAATTGAATAGTCACATGAAGGTAATGTTCTACTTGCACTTTGTCATTGCACGTTTTTGAGTTCTGCTGTGTTTACCATGTTTCACGTGACTCTGCGATTGACAAACAGTATACAATGATAATTTTGCTTTTTTCTTCAGTGCGAGGTCGAAACGAATGGTGATCGACATGCCGTATTACCTGGAATTGAAAGTGAGAGTGGCCTATGAACTGGCGAAAAGACTCGAAAAAGGCACATCACTCGCGGACATGAAGATAAATAGAACGGTATGGGAAGTGATACAGTATTTGGTGTAGTTTTATGTCGATACACGCTGTGATTCAGAAATTTCGACCCAAAGTTGCGAGATCGAACTTTTCACACAGCAGAATAGGAGAAATACAGTTTGCTTTAGATAGACCCTATATGTGAAGTATGGTGTGTAACGAAATCAGATTAAGAACAATTTGTAATACTTTTACTTAAAATAATATTTCCAGAAGAATCAACATGATAGATAATAATAATCAATTGAGTGACATTCCTACTATCGATATTAATGATGTTGAGATCACACTGAAATAGTGTTACAAGAGTGAACAATGAATGAAGTGATCAAAACGGAAATAAATATAACTCTCAGACTGATGACCTACAACAACACTACCATCGACTGCGCATGAAGAGTCTCAAATGCAAAAACTGTGTCTATCATCACATCAACGAGGTAAAACACGTTACCGGTAACGAGCGTTTGATGAAAAGATTGGAATGAAATTATCATTTCAACTTCAATTTCAAAAAAAAACGCTCAATTATAGTTTACCGCTTACAGCAGGACGATTATGTGGTCCAGTCGCAACGCTTCAGTCCTTTAAACTGCAATACATTTTTTAATTGCAATTTAAAGGACCGTTTACGGGATTGGTCCACATAAACGTCCTGCTTTAACTGTACTTCACCTAACTTCTGCTGAGTGTGTATCGAAAAGCTCCGATTTGTGTTTTGATGCACACGCAATTCGGTCGGAATTTCCGGAGCGAACCTAGATTGAACAGAGAATACTTGAACCAAAGCACAGGAAGCAAGTTGTGCTAAGGATATTGAGCAATATTGATTTGGTTCAGTTTATCGCTGGTTTGAAACAGTTTTGGTTACTCACCTTGGTTTGGGAAGAGTAGGTTCTAAATAGAGTGACCATTTTTCGATGTGTATCAGAGCTAATTACATGCCCATATTGTTTGATGTTGTGAAAACAAAGAGTATACTGTTAGTCAATTGCACAGTCAGGTGAAACATGATGAACACAGCACAACTCAGAGACGTTCAGTGACAAAGTGCACGATTCCCCATTGGAATGCCAATTATACGTGACTGCTCAATTCACTTCTAGTATATATTTCCTATTTTGCGTAACTATTCAATTCACTTCTAGAGTATTTTTCCAGGCTCTTTTCGAGGGAGACAACTATTACTTCTACAACCGAACGAGTCTCCGTGCGTACACGGGCGAAGGCTGGCACTTCACCCCAGAAGGACTGCAACTAGTTCGACCCTCTTATGAGAAGATAATCAATAGAATACTTGCAGAGTTGTGAGCAATTGTTGAATATGTGTTACATTTGAATGAAATAAAACCATTTGTTGTCGTGGAGACTTTTAGAACTATGTCTTCAAGAATAAGTTCCGCGCCTAAGTGGAGGAGAACTCTCGCGCTCGCCGTGAAATAGTGAAAAGAGAGAGATGGAGACAGAGGGAAAGAGAAAAAGAGATATAGAGACAGAAGGAAAGAGAAAGAGAGAGATAGAGACAGAGGGAAAGAGAAAGAGAGAGATAGAGACAGAGAGAAAGAGAAAGAGAGAGAGATGGAGACAGAGAGAAAGAGATAGAGCGAGATAGAGAGAGACACACATTGGCAGATAGTTTGTGGACTGGTAGAAAACATGTTGCGTGATAGCTAGAAATTAATGACTGTTCGCCTATATCAAGTACGTGTAGGCCGATTATTAATGTTACTGTACACTTTCAACGAAACTCATTGAACGTATTTTATTTTTGTTGGAAAAAGGTAGTTTTGTGAAGGTAATCACCACCATTCTAGTACGTCGCTCTATCTTCAATCTCTCAATCGCATATTTTCTCATCATCGTGATGAATTTTTATGTCCATTACTTCGTGATCTCATTCCGTCCTGATTTGTTCCTGATACATATGGATAAATGAATTATTATTATCTCTTTTCCCCCCTGATTGGTTCATGATTTGTGTGTAATTGTGCAATTATATGAATAAAGTGATACACGGCTGAAATAGTTGCCATAAAAGATGATTATACAGCATGTCAATAAGTCAACAAATACGCTTCATTTTATTTGTGCTGTGTCTATTCGGCCCTCTTGGAACATATGGCGCCAATGATCTTGTATTTACCATGTCCTAGAGTCGTTGCATCGCAATTCTGGTCATTCCATCGCCCGTCAAACGGATTGAACACCATGACGGCGCAGAACTCGTAGTCCCTGTGTAGAGAAGATAATATGGGTGAGCATAGAACATGCGAATTATGAAACTTCATCTTATTTGAATTTATTCAAACGAAGTTCTATTGAACTGATAAAGCTCAATATTTGGGAAAGTTAGTGAAGCGAAATAAAATACAAATCAGTTTATCAATGTACTCTTATTGAGAATGATGAGAGAATATAAATTTTCTAGATAGTTTTAGGTTGAGTGTATTTCATCGTTTTGCCTCGCTTCATGAAAGACGTTAGTGGTTGAGACATGGAAAGGGGTATAGTGTGTAATAAAACATTTTGAATCGTTCAAATACTTCCAACGTTCGGAAACTCGAACAATCATAGTGGTCTGCTGTAAATTTCAGAACACAGTTTCTTTGTGCCACCCATACCTAATTGGTATTCGTCCGTATTTCTTCCGCTTCCTCTCTTTTCAGAACACAGGTCAATAAAAGGAGGATTTCAAGTTACTGAGTGAACGCGAACCCAAAAACCCTAAAGGGCGGCGATTCTGATATCGACCACGTTTGTTTTCTGGTGTTAAATGCAACAGTGTTCCCGTACTCTACGTTTTCTTACAATTTGACTTTTGCGATATGTTCGTAAGGGAGAGCAAGAGAAAAAACCAGACGCAGTATTAAAGTTGGAAAATGTCACCCTGAGCGGTCCTAGTAAGCCCCGATAGGACGGCTAAAACACTCGTCGTGCCTCATACCTCATTTTTCAAGGTAAATATTTTTCTGGTAGTAAACGAAGAGGAATATCAGTACTTTCACCAGCTGAGAAGCAAGATACACACATTTGAAACATTATTCGAGAAACACGGGAAGTATTAGATCGCTCTCCTCACAGTTATAGACAATTTCCGAAAAATGCATGGTGAGTCATTGTTGACTCAACATGATAACTTTAATTATGCATTGAGAAAAAGTGTTTAGTCAAACTGAGAAACTGTTATCTATGTCATCTAATACAATTTTTCAATTTTGATCGTTTTCTATTCAACTAACGGCAGTCAAGAGGGCTGAGGGGTTCTGAGTCACTGGTGACTCAAAGGTAGTACCTAAGTAGGGGATTCAAAAAGGTGAAATATGGTATTTTTCCAAATACTCGAGTTTTTCAGTTTCAGTAAACACAGAAGAACAAGTTTTAACGTAAAAAAACAAAATTCACTTTTTTTCAACATTGGGTAATAATCATTCGGGCCTCTCTTTCTCATTCGGGCCTCTCTTTCTGCCCGGGTCGGTCGGTCGCTCTATTGATTATGGCCCCGTCCTCCACCCCAATCAACAAAACATCATCAATTCGCGATTTTGGTGAAAAACTTGACCAAATCCTAAATCTGCTGAATGAAACTCGTGCTCAACAAGAAGATCTGAAGAAGAACATCCCTGCAATAATCACCGAACAACTTCAACGCCACGAAAACCGAAGAAAGCTGGTCGTCTGCGGATTCCCGGAGGATGCCACCAGGGATCAGGTTAGTAAACTCTTTTCCCTGGTTGGTATTCCGTCCGAAGCCGTTACCGTTTTGCATTATTTGGGCAAACCTCGCACAGATGGAAAGTTCCGTCCCCTCTGTGTTGAAATTGCCAAAACCACCAAATTTCCCCACCTCAAAACTCTTGCTCAATTGATGAGAACGAATTCTGCCTATTCTTCTTACAGTGTACGGAGACTGGAGACTCCGGAACAACGTCTCCAGGGATTCCTCGCTCGGAAGGCCAGAAGAGAAGCTGCTCCCGAAGTCACCCAATCTACACCCGAACCACAACAAGCTGCTCCCGAACTACGTCTTCCTTTGAGGCCTGATCCTGCTCTCGTGCTTCCTGGTACCCCAAAAAGTCTGGGTTTCCTTGCTTCTTCTCCTATACCTCAAGGTTCTACAGTTCAAGATGTCCAAAACATGATATCCGCTGAACTTAAAAATCAAAATTGTACTTCTTGTTTCTGTTCTCAAATTAGGCATAAGAATTATCATAAAGAACGCCTTGTATTTCTGCGTTCCTACCTTGTTCCCAAATAAGTAAGTACTTGTGTTCATTTCTTCAATGTTTGATTACTGGTCTTGTCGTTTCTATCGATCGTCTGGTTTGTCTGACCCAAGCATCGTCTCGACTTTCTTTGCACTTTGTAGTCTGATCAACGCTCCCTTGTAAGTAGGTTGTACATTTAACATACAATCCTTTGGGATACGTTTTACCATAGATTTTTTAATAACTCAAATAGTTAACTCTTACTACTTTTTGTTGTTGAATCTATGCGTAATAAACTTTATATATATATAATATCCATATCTTGAAAACCGTATAACTTGATCATTTGTGAATATTTTCCTCTCGAATTTTTTGTGTAGATTCATAGAGACGTATGCCATTGTGTGTAAAACGGAGAACCAAAAATACAATTTTTTCCGAGTCATTTACTATAGGGTAATCGAATTGAGTCAAGGGTGACTCATTTGAGTCACTGGTGACTCAAAATTACTATTGGGGAGTCACTGGTGACTCAAAACCGGGCACTCTATTACTTCCATGTATCGTAGTAGTTTGAAAAAAATGAATTTTTCTAAAAGGTGGGAAATGGCTGTGGGAATCGATTAGAAATGGTATGAGGTTGTTTATAATCTGTTTTTAGACTATTTCAAGATAATAAATCTGTCAAACATTGATTTCAAATAGATTTGTTGTGTTTCGTTCTATTTTCTGTGGAATAACACGGTCGAAAACAAAAACCACCGAAGCCATTCACAGAGAGTGTTATTTGAGCAATTAAGGATACACTGGACTGTCTGCATTGTGCGCCAATGGCAAAGTACGGTAGCGGCTCTCTTAAAGCCATTACTATATGCGCTTGATGTGAAGCGCCCCGCTCGTTTAAGAAATTGTTCATATCTCTCTTCTACTTGCTTGGAATTAACTCATTTTTGGAACGTAGATTGACTACACGCAAATAATTTATGTGTCGTGAAATCCTCTATGAAAATGATGTATTTTTATCGCTTTTGTAGACGTTAATCAGATCTTTTTTGCACTTCACCCTAATGCAATCTCGTTCATTCAAAATATAATCTCCCGGAATTTGAAGAGTAGAATAAATAAGAAGGAAGTGAACAACAAACAGAAGGAAAAAAAAATATAGTGACAAACAATGGCTAGAAAATATAGTGACAAACAATGGCAATGGAACGTTTTGATTAAAATTTAAAAAGTAGTTTAGAAAAATCCAAATACATACTATAAATCAAACTACACCAGAAGTTATTTTGCATTCAACATGTGATAAATAATTCATTTTTTGTGATTATTTCAAATTGTTTCGCTGAACCTCATTCGATTTTTCCTTTTTTTTTGTCGGACAATTTCTCAGTTTAATGAAAAATTATTGAAAATCTTTCGAATGTTCATAATTGAACTGCCACAAAATTGTCTTTTTCGAGGATGCAAGTTATTCCCATAAAGTCGGAAAGAACGATTTAAGAAACACGGTTTACAGGTCCACTCGCTATATCTAACGTCATGGTAGAATATCACGCATATTCTTTCTAGGAATGAGTTTCATGGAATTGAGGAATGAGTTTCATGGAATCAACATTTGTTTCAGTGGTGGCGAGGAAGAGTAGTATTATTTATGAACTGTTTGGCTAGAATTGTACAAATCCCCACTAACACATTGTTTCTCTACGCACGAAGTCTCTCGGAGAGCTGCTTGGATGTCAGTATTTATTATTTATGTTCTCCCTATTTATGCAGAAATTTAATATTGTAAACATCCACCTCATTCGTACAAATGACTATTGATATAATCCTAGGTCTTTGTGAAACTGTCAAAAGCAACATTGTGTGTGTAGTATACTATCAAACTACACCAGCTCAAGTCAAGGCCTCTTTTTGGCTAGGGGGGGGGGGGATTGTATGAGTCACGTGCCTAAATCATTGCTGGATGTGGTAATTTTTCACATTTGGTGAAGAATAACCTAGAAGTTATATATGAGGGTAGGAAGTAAAGCCTAATAACACACTTATTCACATGCACACTATTTTCACCTGAGTCACTGGTGACTCATTTTACAGTGTTTCTCTTTAATTTCAATGAGTAAGAAATACTGTGGTAGTTTTTTCAAAATAGGAACTCACGTAGAACCTAATGGCCCATTAATTCACACGTGAACGTAAAATATAGTCATCGCCAATGGAAAAGCGGGAGGGTACTGTATATCTCAGTTTCCGCTGTGTACGGTACGCACGCATATGCGTGCGCATAAGTGAGGGTATTGTTACTGTTCAGTGTGACGTGAAAAGTTTACTTTCCGACTTTTATGTAAGTTACTGATGTCTTATCGACATCAGCAATCCTTCGTTCCACAGAACGAAGGTTTTGTAAATTGAATATTCAGTGTAATAAGTGGTGGACTAAGCTAATTTAGGGTATTGTTACTGTTCTGTGTGGCATAAAAAGTTCACATTGCGATTCTATTGTAAATATAGTCGCTGCCAACGAAAAGGCGGGAGGGACTGTATATCTCACTTTCTGATAAATGCCCACACATGTCTTCGATTTCAAAACTTGTTGGTTATGTTCTCTAATAGCGCAGTGGTTTGCGCCCTTTTTCAAATCTTTTGCTCGCAGGTTAGAGTCCGGCGAGAGACAGAAATTTATAAATTTGGCACCCACTATATTTACGTGAGTCAGTGGTGACTCAAAACAGTTTTCCGTGTTTCTCCATCTCACAACTAGTGAAATATATGCAAATGCAAATAGAAGGTCATGAAGTATCTAACAGCACTTTGTTCACACATAGATAAAATATTTCTACGTGAGTCAGGGGTGACTCAAACCAGTTATTCGTGTTTTTCGCAATTTCATCCGGTCAAAAACCCCCTATCGGTTGAGTATGAAAGAGGGACCCACGTAAAGTTCAATGATATACTCATTCACAGGTAGAACGAATTTTCATACTTGAGTCAGTGGAGACTCAAACCATTTTCCGTCTTTCCCAAATTTTGAGCTAATCAAATATGATTGGAAATCATCGAAAACTCCCGGAAATGTCTTGAGTCACCAGTGACTCAAGTGAAATATTCAGTTCAGGGGTGGCCTAGTATGTGTGTATGATCTTTGTAGTTTTATACTTACATCTGTAAGTACTAGGTTGTTTCTCAGTGATCGGAAGTATTTGAAAGCATTCGAAAATGTATTGAGTCACCAGTGACTCAAGTGAAATATTCAGTTCAGGGGTGGCCTAATGTGTGTGTATGATCTTTGTAGTTTGATACTTACATCTGTAAGTACTAGGTTGTTTCTCAGTGATCGGAAGTATTTGAAAGCATTCGAAAATGTCTTGAGTCACCAGTGACTCAAGTGAAATATTCAGTTCAGTGGTGGCCTAATGTGTGTGTATGATCTTTGTAGCTTGATACTTGCATCTGAAACTAGTAGGTTGTTTCTCAGTGATCGAAAGTCTTTGAAAGCATTTGAAAATGTATTGAGTCACCAGTGACTCAAGTGAAATATTCAGTTCAGGGGTGGCCTAGTATGTTTGTATGATCTTTGTAGTTTGATACTTACATCTGTAAGTACTAGGTTGTTTTTCAGTGATCGGAAGTCTTTGAAAGCATTCGAAAATGTCTTGAGTCACCAGTGACTCAAGTGAAATATTCAGTTCAGGGGTGGCCTAGTATGTTTGTATGATCTTTGTAGTTTGATATTTACATCTGTAAGTACTAGGTTGTTTCTCAGTGATCGGAAGTGTTTGAAAGCATTCGAAAATGTATTGAGTCACCAGTGACTCAAGTGAAATATTCAGTTCAGGGGTGGCCTAATGTGTGTGTATGATCTTTGTAGTTTTATACTTACATCTGTAAGTACTAGGTTGTTTCTCAGTGATCGGAAGTCTTTGAAAGCATTCGAAAATGTCTTGAGTCCCCAGTGACTCAAGTGAAATATTCAGTTCAGGGGTGGCCTAATGTGTGTGTATGATCTTTGTAGTTTTATACTTACATCTGTAAGTACTAGGTTGTTTCTCAGTGATCGGAAGTATTTGAAAGCATTCGAAAATGTATTGAGTCACCAGTGACTCAAGTGAAATATTCAGTTCAGGGGTGGCCTAGTATGTGTGTATGATCTTTGTAGTTTTATACTTACATCTGTAAGTACTAGGTTGTTTCTCAGTGATCGGAAGTATTTGAAAGCATTCGAAAATGTATTGAGTCACCAGTGACTCAAGTGAAATATTCAGTTCAGGGGTGGCCTAATGTGTGTGTATGATCTTTGTAGTTTGATACTTACATCTGTAAGTACTAGGTTGTTTCTCAGTGATCGGAAGTATTTGAAAGCATTCGAAAATGTCTTGAGTCACCAGTGACTCAAGTGAAATATTCAGTTCAGGGGTGGCCTAATTTGTTTGTATGATCTTTGTAGTTTGATACTTACATCTGTAAGTACTAGGTTGTTTCTCAGTGATCGAAAGTCTTTGAAAGCATTCGAAAATGTCTTGAGTCACCAGTGACTCAAGTGAAATATTCAGTTCAGTGGTGGCCTAATGTGTGTGTATGATCTTTGTAATTTTATACTTACATCTGTAAGTACTAGGTTGTTTTTCAGTGATCGGAAGTCTTTGAAAGCATTCGAAAATGTCTTGAGTCACCAGTGACTCAAGTGAAATATTCAGTTCAGGGGTGGCCTAATTTGTTTGTATGATCTTTGTAGTTTGATACTTACATCTGAAACTAGTAGGTTGTTTCTCAGTGATCGAAAGTCTTTGAAAGCATTTGAAAATGTATTGAGTCACCAGTGACTCAAGTGAAATATTCAGTTCAGGGGTGGCCTAATGTGTGTGTATGATCTTTGTAGTTTGATACTTACATCTGTAAGTACTAGGTTGTTTCTCAGTGATCGGAAGTATTTGAAAGCATTCGAAAATGTCTTGAGTCACCAGTGACTCAAGTGAAATATTCAGTTCAGGGGTGGCCTAGTATGTTTGTATGATCTTTGTAGTTTGATACTTACATCTGTAAGTACTAGGTTGTTTCTCAGTGATCGGAAGTGTTTGAAAGCATTCGAAAATGTATTGAGTCACCAGTGACTCAAGTGAAATATTCAGTTCAGGGGTGGCCTAATGTGTGTGTATGATCTTTGTAGTTTTATACTTACATCTGTAAGTACTAGGTTGTTTCTCAGTGATCGGAAGTCTTTGAAAGCATTCGAAAATGTCTTGAGTCCCCAGTGACTCAAGTGAAATATTCAGTTCAGGGGTGGCCTAATGTGTGTGTATGATCTTTGTAGTTTTATACTTACATCTGTAAGTACTAGGTTGTTTCTCAGTGATCGGAAGTATTTGAAAGCATTCGAAAATGTATTGAGTCACCAGTGACTCAAGTGAAATATTCAGTTCAGGGGTGGCCTAGTATGTGTGTATGATCTTTGTAGTTTTATACTTACATCTGTAAGTACTAGGTTGTTTCTCAGTGATCGGAAGTATTTGAAAGCATTCGAAAATGTATTGAGTCACCAGTGACTCAAGTGAAATATTCAGTTCAGGGGTGGCCTAATGTGTGTGTATGATCTTTGTAGTTTGATACTTACATCTGTAAGTACTAGGTTGTTTCTCAGTGATCGGAAGTATTTGAAAGCATTCGAAAATGTCTTGAGTCACCAGTGACTCAAGTGAAATATTCAGTTCAGGGGTGGCCTAATTTGTTTGTATGATCTTTGTAGTTTGATACTTACATCTGTAAGTACTAGGTTGTTTCTCAGTGATCGAAAGTCTTTGAAAGCATTCGAAAATGTCTTGAGTCACCAGTGACTCAAGTGAAATATTCAGTTCAGTGGTGGCCTAATGTGTGTGTATGATCTTTGTAATTTTATACTTACATCTGTAAGTACTAGGTTGTTTTTCAGTGATCGGAAGTCTTTGAAAGCATTCGAAAATGTCTTGAGTCACCAGTGACTCAAGTGAAATATTCAGTTCAGGGGTGGCCTAATTTGTTTGTATGATCTTTGTAGTTTGATACTTACATCTGAAACTAGTAGGTTGTTTCTCAGTGATCGAAAGTCTTTGAAAGCATTTGAAAATGTATTGAGTCACCAGTGACTCAAGTGAAATATTCAGTTCAGGGGTGGCCTAATGTGTGTGTATGATCTTTGTAGTTTGATACTTACATCTGTAAGTACTAGGTTGTTTCTCAGTGATCGGAAGTATTTGAAAGCATTCGAAAATGTCTTGAGTCACCAGTGACTCAAGTGAAATATTCAGTTCAGGGGTGGCCTAGTATGTTTGTATGATCTTTGTAGCTTGATAGTTGCATCTGAAAGTACTTAGACATTTTGGTCACAAAGTTTGTGTTGTAGTTTGATTTGCACACAGCGCACAGTTTACTATATAAGTCGCCGCCACTGTAAGTTATTACATACATTGGTTCCAATTATGAAAGGTCATGTAAGTTTATTAATGAGAACCCTTTCATAATTTTTCATTTTTTGAATTTCATTATAACACTAACACTGTAGTAGGAGTGATATCACTTTCTGAAAAGTGAGGCAAACAATGTACATAAGCTTCATTTGAAGAAACATTGAAACACCCAACATCATGCCATTTCTCAGGTTTTTCGTTCTGTCCGGTTATCTCATGTCGATGATTTTGGGAAAAGAGGCGATAACGCTTTCTGCGGTGAAACAGTTTTATTTGCGGAGGTTCAAGCGAATCGTTCCTGTGTTCTACACAATTGTATTCCTAGTTTTTCTGGGTGAGTCAATGGAAATTCACGGTCATGTCTTATTTGTAAAGAACATTTGGGAGAATGATTCTCCCAGTTTGGATGAAAGATACTTCGTTCTCTCAGAGTGCCGGAAACCTCGGTAGTAAAAAAGCAACTTTTCCAAAAACCATGGCTGATATTGACATTATATAATTGTAAGAATGGTTCGCAATAAAGTGAACAAACGGATGAAATAGGCGGTACACAAATTAATTACTCATTTATATGTTATTACGTATATTGGTTGTGATCAACTTGATCTACCACATTGTTTTCAGGGTGTTACAAACTTCTCGCCCAAACGGACAAAAAACAGCTGCTCACTGATCTGAAGTGGACTATTCCTTTCGTTTCGAATGTTCAGCCAATCTACCAAGCAGACGGGTACTGGGATCAGGTACGCGCGTCTGCGTCTCCTTGATCTACACACTCTCTCATCAAATAATGGCTCGCTCCACATTCAGAATCATTAGCGCCAATTTGTGCTGCATTGGCCAGCTACGACAGCGAGAGAGCATGCAAATCAAGGAGGCCGCAGACAGAAGACTGTCTGTGTCTCTCTGACCTGCACACTCTCTCGTCAAGGCCGCTACAAATGTGGCGAGCTAATTGGCTGGGAGCTGCTTAAGTAATGAGCAATTCAGTCGTCGGAAGTTTTTCAGATGGAAAGAAGGCTGTATTGTCTTGTTGATAGGTTTGCCGTATGTTTACATTATGTTTCAGTCTAATTCGAGGTTTTCTGTTTTGACATCGAACTATGACATAGACTTGTCACTACAGTGTTGTTGCATCTATGTAAATGTTGATATGTTCCAGATTCTATCCTACCGCTTCCTAGTGCATGCTTGGTCACTCGGAGTCGAACTTCAATTCTATTCAATTGTTCCGCTTATTTTCGGAGTTGGACAGTATTTGGGAGACAGATCGAAATGGTCAGTTCTTGTAGATATCCCGGATCGTTCAGTTTAGTCACTTTCCATTTCTCATCGCCCCTGTTTAAATCTCTCTCCCTCTCTCTCTCTCTCTCTCTCTCTCTCTCTCTCTCTCTCTCTCTCTCTCTCTCTCTCCCTCTTTCTCTCTCTCTCTCTCTCTCTCTCTCTCTCTCTCTCACTCTCACTCTCACTCTCTCTTTCTCTCTCTATCTCTCTCTCTCTCTCTCTCTCTCTCTCTCTCTCTCTCTCTCTCTCTCTCGCGTTCTTTCTCCTTCTTCATCTATTGATCTTCATTTCTCTTTCGCTCTCTTGGTATAATTCTATTTCAGTCCTTGTTAACTCATGTTTTGAAGGTTCTACATGACGTTGGTGGTCTCGTCACTTCTTTTCCAAATTAATTCTCCTCCGAAGATTTCATACGGTTTGCTTCATTGCAGGTACAGTTTTGAGACACATCAAGTATCACTTGAAGTCTTCTTTTAGTTTTTTTTTCGGGACACAATTGGTCACTTTGATGGCGCACTTGCCATATTAGGAAAAGATATGATTATGTTTCGAACTACCGCTAAGTATAGTGGTAGACCGATTCAAATGAGAGGAGTACACAGCGCGTAAATTTTGGACAGAAAATTATTTTCACGGGAATCGAACCCGTGGCGAGTAGGATTGTAGTACCGCCACACTGTCACTGCGCTAAGTCCGCCAACCTTTGCAATGCCCGAGAAGGTTAGATATGTGAACAACTCTAGATATTGAATTAAAGAAAGCATTCATAGTCAGTTAATATATACGATAGATTTAAAACGTTTCAGGATAGTAAATAAAAAATTGTAGAGTAGATTTTCAACTTTTTGAAAATGCTTTATGAGAAAAAAGACCTTCCATTTACATCTTTAGTTTTCTAATATCTTTGCTATGGTTTGACAATAATAGTGTTGAATAATTGAGCTTATTTAAGAAGAATAAACCCACACTACATTGAAAAAATAATGTGAAAGCACAATGCAATGGCAGAATTTCCAAAAAATTGTATTGATTGATGCCATCTGCGCGCCCCTGCTAACACCCGGTCAACTCATAACACCGTCTTTTCACCCGATTATCCGTGGTCCACGACTATACGGACATTTCTCTCTGTCTCATGAGATGCGCTGGGACAGCTCGAAAACACGAAACACCGGGTATGTTTGTTTTCCACGTGTTTTGTTTCCAGAATATGGCAGTTTCTCTTCGGCGTTGTGCTCAGAGATACGTTTTTCCCCAAAGACAAACACGTCTATCGTTCCATTGAGGATGGAGGTGGGAATAGCCTTTTTGTTGGTTTAATGTAGAATGTGATGGTAGTTTCACGCATTTCCTTATGCATTTTCGCTAAGGAATAGTAAACAAGGAATAAGAGGGTGGGGGGAGTTTTTCCACCATCTGACGAATAGTAGGGATAGCATTTACCAGCTTTTTACTCGACTTTGATGTTCATTAGTGAATCGGGTCAAGTATAGGGAACTGCTCATAGTAGTTCTGTTGCCTCCATGTATAACAAAAGTGGTTGATTTTGACTGAAGATCAAACTATAAACACATCAGATCAGACCGAGATGTACTGTTTCAATCAATACTTCTGTAGCAAATAAAAGACATTTTGTAGCGCAATACGAATTCCGCATTTATCAACGTTCGTATGTAACAAAACATGTAAGAATCACGTGTGAGATTACAAGTAGAATAGAAAAGGACGCAAATAAAATGAAATTTTCGATATGTGTACCGTAAAAAATGTAGTGTAACCAAGTTACTGTTCATGTGCAAAAAAGTTTTGTGTCTTCAGCAGAATATTCCGAACCGAGTCCGTTTCCATTTTCGCAAGTTTTGTGTAATGTGTCGGTGGTTTTGCTGGTGGCAATAGTTGGACTCAGCCCAGTCTGGATCACTCAGACCGAAATGAGGTATAGTTGCCAGTTCTCCAAGACAGACAGCAAGAAGCTCGATCAATTAGGCGATGCAGGGCGAGCGGTCGTCGATTACTTGCTAAAAGATGAGAGAGTGTGTAGATCAAAAGTTACGCATATAAGCTGGCCGATCGCCTAACTGCGCGCCTTACAGAATCGATGGACGGTGTCCACAACGGTTTGACAAAACATATAACTAGAGGGTGATAGACTACATCCGTAATGTAGTTTGATCGCCGTGGTTGAGAGTACGAACTACAACTAGCAATCAGTCATAGCGTGATGGCAAACTTAGGACCAACAATTCAGAAACGTAGAAAGGAACATTTGGCAGTATGATGAGCTGACTACCAAGCAAGCCATCGATCTTCTATGCATACTAGTCGATTGCGTAATTAACGGTACAACAGGTTTAGTGAGAAACATGAGAGTAATGTATAATTGTATTATGAATAACGTTATTATGAACAACAATAGTGCTTATTTGTATAAAAAACGAATGTGAAGTGAGAAACGATTAGCTTTTGAGATTTAACTGCATGGAATGTAGAAAAGGAGGTCAATAACTCAAGAGGGAAATGAAAAATCTAATCTCGCAATTTTCATGAGTCAAAAACATTTTGGTTTTCTACTGAGAAAGAACTTGCAGCAAAAACAATCATTAGTTAAAATGTCCGAATATGATAGTTTCTCACCACTGATTCGAAACTGTTAACAGAACAGAGTATACTAGTGAATTGAATATTCACGTGAAGTTAGTATTCTAATGAGGGATGGTGCACTTTGTCTTTCAGTTCACGTTTCTGAGTTCTGCTGTATTTGACATGTTTCACGTGATTGTGCGATTGATTGACAGTACAGCTAATTTTTGTTTCAGATACGTTTTTCGTGTAAGCGGAATTTTGTCAAAGGTTGAGCACTTATTTTCTGATTTAGTTTGTCAGGATGATCATGAAAATTGCGAGATTAGATTTTTCATTTCCCTCTTGAGTTATTGACCTCCTTTTCTACATTCCATGCAGTTCAATCTCAAAAGCTAATCGTTTCTCACTTCACATTCGTTTTTTATACAAATTGACCTCTTTTTCTATATTTCCGAAGGAAATAATGAATTAATAGATATGAAATAAAGACATCTAATCAATTATTGCTTCTAGAGAGTTTATTCAATTCAACAGGTAAAACTATGTTGATTTGTAAAACATGAACTGCGTTACAAGTTTGGTTAGTAAGCATTCTCTCAGAAACCGTGATCAATCCATTTCGGGCAGCGCACGTGTGGCGCCGTCCATTTCTTTTCCCTTCGTGGCTATTTGGCTCAGTCGGCAGAGCAGCGCACTACAGTGTCCAGTAGGCCGACGGTTCAAATCCTTTTACGGACATCATTTTTGTTTTCGTTCGATTAACCTTTTTATGGAGTCAGGATCTCTACAGATTAACATAATTGCTTTTTCAATATATTTTAATCTACTCAAACTACCAAAAAGCGAAACAACAGCTCACTTCGCACACTCCGCACATCTAGAAGTGATTGTCAAAGCAGCTAAAAGCAATGTTTTCAAAGCGATAAAATGGCTCATTTTCCTTTATGTTTAAAAAACAAAAACTGCGTGACAATTTCGGTTAGTAAGCTTTCTCACAAACCGTAATCAATCCTTGATTTCGGGCAGCGTACGTGTGGCGCCGTCCATTTCTTCCTTTCTTCGTGTCGATTTGGCTCAGTCGGCAGAGCAGCGCACTACAGTCCAGTAGGCCGAGTGTTCGAATCCTTTCACGACCACCATCATTTTTGTTTTTGTTCGGTTAACCTTTTTATGGAGTCATGATCTCTACAGATTAACCTAATTGCATTTTCAATATACTTTAATCTACTCAAACTACCAAAAAACGAAACAACAGCTCATTTCGCACACTCCGCACATCCAGAAGTGATTGTGAAAGCAGCTAAATGCAATGTTTCCAAGGCGATAAAATGGCTCATTTTTAACCGATTGGTCCGAGATTTCAGATTTACACATAATTCTGCTGTTTCTAACTATATTCCAAATTTCAGACGAATCGGTTAAATTCGTCGGTTTTGCGGCCGCCACGCCGCGCCACGCTGCGCCACGCGGCCGCCGTCGGAAGACATTTTTGCGAGACGATATTCAGCATAACTGTAGATCACTGGTCGCACATTAAATATCGAATAGCTCAATGATAAAGCCTTTCCTCCTCTATCTCTTTCCATCAAAATCTCAAAAATCCGTTCAGGAGTTTTTGAGAAAATGGCATAAAACCACTTTTGAAAGTCCGCAATGTTGTGATCAAAAACTAATCTGCGCAGCGCTTCGCGCTGCACGCGATTACAGCAAAACAGTCTGTCTGAATTGTGCACATTCACTGTGGTTTCAGAGTGGCTGGCACGGTTCTCACTGCGCTGCTTGTGAATATTTCCGACCCAAAAGAAGTTTCCGCCCTGAACAACTCAGTCTTGAGATATTTCGGCGACATCTCCTATACCCTTTACTTGGTTCATTGGCCAGTTCTTGTGGCCATCAAATATTACCTGAATGTCGAACAACTCAACCATCAGAGTCAGTTTTCGGAAAGCTTCACTTTGCATTGCCCATCTCACAGAGCTCACTTATCTCATTATTCAGAGTGAATAGTTCATTTGGCCTCAATTAGTTATACTTTCAGCTGTTATCTTCACTTTGGTGTTGGTGCTCATAACATCAGTTCTCGTTCATCACACAGTAGAGGTAAACTATTGAGAATACTCCATAACTAATGTAGGTGAAACGAAAATCTCAAAGAATTTTTCGACGTTTTTGGTTTTCTTCAACGTAGAATATACTTTAAGAAGGTGGGACACAAAATCCGAACTTGCACGTTTCTGATCAGCTCAAACAACTAGGAGCATTTCCATTCAATTGAGGAATAAACTAGTCACACTCATATTGAGCACCACTGTCGAGTGAAGAGGTTAGAATAATGCGGCAAATAAGCATGTACTAGTATACACATAAATTTGGAATTTCAAAGAGAAACCCTGCACTTGGTTGTTGCCCGTTTTCGAGTTCTGCTGTGTTCAACATGTTTCACGTGAATGTGAAATTGAACGTGAAGAATTGTGAGAATAGTTGTGAGAAATAGGAAATAGGTATCGCAGCATCGTGTGCGGCACACGCGCGTCCACGAAACTAATAGTCTCGCATGGAAAACCCTGGGCGCTGAACGATGACAATTTTGTTCTAAAATCCGATTTCCGTGGAGTGCTCTCTGACTGTCGATCGCAGTAGACGCTATGGATTTATTCGTGTCCGGCGGGCCTCGAGTCTTTTTTATATTAACTGTATTTTCTATCTCCTTTCACCAGGTAATATATTCCAGAAATTCCTCGTGAGCTCCTCCACCTCAACTGCCGTAGTGGTATCTATGTGCTGTGTCGGAGCCATTCTATTCTGGTCCCCTTTGTATTCGAATCTCGCTGAGCCGAAGTCACCCAAGCTCACGGCTAAAGGTGAAAGGAGTATTGAAAAACTCTATATCTTTTTTTCAGATCAAAAAAGGTGTAAAAAACACAAAGACTAAGACTACTACTATTCATGACTACTATTCATGTAATTGGCTTACCTGACCACTGACCATAAAACCTCGCAAATATTTGGAGGTCTAGACAGTCTTAGGTAAAAAACGGTATCCTAACTTTGGAAGCTAGATATTTGTTCAATTCTATTCATTTATTGATTCGACAACCTTACTATGGACCAGCTTTATGTATTTTTCAAATATAAATTTGAAAAGAACATTCTTTCAGAACTAGCGTCAGTTATCGAATGGAATATAGCGGAGAGTCAAAAGCTGTACTTCGACATTCCCTGTGATCGAGACAATGTGACGGAAAAATGGACAAAAGTCAACGGGGAACCTCAGCTCAGATGTCAATCGGCTAGTTTTTTTCGTTCTTCATTAATTCCAATGTTGGTACTAACTGAAAAAAATGTCAACCATTGGTAATACTCTGTTAGCCAATTTCACAGTCACGTGGAACGTTAAGACCTCATTAGAATGTTAGCTTACGTGACTTTTTACTTCTAGTTTGTGTAGTTGATGTTGGAAGAAAAGCAGTACGTGACTCTCATCATAAAAAGTTATGGCAAACGGAGTGATTGAGAGAAAATTGAGGGGAAAGGGTATAGTCACCCTGTTTTCCGAACAGAGTATGTAGGTGTTGCCGAATTTATAGAAGTTTGTTCCGTGCCAGAACTGAACCTACGAGCGAAAGCCTGGTAGCTACAAGCTAACCACTTGGCTACGAGAGCTCACTAGGGCCAAGCTTTCAAATTAAAGACATGTGATCGTACACAGCGAAAAATTATGTATACAGTACCCTTCCTCCTCCCCGTTGTCAACGACTACACTACAGTTCTGACAGTTTCAGACTATTGAGATGGTGGTAGTATTTTAACCGTTTGATGGACAGTAGTTACTTTGAGGGGCGTTGTAAGCACGTTGAGGGTTTGTTCTTTTCGAAGTAGGTCTATACTACATACAGTATTGTAGGATCTGTGAGTGTGTAATTTTACATCGTCGCTTTGGTTCAAGGCTCGTAATTTTTAGCGCAGTTGGCGCAAAAAGTATCCAGTTTAAACTACAAATACGTCGCTCTCTATATTTATATGACGGTTTATCTTTTCAGTACGGCACCGGCAACCTGACTATATTGATTCTCGGAAACTCCATCGCCTATCGAGCTTTTCCGCTGATTCATGACATTCTGGCGGGCCGCTACAAGGAGTTGCGGCTGTTCTCCACCAGTAGTATGTCTGTTTATACTTTTACAAGGAAGGCGACGCCGGGTACTGCCGGATATATTAGAAGTAATATGAAAGTCACGTAAAGTTAGCATTCTAATGAGGCATCGTGTACTTTGTCATAGCATGTCCTGAGTTCTGCTCTGTTTAACATGTTTCACGTTACTGTGCAATTGACTTATAGTATAGTCACGCTTGGCAGAAAGTGGGCTGGCAGTCTGCATAACTTCATCTGAGCAAGCAGTGCGTCTCGATCCAAAGTATGAAACGACGAATGAAAGATGTTTGAGAGTTCGAGTTGGTTTCCGGTCTCACTAATTTTCCCTTTTCCGGCCAAATTCCGTTGTGGAACGTGCAACCGTACTTTGCGGAAGCCGCGAGAACGTTGGTGGACCGCTTGCGACCTGACGTCATTTTTCACACTTACGCCGCGCTGTGAGTTTGTTTTTCAATATTATTAGGAATAATAAATTTATACCCATAATAATTGATATCACGCATTTCTAGTACGGCAAAACGATGTTCAATCGTAACACTTTCAGTGGTATAGGTTTCGTGACAGCGGCCTTGGCTGGAAAAGCTTTTCTAATAGAGTGGTCAGAAAAGCTCACACGGTTGTGTTTGATTAATTATTCGTATTTTTTCTACAGGAATCCGAATACCTCAAACTATCAACCTCTTGATCAAAACGCGCCGGACAGTTCTTTTCTGACAATGCAGGGAAACATTGACTACTTCGGGTAAGTAAACGCATAATCACGATATATCTAAACACTCACATATTGATTGAAAAACGTACATATGTGCTGTTTGTGACAATTTCTCACTGTTCGTCTGACCATGCTTCTCAGTTTTAGTATGATGTCCACAAAGCTCTAGGGAACTCGAGGTTTTCCATAACATTCAAATCCCCCTTATACAACCAATTGGCCATTCATTGGCGGTCTTGACGAGAGAGTGTGCAGGTCAGAAAGACGCGAAGTGTCTTAGACTTTCTGCGCTCTCATTCAAATCCCCCTTGTTTCTTTTGAAGTCAGTCATTTGAAGACGGCTGCTCAATTGGCTGCGCGTGTCGCAAAGTCTTCCTGGTTACCGAAGTGTCACTAGAAAATATTGTTTCTTTATGATAGACTGGAGGTCATTTGAATAGTCACGTGAAGGTAATGTTCTACTTGCACTTTGTCATTGCACGTTTTTGAGTTCTGCTGTGTTTAACAAGTTTCACGTGACTCTGCGATTGACAAACAGTATACAATGATAATTTTGCTTTTTTCTTCAGTGCGAGGTCGAAACGAATGGTGATCGACATGCCGTATTACCTGGAATTGAAAGTGAGAGTGGCCTATGAACTGGCGAAAAGACTCGAAAAAGGAACATCACTCGAGGACATGAAGATAAATAGAACGGTATGGGAAGTGATACAGTATTTGTTGTAGTTTTATGTCGATACACGCTGTGATTCAGAAATTTCGACCCAAAGTTGCGGGATCGAACTTTCTACACAGCAGAATAGGAGAAATACAGTTTGCTTTAGATGGACCCTATATGTGAAGTATGGTGTGTAACGAAATCAGATTAATAACAATTTGTAATACTTTTACTTAAAATAATATTTCCAGAAGAATCGACATGATAGGTAATAATAATCAATTGAGTGAGATTTCTACTATCGAAAATGTTGTTGAGATCACACTGAAATAGTGTTACAAGAGTGAACAATGAATGAAGTGATCAAAACGGAAATAAATATAATTGTCAGACTGATGACCTACAACAACACTACCATCGACTGCGCATGAAGAGTCTCAAATGCAAAAACTGTGTCTATCATCACATCAACGAGGTAAAACACGTTACCGTCAAAACGGAAATAAATATAATTGTCAAAACGAAAATAAATATAATTGTCAGACTGGTAACGAGCATTTGATGAAAAGATTGGAATGCAATTATCATTTCAACTTCAATTTAAAAAAAAAAGCTTAATTATAGTTCACAGCAGGACGATTATGTGGTCCAGTCGCAACGCTTCAGTCCTTTAAGCTGCAATACATTTTTTAATTGCAGTTTAAAGGACCGTTTACATGGGATTGGTCCACATAAACGTCCTGCTTTAACTGTAGTTCACCCAACTTCTGCTGAGTGTGTATCTTTCGGTCGGAAATTCCGGAGCGAACTAAAATTGACCCAAGAATAGTTGATCCGAGCACAGAAAGCAAATTAAGCTAGGGTCATTTGGTTCGGTTAATCGCTGGTTTGAAACTGTTTTGGTTACTCACCTTGGTTTGGGATGAGTAGGTTCAAAATAGAGTGACCATTTTTCGATGTGTATCAGAACTAATTCCATGCCCATATTGTTTGATGTTGTGAAAACGAAGCGTATAATGGTAGTAAATTGCACAGTCAGGTGAAACATGATGAACACAGCACAACTCAGAGACGTGCAATGACAAAGTGCACGATTCCCCATTGGAATGCCAATTATACGTGACTGCTCAATTCACTTCTAGTATATATTTCCTATTTTGCGTAACTATTCAATTCATTTCTAGAGTATTTTTCCAGGCTCTTTTCGAGGGAGACAACTATTACTTCTACAACCGAACGAGTCTCCGTGCGTACACGGGCGAAGGCTGGCACTTCACCCCAGAAGGACTGCAACTAGTTCGACCCTCTTATGAGAAGATAATCAATAGAATACTTGCAGAGTTGTGAGCAATTGTTGAATATGTGTTACATTTGAATGAAATAAAACCATTTGTTGTCGTGGAGACTTTTAGAACTCTGTCTTCAAGAATAAGTTCCGCGCCTAAGTGGAGGAGAACTCTCGCGCTCGCCGTGAAATAGTGAAAAGAGAGAGAGATAGAGACAGAGGGAAAGAGAAAGAGAGAGATAGAGACGGAGGGAAAGAGAAAGAGAGATAGAGACAGAGGGAAAGAGAAAGAGAGAGATAGAGACAGAGGGAAAGAGAAAGAGAGAGATGGAGACAGAGGGAAAGAGATAGAGCGAGATAGAGAGAGACACACATTGGCAGATAGTTTGTGGACTGGTAGAAAACATGTTGCGTGATAGCTAGAAATTAATGACTGTTCGCCTATATCAAGTACGTGTAGGCCGATTATTAATGTTACTGTACACTTTCAACGAAACTCATTGAACGTATTTTATTTTTGTTGGAAAAAGGTAGTTTTGTGAAGGTAATCACCACCATTCTAGTACGTCGCTCTATCTTCAATCTCTCAATCGCATATTTTCTCATCATCGTGATGAATTTTTATGTCCATTACTTCGTGATCTCATTCCGTCCTGATTTGTTCCTGATACATATGGATAAATGAATTATTATTATCTCTTTTCCCCCCTGATTGGTTCATGATTTGTGTGTAATTGTGCAATTATATGAATAAAGTGATACACGGCTGAAATAGTTGCCATAAAAGATGATTATACAGCATGTCAATAAGTCAACAAATACGCTTCATTTTATTTGTGCTGTGTCTATTCGGCCCTCTTGGAACATATGGCGCCAATGATCTTGTATTTACCATGTCCTAGAGTCGTTGCATCGCAATTCTGGTCATTCCATCGCCCGTCAAACGGATTGAACACCATGACGGCGCAGAACTCGTAGTCCCTGTGTAGAGAAGATAATATGGGTGAGCATAGAACATGCGAATTATGAAACTTCATCTTATTTGAATTTATTCAAACGAAGTTCTATTGAACTGATAAAGCTCAATATTTGGGAAAGTTAGTGAAGCGAAATAAAATACAAATCAGTTTATCAATGTACTCTTATTGAGAATGATGAGAGAATATAAATTTTCTAGATAGTTTTAGGTTGAGTGTATTTCATCGTTTTGCCTCGCTTCATGAAAGACGTTAGTGGTTGAGACATGGAAAGGGGTATAGTGTGTAATAAAACATTTTGAATCGTTCAAATACTTCCAACGTTCGGAAACTCGAACAATCATAGTGGTCTGCTGTAAATTTCAGAACACAGTTTCTTTGTGCCACCCATACCTAATTGGTATTCGTCCGTATTTCTTCCGCTTCCTCTCTTTTCAGAACACAGGTCAATAAAAGGAGGATTTCAAGTTACTGAGTGAACGCGAACCCAAAAACCCTAAAGGGCGGCGATTCTGATATCGACCACGTTTGTTTTCTGGTGTTAAATGCAACAGTGTTCCCGTACTCTACGTTTTCTTACAATTTGACTTTTGCGATATGTTCGTAAGGGAGAGCAAGAGAAAAAACCAGACGCAGTATTAAAGTTGGAAAATGTCACCCTGAGCGGTCCTAGTAAGCCCCGATAGGACGGCTAAAACACTCGTCGTGCCTCATACCTCATTTTTCAAGGTAAATATTTTTCTGGTAGTAAACGAAGAGGAATATCAGTACTTTCACCAGCTGAGAAGCAAGATACACACATTTGAAACATTATTCGAGAAACACGGGAAGTATTAGATCGCTCTCCTCACAGTTATAGACAATTTCCGAAAAATGCATGGTGAGTCATTGTTGACTCAACATGATAACTTTAATTATGCATTGAGAAAAAGTGTTTAGTCAAACTGAGAAACTGTTATCTATGTCATCTAATACAATTTTTCAATTTTGATCGTTTTCTATTCAACTAACGGCAGTCAAGAGGGCTGAGGGGTTCTGAGTCACTGGTGACTCAAAGGTAGTACCTAAGTAGGGGATTCAAAAAGGTGAAATATGGTATTTTTCCAAATACTCGAGTTTTTCAGTTTCAGTAAACACAGAAGAACAAGTTTTAACGTAAAAAAACAAAATTCACTTTTTTTCATTTTTTTTCAACATTGGGTAATATCCATATCTTGAAAACCGTATAACTTGATCATTTGTGAATATTTTCCTCTCGAATTTTTTGTGTAGATTCATAGAGACGTATGCCATTGTGTGTAAAACGGAGAACCAAAAATACAATTTTTTCCGAGTCATTTACTATAGGGTAATCGAATTGAGTCAAGGGTGACTCATTTGAGTCACTGGTGACTCAAAATTACTATTGGGGAGTCACTGGTGACTCAAAACCGGGCACTCTATTACTTCCATGTATCGTAGTAGTTTGAAAAAAATGAATTTTTCTAAAAGGTGGGAAATGGCTGTGGGAATCGATTAGAAATGGTATGAGGTTGTTTATAATCTGTTTTTAGACTATTTCAAGATAATAAATCTGTCAAACATTGATTTCAAATAGATTTGTTGTGTTTCGTTCTATTTTCTGTGGAATAACACGGTCGAAAACAAAAACCACCGAAGCCATTCACAGAGAGTGTTATTTGAGCAATTAAGGATACACTGGACTGTCTGCATTGTGCGCCAATGGCAAAGTACGGTAGCGGCTCTCTTAAAGCCATTACTATATGCGCTTGATGTGAAGCGCCCCGCTCGTTTAAGAAATTGTTCATATCTCTCTTCTACTTGCTTGGAATTAACTCATTTTTGGAACGTAGATTGACTACACGCAAATAATTTATGTGTCGTGAAATCCTCTATGAAAATGATGTATTTTTATCGCTTTTGTAGACGTTAATCAGATCTTTTTTGCACTTCACCCTAATGCAATCTCGTTCATTCAAAATATAATCTCCCGGAATTTGAAGAGTAGAATAAATAAGAAGGAAGTGAACAACAAACAGAAGGAAAAAAAAATATAGTGACAAACAATGGCTAGAAAATATAGTGACAAACAATGGCAATGGAACGTTTTGATTAAAATTTAAAAAGTAGTTTAGAAAAATCCAAATACATACTATAAATCAAACTACACCAGAAGTTATTTTGCATTCAACATGTGATAAATAATTCATTTTTTGTGATTATTTCAAATTGTTTCGCTGAACCTCATTCGATTTTTCCTTTTTTTTTGTCGGACAATTTCTCAGTTTAATGAAAAATTATTGAAAATCTTTCGAATGTTCATAATTGAACTGCCACAAAATTGTCTTTTTCGAGGATGCAAGTTATTCCCATAAAGTCGGAAAGAACGATTTAAGAAACACGGTTTACAGGTCCACTCGCTATATCTAACGTCATGGTAGAATATCACGCATATTCTTTCTAGGAATGAGTTTCATGGAATTGAGGAATGAGTTTCATGGAATCAACATTTGTTTCAGTGGTGGCGAGGAAGAGTAGTATTATTTATGAACTGTTTGGCTAGAATTGTACAAATCCCCACTAACACATTGTTTCTCTACGCACGAAGTCTCTCGGAGAGCTGCTTGGATGTCAGTATTTATTATTTATGTTCTCCCTATTTATGCAGAAATTTAATATTGTAAACATCCACCTCATTCGTACAAATGACTATTGATATAATCCTAGGTCTTTGTGAAACTGTCAAAAGCAACATTGTGTGTGTAGTATACTATCAAACTACACCAGCTCAAGTCAAGGCCTCTTTTTGGCTAGGGGGGGGGGATTGTATGAGTCACGTGCCTAAATCATTGCTGGATGTGGTAATTTTTCACATTTGGTGAAGAATAACCTAGAAGTTATATATGAGGGTAGGAAGTAAAGCCTAATAACACACTTATTCACATGCACACTATTTTCACCTGAGTCACTGGTGACTCATTTTACAGTGTTTCTCTTTAATTTCAATGAGTAAGAAATACTGTGGTAGTTTTTTCAAAATAGGAACTCACGTAGAACCTAATGGCCCATTAATTCACACGTGAACGTAAAATATAGTCATCGCCAATGGAAAAGCGGGAGGGTACTGTATATCTCAGTTTCCGCTGTGTACGGTACGCACGCATATGCGTGCGCATAAGTGAGGGTATTGTTACTGTTCAGTGTGACGTGAAAAGTTTACTTTCCGACTTTTATGTAAGTTACTGATGTCTTATCGACATCAGCAATCCTTCGTTCCACAGAACGAAGGTTTTGTAAATTGAATATTCAGTGTAATAAGTGGTGGACTAAGCTAATTTAGGGTATTGTTACTGTTCTGTGTGGCATAAAAAGTTCACATTGCGATTCTATTGTAAATATAGTCGCTGCCAACGAAAAGGCGGGAGGGACTGTATATCTCACTTTCTGATAAATGCCCACACATGTCTTCGATTTCAAAACTTGTTGGTTATGTTCTCTAATAGCGCAGTGGTTTGCGCCCTTTTTCAAATCTTTTGCTCGCAGGTTAGAGTCCGGCGAGAGACAGAAATTTATAAATTTGGCACCCACTATATTTACGTGAGTCAGTGGTGACTCAAAACAGTTTTCCGTGTTTCTCCATCTCACAACTAGTGAAATATATGCAAATGCAAATAGAAGGTCATGAAGTATCTAACAGCACTTTGTTCACACATAGATAAAATATTTCTACGTGAGTCAGGGGTGACTCAAACCAGTTATTCGTGTTTTTCGCAATTTCATCCGGTCAAAAACCCCCTATCGGTTGAGTATGAAAGAGGGACCCACGTAAAGTTCAATGATATACTCATTCACAGGTAGAACGAATTTTCATACTTGAGTCAGTGGAGACTCAAACCATTTTCCGTCTTTCCCAAATTTTGAGCTAATCAAATATGATTGGAAATCATCGAAAACTCCCGGAAATGTCTTGAGTCACCAGTGACTCAAGTGAAATATTCAGTTCAGGGGTGGCCTAGTATGTGTGTATGATCTTTGTAGTTTTATACTTACATCTGTAAGTACTAGGTTGTTTCTCAGTGATCGGAAGTATTTGAAAGCATTCGAAAATGTATTGAGTCACCAGTGACTCAAGTGAAATATTCAGTTCAGGGGTGGCCTAATGTGTGTGTATGATCTTTGTAGTTTGATACTTACATCTGTAAGTACTAGGTTGTTTCTCAGTGATCGGAAGTATTTGAAAGCATTCGAAAATGTCTTGAGTCACCAGTGACTCAAGTGAAATATTCAGTTCAGTGGTGGCCTAATGTGTGTGTATGATCTTTGTAGCTTGATACTTGCATCTGAAACTAGTAGGTTGTTTCTCAGTGATCGAAAGTCTTTGAAAGCATTTGAAAATGTATTGAGTCACCAGTGACTCAAGTGAAATATTCAGTTCAGGGGTGGCCTAGTATGTTTGTATGATCTTTGTAGTTTGATACTTACATCTGTAAGTACTAGGTTGTTTTTCAGTGATCGGAAGTCTTTGAAAGCATTCGAAAATGTCTTGAGTCACCAGTGACTCAAGTGAAATATTCAGTTCAGGGGTGGCCTAGTATGTTTGTATGATCTTTGTAGTTTGATATTTACATCTGTAAGTACTAGGTTGTTTCTCAGTGATCGGAAGTGTTTGAAAGCATTCGAAAATGTATTGAGTCACCAGTGACTCAAGTGAAATATTCAGTTCAGGGGTGGCCTAATGTGTGTGTATGATCTTTGTAGTTTTATACTTACATCTGTAAGTACTAGGTTGTTTCTCAGTGATCGGAAGTCTTTGAAAGCATTCGAAAATGTCTTGAGTCCCCAGTGACTCAAGTGAAATATTCAGTTCAGGGGTGGCCTAATGTGTGTGTATGATCTTTGTAGTTTTATACTTACATCTGTAAGTACTAGGTTGTTTCTCAGTGATCGGAAGTATTTGAAAGCATTCGAAAATGTATTGAGTCACCAGTGACTCAAGTGAAATATTCAGTTCAGGGGTGGCCTAGTATGTGTGTATGATCTTTGTAGTTTTATACTTACATCTGTAAGTACTAGGTTGTTTCTCAGTGATCGGAAGTATTTGAAAGCATTCGAAAATGTATTGAGTCACCAGTGACTCAAGTGAAATATTCAGTTCAGGGGTGGCCTAATGTGTGTGTATGATCTTTGTAGTTTGATACTTACATCTGTAAGTACTAGGTTGTTTCTCAGTGATCGGAAGTATTTGAAAGCATTCGAAAATGTCTTGAGTCACCAGTGACTCAAGTGAAATATTCAGTTCAGGGGTGGCCTAATTTGTTTGTATGATCTTTGTAGTTTGATACTTACATCTGTAAGTACTAGGTTGTTTCTCAGTGATCGAAAGTCTTTGAAAGCATTCGAAAATGTCTTGAGTCACCAGTGACTCAAGTGAAATATTCAGTTCAGTGGTGGCCTAATGTGTGTGTATGATCTTTGTAATTTTATACTTACATCTGTAAGTACTAGGTTGTTTTTCAGTGATCGGAAGTCTTTGAAAGCATTCGAAAATGTCTTGAGTCACCAGTGACTCAAGTGAAATATTCAGTTCAGGGGTGGCCTAATTTGTTTGTATGATCTTTGTAGTTTGATACTTACATCTGAAACTAGTAGGTTGTTTCTCAGTGATCGAAAGTCTTTGAAAGCATTTGAAAATGTATTGAGTCACCAGTGACTCAAGTGAAATATTCAGTTCAGGGGTGGCCTAATGTGTGTGTATGATCTTTGTAGTTTGATACTTACATCTGTAAGTACTAGGTTGTTTCTCAGTGATCGGAAGTATTTGAAAGCATTCGAAAATGTCTTGAGTCACCAGTGACTCAAGTGAAATATTCAGTTCAGGGGTGGCCTAGTATGTTTGTATGATCTTTGTAGTTTGATACTTACATCTGTAAGTACTAGGTTGTTTTTCAGTGATCGGAAGTCTTTGAAAGCATTCGAAAATGTCTTGAGTCACCAGTGACTCAAGTGAAATATTCAGTTCAGGGGTGGCCTAGTATGTTTGTATGATCTTTGTAGTTTGATACTTACATCTGTAAGTACTAGGTTGTTTCTCAGTGATCGGAAGTGTTTGAAAGCATTCGAAAATGTATTGAGTCACCAGTGACTCAAGTGAAATATTCAGTTCAGGGGTGGCCTAATGTGTGTGTATGATCTTTGTAGTTTTATACTTACATCTGTAAGTACTAGGTTGTTTCTCAGTGATCGGAAGTCTTTGAAAGCATTCGAAAATGTCTTGAGTCCCCAGTGACTCAAGTGAAATATTCAGTTCAGGGGTGGCCTAATGTGTGTGTATGATCTTTGTAGTTTTATACTTACATCTGTAAGTACTAGGTTGTTTCTCAGTGATCGGAAGTATTTGAAAGCATTCGAAAATGTATTGAGTCACCAGTGACTCAAGTGAAATATTCAGTTCAGGGGTGGCCTAGTATGTGTGTATGATCTTTGTAGTTTTATACTTACATCTGTAAGTACTAGGTTGTTTCTCAGTGATCGGAAGTATTTGAAAGCATTCGAAAATGTATTGAGTCACCAGTGACTCAAGTGAAATATTCAGTTCAGGGGTGGCCTAATGTGTGTGTATGATCTTTGTAGTTTGATACTTACATCTGTAAGTACTAGGTTGTTTCTCAGTGATCGGAAGTATTTGAAAGCATTCGAAAATGTCTTGAGTCACCAGTGACTCAAGTGAAATATTCAGTTCAGGGGTGGCCTAATTTGTTTGTATGATCTTTGTAGTTTGATACTTACATCTGTAAGTACTAGGTTGTTTCTCAGTGATCGAAAGTCTTTGAAAGCATTCGAAAATGTCTTGAGTCACCAGTGACTCAAGTGAAATATTCAGTTCAGTGGTGGCCTAATGTGTGTGTATGATCTTTGTAATTTTATACTTACATCTGTAAGTACTAGGTTGTTTTTCAGTGATCGGAAGTCTTTGAAAGCATTCGAAAATGTCTTGAGTCACCAGTGACTCAAGTGAAATATTCAGTTCAGGGGTGGCCTAATTTGTTTGTATGATCTTTGTAGTTTGATACTTACATCTGAAACTAGTAGGTTGTTTCTCAGTGATCGAAAGTCTTTGAAAGCATTTGAAAATGTATTGAGTCACCAGTGACTCAAGTGAAATATTCAGTTCAGGGGTGGCCTAATGTGTGTGTATGATCTTTGTAGTTTGATACTTACATCTGTAAGTACTAGGTTGTTTCTCAGTGATCGGAAGTATTTGAAAGCATTCGAAAATGTCTTGAGTCACCAGTGACTCAAGTGAAATATTCAGTTCAGGGGTGGCCTAGTATGTTTGTATGATCTTTGTAGCTTGATAGTTGCATCTGAAAGTACTTAGACATTTTGGTCACAAAGTTTGTGTTGTAGTTTGATTTGCACACAGCGCACAGTTTACTATATAAGTCGCCGCCACTGTAAGTTATTACATACATTGGTTCCAATTATGAAAGGTCATGTAAGTTTATTAATGAGAACCCTTTCATAATTTTTCATTTTTTGAATTTCATTATAACACTAACACTGTAGTAGGAGTGATATCACTTTCTGAAAAGTGAGGCAAACAATGTACATAAGCTTCATTTGAAGAAACATTGAAACACCCAACATCATGCCATTTCTCAGGTTTTTCGTTCTGTCCGGTTATCTCATGTCGATGATTTTGGGAAAAGAGGCGATAACGCTTTCTGCGGTGAAACAGTTTTATTTGCGGAGGTTCAAGCGAATCGTTCCTGTGTTCTACACAATTGTATTCCTAGTTTTTCTGGGTGAGTCAATGGAAATTCACGGTCATGTCTTATTTGTAAAGAACATTTGGGAGAATGATTCTCCCAGTTTGGATGAAAGATACTTCGTTCTCTCAGAGTGCCGGAAACCTCGGTAGTAAAAGCAACTTTTCCAAAAACCATGGCTGATATTGACATTATATAATTGTAAGAATGGTTCGCAATAAAGTGAACAAACGGATGAAATAGGCGGTACACAAATTAATTACTCATTTATATGTTATTACGTATATTGGTTGTGATCAACTTGATCTACCACATTGTTTTCAGGGTGTTACAAACTTCTCGCCCAAACGGACAAAAAACAGCTGCTCACTGATCTGAAGTGGACTATTCCTTTCGTTTCGAATGTTCAGCCAATCTACCAAGCAGACGGGTACTGGGATCAGGTACGCGCGTCTGCGTCTCCTTGATCTACACACTCTCTCATCAAATAATGGCTCGCTCCACATTCAGAATCATTAGCGCCAATTTGTGCTGCATTGGCCAGCTACGACAGCGAGAGAGCATGCAAATCAAGGAGGCCGCAGACAGAAGACTGTCTGTGTCTCTCTGACCTGCACACTCTCTCGTCAAGGCCGCTACAAATGTGGCGAGCTAATTGGCTGGGAGCTGCTTAAGTAATGAGCAATTCAGTCGTCGGAAGTTTTTCAGATGGAAAGAAGGCTGTATTGTCTTGTTGATAGGTTTGCCGTATGTTTACATTATGTTTCAGTCTAATTCGAGGTTTTCTGTTTTGACATCGAACTATGACATAGACTTGTCACTACAGTGTTGTTGCATCTATGTAAATGTTGATATGTTCCAGATTCTATCCTACCGCTTCCTAGTGCATGCTTGGTCACTCGGAGTCGAACTTCAATTCTATTCAATTGTTCCGCTTATTTTCGGAGTTGGACAGTATTTGGGAGACAGATCGAAATGGTCAGTTCTTGTAGATATCCCGGATCGTTCAGTTTAGTCACTTTCCATTTCTCATCGCCCCTGTTTAAATCTCTCTCCCTCTCTCTCTCTCTCTCTCTCTCTCTCTCTCTCTCTCTCTCTCTCTCTCTCTCTCTCTCTCTCTCTCCCTCTTTCTCTCTCTCTCTCTCTCTCTCTCTCTCTCTCTCTCTCTCACTCTCACTCTCACTCTCTCTTTCTCTCTCTCTATCTCTCTCTCTCTCTCTCTCTCTCTCTCTCTCTCTCTCTCTCTCTCTCTCTCTCGCGTTCTTTCTCCTTCTTCATCTATTGATCTTCATTTCTCTTTCGCTCTCTTGGTATAATTCTATTTCAGTCCTTGTTAACTCATGTTTTGAAGGTTCTACATGACGTTGGTGGTCTCGTCACTTCTTTTCCAAAATAATTCTCCTCCGAAGATTTCATACGGTTTGCTTCATTGCAGGTACAGTTTTGAGACACATCAAGTATCACTTGAAGTCTTCTTTTAGTTTTTTTTTCGGGACACAATTGGTCACTTTGATGGCGCACTTGCCATATTAGGAAAAGATATGATTATGTTTCGAACTACCGCTAAGTATAGTGGTAGACCGATTCAAATGAGAGGAGTACACAGCGCGTAAATTTTGGACAGAAAATTATTTTCACGGGAATCGAACCCGTGGCGAGTAGGATTGTAGTACCGCCACACTGTCACTGCGCTAAGTCCGCCAACCTTTGCAATGCCCGAGAAGGTTAGATATGTGAACAACTCTAGATATTGAATTAAAGAAAGCATTCATAGTCAGTTAATATATACGATAGATTTAAAACGTTTCAGGATAGTAAATAAAAAATTGTAGAGTAGATTTTCAACTTTTTGAAAATGCTTTATGAGAAAAAAGACCTTCCATTTACATCTTTAGTTTTCTAATATCTTTGCTATGGTTTGACAATAATAGTGTTGAATAATTGAGCTTATTTAAGAAGAATAAACCCACACTACATTGAAAAAATAATGTGAAAGCACAATGCAATGGCAGAATTTCCAAAAAATTGTATTGATTGATGCCATCTGCGCGCCCCTGCTAACACCCGGTCAACTCATAACACCGTCTTTTCACCCGATTATCCGTGGTCCACGACTATACGGACATTTCTCTCTGTCTCATGAGATGCGCTGGGACAGCTCGAAAACACGAAACACCGGGTATGTTTGTTTTCCACGTGTTTTGTTTCCAGAATATGGCAGTTTCTCTTCGGCGTTGTGCTCAGAGATACGTTTTTCCCCAAAGACAAACACGTCTATCGTTCCATTGAGGATGGAGGTGGGAATAGCCTTTTTGTTGGTTTAATGTAGAATGTGATGGTAGTTTCACGCATTTCCTTATGCATTTTCGCTAAGGAATAGTAAACAAGGAATAAGAGGGTGGGGGGAGTTTTTCCACCATCTGACGAATAGTAGGGATAGCATTTACCAGCTTTTTACTCGACTTTGATGTTCATTAGTGAATCGGGTCAAGTATAGGGAACTGCTCATAGTAGTTCTGTTGCCTCCATGTATAACAAAAGTGGTTGATTTTGACTGAAGATCAAACTATAAACACATCAGATCAGACCGAGATGTACTGTTTCAATCAATACTTCTGTAGCAAATAAAAGACATTTTGTAGCGCAATACGAATTCCGCATTTATCAACGTTCGTATGTAACAAAACATGTAAGAATCACGTGTGAGATTACAAGTAGAATAGAAAAGGACGCAAATAAAATGAAATTTTCGATATGTGTACCGTAAAAAATGTAGTGTAACCAAGTTACTGTTCATGTGCAAAAAAGTTTTGTGTCTTCAGCAGAATATTCCGAACCGAGTCCGTTTCCATTTTCGCAAGTTTTGTGTAATGTGTCGGTGGTTTTGCTGGTGGCAATAGTTGGACTCAGCCCAGTCTGGATCACTCAGACCGAAATGAGGTATAGTTGCCAGTTCTCCAAGACAGACAGCAAGAAGCTCGATCAATTAGGCGATGCAGGGCGAGCGGTCGTCGATTACTTGCTAAAAGATGAGAGAGTGTGTAGATCAAAAGTTACGCATATAAGCTGGCCGATCGCCTAACTGCGCGCCTTACAGAATCGATGGACGGTGTCCACAACGGTTTGACAAAACATATAACTAGAGGGTGATAGACTACATCCGTAATGTAGTTTGATCGCCGTGGTTGAGAGTACGAACTACAACTAGCAATCAGTCATAGCGTGATGGCAAACTTAGGACCAACAATTCAGAAACGTAGAAAGGAACATTTGGCAGTATGATGAGCTGACTACCAAGCAAGCCATCGATCTTCTATGCATACTAGTCGATTGCGTAATTAACGGTACAACAGGTTTAGTGAGAAACATGAGAGTAATGTATAATTGTATTATGAATAACGTTATTATGAACAACAATAGTGCTTATTTGTATAAAAAACGAATGTGAAGTGAGAAACGATTAGCTTTTGAGATTTAACTGCATGGAATGTAGAAAAGGAGGTCAATAACTCAAGAGGGAAATGAAAAATCTAATCTCGCAATTTTCATGAGTCAAAAACATTTTGGTTTTCTACTGAGAAAGAACTTGCAGCAAAAACAATCATTAGTTAAAATGTCCGAATATGATAGTTTCTCACCACTGATTCGAAACTGTTAACAGAACAGAGTATACTAGTGAATTGAATATTCACGTGAAGTTAGTATTCTAATGAGGGATGGTGCACTTTGTCTTTCAGTTCACGTTTCTGAGTTCTGCTGTATTTGACATGTTTCACGTGATTGTGCGATTGATTGACAGTACAGCTAATTTTTGTTTCAGATACGTTTTTCGTGTAAGCGGAATTTTGTCAAAGGTTGAGCACTTATTTTCTGATTTAGTTTGTCAGGATGATCATGAAAATTGCGAGATTAGATTTTTCATTTCCCTCTTGAGTTATTGACCTCCTTTTCTACATTCCATGCAGTTCAATCTCAAAAGCTAATCGTTTCTCACTTCACATTCGTTTTTTATACAAATTGACCTCTTTTTCTATATTTCCGAAGGAAATAATGAATTAATAGATATGAAATAAAGACATCTAATCAATTATTGCTTCTAGAGAGTTTATTCAATTCAACAGGTAAAACTATGTTGATTTGTAAAACATGAACTGCGTTACAAGTTTGGTTAGTAAGCATTCTCTCAGAAACCGTGATCAATCCATTTCGGGCAGCGCACGTGTGGCGCCGTCCATTTCTTTTCCCTTCGTGGCTATTTGGCTCAGTCGGCAGAGCAGCGCACTACAGTGTCCAGTAGGCCGACGGTTCAAATCCTTTTACGGACATCATTTTTGTTTTCGTTCGATTAACCTTTTTATGGAGTCAGGATCTCTACAGATTAACATAATTGCTTTTTCAATATATTTTAATCTACTCAAACTACCAAAAAGCGAAACAACAGCTCACTTCGCACACTCCGCACATCTAGAAGTGATTGTCAAAGCAGCTAAAAGCAATGTTTTCAAAGCGATAAAATGGCTCATTTTCCTTTATGTTTAAAAAACAAAAACTGCGTGACAATTTCGGTTAGTAAGCTTTCTCACAAACCGTAATCAATCCTTGATTTCGGGCAGCGTACGTGTGGCGCCGTCCATTTCTTCCTTTCTTCGTGTCGATTTGGCTCAGTCGGCAGAGCAGCGCACTACAGTCCAGTAGGCCGAGTGTTCGAATCCTTTCACGACCACCATCATTTTTGTTTTTGTTCGGTTAACCTTTTTATGGAGTCATGATCTCTACAGATTAACCTAATTGCATTTTCAATATACTTTAATCTACTCAAACTACCAAAAAACGAAACAACAGCTCATTTCGCACACTCCGCACATCCAGAAGTGATTGTGAAAGCAGCTAAATGCAATGTTTCCAAGGCGATAAAATGGCTCATTTTTAACCGATTGGTCCGAGATTTCAGATTTACACATAATTCTGCTGTTTCTAACTATATTCCAAATTTCAGACGAATCGGTTAAATTCGTCGGTTTTGCGGCCGCCACGCCGCGCCACGCTGCGCCACGCGGCCGCCGTCGGAAGACATTTTTGCGAGACGATATTCAGCATAACTGTAGATCACTGGTCGCACATTAAATATCGAATAGCTCAATGATAAAGCCTTTCCTCCTCTATCTCTTTCCATCAAAATCTCAAAAATCCGTTCAGGAGTTTTTGAGAAAATGGCATAAAACCACTTTTGAAAGTCCGCAATGTTGTGATCAAAAACTAATCTGCGCAGCGCTTCGCGCTGCACGCGATTACAGCAAAACAGTCTGTCTGAATTGTGCACATTCACTGTGGTTTCAGAGTGGCTGGCACGGTTCTCACTGCGCTGCTTGTGAATATTTCCGACCCAAAAGAAGTTTCCGCCCTGAACAACTCAGTCTTGAGATATTTCGGCGACATCTCCTATACCCTTTACTTGGTTCATTGGCCAGTTCTTGTGGCCATCAAATATTACCTGAATGTCGAACAACTCAACCATCAGAGTCAGTTTTCGGAAAGCTTCACTTTGCATTGCCCATCTCACAGAGCTCACTTATCTCATTATTCAGAGTGAATAGTTCATTTGGCCTCAATTAGTTATACTTTCAGCTGTTATCTTCACTTTGGTGTTGGTGCTCATAACATCAGTTCTCGTTCATCACACAGTAGAGGTAAACTATTGAGAATACTCCATAACTAATGTAGGTGAAACGAAAATCTCAAAGAATTTTTCGACGTTTTTGGTTTTCTTCAACGTAGAATATACTTTAAGAAGGTGGGACACAAAATCCGAACTTGCACGTTTCTGATCAGCTCAAACAACTAGGAGCATTTCCATTCAATTGAGGAATAAACTAGTCACACTCATATTGAGCACCACTGTCGAGTGAAGAGGTTAGAATAATGCGGCAAATAAGCATGTACTAGTATACACATAAATTTGGAATTTCAAAGAGAAACCCTGCACTTGGTTGTTGCCCGTTTTCGAGTTCTGCTGTGTTCAACATGTTTCACGTGAATGTGAAATTGAACGTGAAGAATTGTGAGAATAGTTGTGAGAAATAGGAAATAGGTATCGCAGCATCGTGTGCGGCACACGCGCGTCCACGAAACTAATAGTCTCGCATGGAAAACCCTGGGCGCTGAACGATGACAATTTTGTTCTAAAATCCGATTTCCGTGGAGTGCTCTCTGACTGTCGATCGCAGTAGACGCTATGGATTTATTCGTGTCCGGCGGGCCTCGAGTCTTTTTTATATTAACTGTATTTTCTATCTCCTTTCACCAGGTAATATATTCCAGAAATTCCTCGTGAGCTCCTCCACCTCAACTGCCGTAGTGGTATCTATGTGCTGTGTCGGAGCCATTCTATTCTGGTCCCCTTTGTATTCGAATCTCGCTGAGCCGAAGTCACCCAAGCTCACGGCTAAAGGTGAAAGGAGTATTGAAAAACTCTATATCTTTTTTTCAGATCAAAAAAGGTGTAAAAAACACAAAGACTAAGACTACTACTATTCATGACTACTATTCATGTAATTGGCTTACCTGACCACTGACCATAAAACCTCGCAAATATTTGGAGGTCTAGACAGTCTTAGGTAAAAAACGGTATCCTAACTTTGGAAGCTAGATATTTGTTCAATTCTATTCATTTATTGATTCGACAACCTTACTATGGACCAGCTTTATGTATTTTTCAAATATAAATTTGAAAAGAACATTCTTTCAGAACTAGCGTCAGTTATCGAATGGAATATAGCGGAGAGTCAAAAGCTGTACTTCGACATTCCCTGTGATCGAGACAATGTGACGGAAAAATGGACAAAAGTCAACGGGGAACCTCAGCTCAGATGTCAATCGGCTAGTTTTTTTCGTTCTTCATTAATTCCAATGTTGGTACTAACTGAAAAAAATGTCAACCATTGGTAATACTCTGTTAGCCAATTTCACAGTCACGTGGAACGTTAAGACCTCATTAGAATGTTAGCTTACGTGACTTTTTACTTCTAGTTTGTGTAGTTGATGTTGGAAGAAAAGCAGTACGTGACTCTCATCATAAAAAGTTATGGCAAACGGAGTGATTGAGAGAAAATTGAGGGGAAAGGGTATAGTCACCCTGTTTTCCGAACAGAGTATGTAGGTGTTGCCGAATTTATAGAAGTTTGTTCCGTGCCAGAACTGAACCTACGAGCGAAAGCCTGGTAGCTACAAGCTAACCACTTGGCTACGAGAGCTCACTAGGGCCAAGCTTTCAAATTAAAGACATGTGATCGTACACAGCGAAAAATTATGTATACAGTACCCTTCCTCCTCCCCGTTGTCAACGACTACACTACAGTTCTGACAGTTTCAGACTATTGAGATGGTGGTAGTATTTTAACCGTTTGATGGACAGTAGTTACTTTGAGGGGCGTTGTAAGCACGTTGAGGGTTTGTTCTTTTCGAAGTAGGTCTATACTACATACAGTATTGTAGGATCTGTGAGTGTGTAATTTTACATCGTCGCTTTGGTTCAAGGCTCGTAATTTTTAGCGCAGTTGGCGCAAAAAGTATCCAGTTTAAACTACAAATACGTCGCTCTCTATATTTATATGACGGTTTATCTTTTCAGTACGGCACCGGCAACCTGACTATATTGATTCTCGGAAACTCCATCGCCTATCGAGCTTTTCCGCTGATTCATGACATTCTGGCGGGCCGCTACAAGGAGTTGCGGCTGTTCTCCACCAGTAGTATGTCTGTTTATACTTTTACAAGGAAGGCGACGCCGGGTACTGCCGGATATATTAGAAGTAATATGAAAGTCACGTAAAGTTAGCATTCTAATGAGGCATCGTGTACTTTGTCATAGCATGTCCTGAGTTCTGCTCTGTTTAACATGTTTCACGTTACTGTGCAATTGACTTATAGTATAGTCACGCTTGGCAGAAAGTGGGCTGGCAGTCTGCATAACTTCATCTGAGCAAGCAGTGCGTCTCGATCCAAAGTATGAAACGACGAATGAAAGATGTTTGAGAGTTCGAGTTGGTTTCCGGTCTCACTAATTTTCCCTTTTCCGGCCAAATTCCGTTGTGGAACGTGCAACCGTACTTTGCGGAAGCCGCGAGAACGTTGGTGGACCGCTTGCGACCTGACGTCATTTTTCACACTTACGCCGCGCTGTGAGTTTGTTTTTCAATATTATTAGGAATAATAAATTTATACCCATAATAATTGATATCACGCATTTCTAGTACGGCAAAACGATGTTCAATCGTAACACTTTCAGTGGTATAGGTTTCGTGACAGCGGCCTTGGCTGGAAAAGCTTTTCTAATAGAGTGGTCAGAAAAGCTCACACGGTTGTGTTTGATTAATTATTCGTATTTTTTCTACAGGAATCCGAATACCTCAAACTATCAACCTCTTGATCAAAACGCGCCGGACAGTTCTTTTCTGACAATGCAGGGAAACATTGACTACTTCGGGTAAGTAAACGCATAATCACGATATATCTAAACACTCACATATTGATTGAAAAACGTACATATGTGCTGTTTGTGACAATTTCTCACTGTTCGTCTGACCATGCTTCTCAGTTTTAGTATGATGTCCACAAAGCTCTAGGGAACTCGAGGTTTTCCATAACATTCAAATCCCCCTTATACAACCAATTGGCCATTCATTGGCGGTCTTGACGAGAGAGTGTGCAGGTCAGAAAGACGCGAAGTGTCTTAGACTTTCTGCGCTCTCATTCAAATCCCCCTTGTTTCTTTTGAAGTCAGTCATTTGAAGACGGCTGCTCAATTGGCTGCGCGTGTCGCAAAGTCTTCCTGGTTACCGAAGTGTCACTAGAAAATATTGTTTCTTTATGATAGACTGGAGGTCATTTGAATAGTCACGTGAAGGTAATGTTCTACTTGCACTTTGTCATTGCACGTTTTTGAGTTCTGCTGTGTTTAACAAGTTTCACGTGACTCTGCGATTGACAAACAGTATACAATGATAATTTTGCTTTTTTCTTCAGTGCGAGGTCGAAACGAATGGTGATCGACATGCCGTATTACCTGGAATTGAAAGTGAGAGTGGCCTATGAACTGGCGAAAAGACTCGAAAAAGGAACATCACTCGAGGACATGAAGATAAATAGAACGGTATGGGAAGTGATACAGTATTTGTTGTAGTTTTATGTCGATACACGCTGTGATTCAGAAATTTCGACCCAAAGTTGCGGGATCGAACTTTCTACACAGCAGAATAGGAGAAATACAGTTTGCTTTAGATGGACCCTATATGTGAAGTATGGTGTGTAACGAAATCAGATTAATAACAATTTGTAATACTTTTACTTAAAATAATATTTCCAGAAGAATCGACATGATAGGTAATAATAATCAATTGAGTGAGATTTCTACTATCGAAAATGTTGTTGAGATCACACTGAAATAGTGTTACAAGAGTGAACAATGAATGAAGTGATCAAAACGGAAATAAATATAATTGTCAGACTGATGACCTACAACAACACTACCATCGACTGCGCATGAAGAGTCTCAAATGCAAAAACTGTGTCTATCATCACATCAACGAGGTAAAACACGTTACCGTCAAAACGGAAATAAATATAATTGTCAAAACGAAAATAAATATAATTGTCAGACTGGTAACGAGCATTTGATGAAAAGATTGGAATGCAATTATCATTTCAACTTCAATTTAAAAAAAAAAGCTTAATTATAGTTCACAGCAGGACGATTATGTGGTCCAGTCGCAACGCTTCAGTCCTTTAAGCTGCAATACATTTTTTAATTGCAGTTTAAAGGACCGTTTACATGGGATTGGTCCACATAAACGTCCTGCTTTAACTGTAGTTCACCCAACTTCTGCTGAGTGTGTATCTTTCGGTCGGAAATTCCGGAGCGAACTAAAATTGACCCAAGAATAGTTGATCCGAGCACAGAAAGCAAATTAAGCTAGGGTCATTTGGTTCGGTTAATCGCTGGTTTGAAACTGTTTTGGTTACTCACCTTGGTTTGGGATGAGTAGGTTCAAAATAGAGTGACCATTTTTCGATGTGTATCAGAACTAATTCCATGCCCATATTGTTTGATGTTGTGAAAACGAAGCGTATAATGGTAGTAAATTGCACAGTCAGGTGAAACATGATGAACACAGCACAACTCAGAGACGTGCAATGACAAAGTGCACGATTCCCCATTGGAATGCCAATTATACGTGACTGCTCAATTCACTTCTAGTATATATTTCCTATTTTGCGTAACTATTCAATTCATTTCTAGAGTATTTTTCCAGGCTCTTTTCGAGGGAGACAACTATTACTTCTACAACCGAACGAGTCTCCGTGCGTACACGGGCGAAGGCTGGCACTTCACCCCAGAAGGACTGCAACTAGTTCGACCCTCTTATGAGAAGATAATCAATAGAATACTTGCAGAGTTGTGAGCAATTGTTGAATATGTGTTACATTTGAATGAAATAAAACCATTTGTTGTCGTGGAGACTTTTAGAACTCTGTCTTCAAGAATAAGTTCCGCGCCTAAGTGGAGGAGAACTCTCGCGCTCGCCGTGAAATAGTGAAAAGAGAGAGAGATAGAGACAGAGGGAAAGAGAAAGAGAGAGATAGAGACGGAGGGAAAGAGAAAGAGAGATAGAGACAGAGGGAAAGAGAAAGAGAGAGATAGAGACAGAGGGAAAGAGAAAGAGAGAGATGGAGACAGAGGGAAAGAGATAGAGCGAGATAGAGAGAGACACACATTGGCAGATAGTTTGTGGACTGGTAGAAAACATGTTGCGTGATAGCTAGAAATTAATGACTGTTCGCCTATATCAAGTACGTGTAGGCCGATTATTAATGTTACTGTACACTTTCAACGAAACTCATTGAACGTATTTTATTTTTGTTGGAAAAAGGTAGTTTTGTGAAGGTAATCACCACCATTCTAGTACGTCGCTCTATCTTCAATCTCTCAATCGCATATTTTCTCATCATCGTGATGAATTTTTATGTCCATTACTTCGTGATCTCATTCCGTCCTGATTTGTTCCTGATACATATGGATAAATGAATTATTATTATCTCTTTTCCCCCCTGATTGGTTCATGATTTGTGTGTAATTGTGCAATTATATGAATAAAGTGATACACGGCTGAAATAGTTGCCATAAAAGATGATTATACAGCATGTCAATAAGTCAACAAATACGCTTCATTTTATTTGTGCTGTGTCTATTCGGCCCTCTTGGAACATATGGCGCCAATGATCTTGTATTTACCATGTCCTAGAGTCGTTGCATCGCAATTCTGGTCATTCCATCGCCCGTCAAACGGATTGAACACCATGACGGCGCAGAACTCGTAGTCCCTGTGTAGAGAAGATAATATGGGTGAGCATAGAACATGCGAATTATGAAACTTCATCTTATTTGAATTTATTCAAACGAAGTTCTATTGAACTGATAAAGCTCAATATTTGGGAAAGTTAGTGAAGCGAAATAAAATACAAATCAGTTTATCAATGTACTCTTATTGAGAATGATGAGAGAATATAAATTTTCTAGATAGTTTTAGGTTGAGTGTATTTCATCGTTTTGCCTCGCTTCATGAAAGACGTTAGTGGTTGAGACATGGAAAGGGGTATAGTGTGTAATAAAACATTTTGAATCGTTCAAATACTTCCAACGTTCGGAAACTCGAACAATCATAGTGGTCTGCTGTAAATTTCAGAACACAGTTTCTTTGTGCCACCCATACCTAATTGGTATTCGTCCGTATTTCTTCCGCTTCCTCTCTTTTCAGAACACAGGTCAATAAAAGGAGGATTTCAAGTTACTGAGTGAACGCGAACCCAAAAACCCTAAAGGGCGGCGATTCTGATATCGACCACGTTTGTTTTCTGGTGTTAAATGCAACAGTGTTCCCGTACTCTACGTTTTCTTACAATTTGACTTTTGCGATATGTTCGTAAGGGAGAGCAAGAGAAAAAACCAGACGCAGTATTAAAGTTGGAAAATGTCACCCTGAGCGGTCCTAGTAAGCCCCGATAGGACGGCTAAAACACTCGTCGTGCCTCATACCTCATTTTTCAAGGTAAATATTTTTCTGGTAGTAAACGAAGAGGAATATCAGTACTTTCACCAGCTGAGAAGCAAGATACACACATTTGAAACATTATTCGAGAAACACGGGAAGTATTAGATCGCTCTCCTCACAGTTATAGACAATTTCCGAAAAATGCATGGTGAGTCATTGTTGACTCAACATGATAACTTTAATTATGCATTGAGAAAAAGTGTTTAGTCAAACTGAGAAACTGTTATCTATGTCATCTAATACAATTTTTCAATTTTGATCGTTTTCTATTCAACTAACGGCAGTCAAGAGGGCTGAGGGGTTCTGAGTCACTGGTGACTCAAAGGTAGTACCTAAGTAGGGGATTCAAAAAGGTGAAATATGGTATTTTTCCAAATACTCGAGTTTTTCAGTTTCAGTAAACACAGAAGAACAAGTTTTAACGTAAAAAAACAAAATTCACTTTTTTTCATTTTTTTTCAACATTGGGTAATATCCATATCTTGAAAACCGTATAACTTGATCATTTGTGAATATTTTCCTCTCGAATTTTTTGTGTAGATTCATAGAGACGTATGCCATTGTGTGTAAAACGGAGAACCAAAAATACAATTTTTTCCGAGTCATTTACTATAGGGTAATCGAATTGAGTCAAGGGTGACTCATTTGAGTCACTGGTGACTCAAAATTACTATTGGGGAGTCACTGGTGACTCAAAACCGGGCACTCTATTACTTCCATGTATCGTAGTAGTTTGAAAAAAATGAATTTTTCTAAAAGGTGGGAAATGGCTGTGGGAATCGATTAGAAATGGTATGAGGTTGTTTATAATCTGTTTTTAGACTATTTCAAGATAATAAATCTGTCAAACATTGATTTCAAATAGATTTGTTGTGTTTCGTTCTATTTTCTGTGGAATAACACGGTCGAAAACAAAAACCACCGAAGCCATTCACAGAGAGTGTTATTTGAGCAATTAAGGATACACTGGACTGTCTGCATTGTGCGCCAATGGCAAAGTACGGTAGCGGCTCTCTTAAAGCCATTACTATATGCGCTTGATGTGAAGCGCCCCGCTCGTTTAAGAAATTGTTCATATCTCTCTTCTACTTGCTTGGAATTAACTCATTTTTGGAACGTAGATTGACTACACGCAAATAATTTATGTGTCGTGAAATCCTCTATGAAAATGATGTATTTTTATCGCTTTTGTAGACGTTAATCAGATCTTTTTTGCACTTCACCCTAATGCAATCTCGTTCATTCAAAATATAATCTCCCGGAATTTGAAGAGTAGAATAAATAAGAAGGAAGTGAACAACAAACAGAAGGAAAAAAAAAATATAGTGACAAACAATGGCTAGAAAATATAGTGACAAACAATGGCAATGGAACGTTTTGATTAAAATTTAAAAAGTAGTTTAGAAAAATCCAAATACATACTATAAATCAAACTACACCAGAAGTTATTTTGCATTCAACATGTGATAAATAATTCATTTTTTGTGATTATTTCAAATTGTTTCGCTGAACCTCATTCGATTTTTCCTTTTTTTTTGTCGGACAATTTCTCAGTTTAATGAAAAATTATTGAAAATCTTTCGAATGTTCATAATTGAACTGCCACAAAATTGTCTTTTTCGAGGATGCAAGTTATTCCCATAAAGTCGGAAAGAACGATTTAAGAAACACGGTTTACAGGTCCACTCGCTATATCTAACGTCATGGTAGAATATCACGCATATTCTTTCTAGGAATGAGTTTCATGGAATTGAGGAATGAGTTTCATGGAATCAACATTTGTTTCAGTGGTGGCGAGGAAGAGTAGTATTATTTATGAACTGTTTGGCTAGAATTGTACAAATCCCCACTAACACATTGTTTCTCTACGCACGAAGTCTCTCGGAGAGCTGCTTGGATGTCAGTATTTATTATTTATGTTCTCCCTATTTATGCAGAAATTTAATATTGTAAACATCCACCTCATTCGTACAAATGACTATTGATATAATCCTAGGTCTTTGTGAAACTGTCAAAAGCAACATTGTGTGTGTAGTATACTATCAAACTACACCAGCTCAAGTCAAGGCCTCTTTTTGGCTAGGGGGGGGGGATTGTATGAGTCACGTGCCTAAATCATTGCTGGATGTGGTAATTTTTCACATTTGGTGAAGAATAACCTAGAAGTTATATATGAGGGTAGGAAGTAAAGCCTAATAACACACTTATTCACATGCACACTATTTCCCCCATTTTCAATGAGTCACTGGTGACTCATTTTACAGTGTTTCTCTTTAATTTCAATGAGTAAGAAATACTGTGGTAGTTTTTTCAAAATAGGAACTCACGTAGAACCTAATGGCCCATTAATTCACACGTGAACGTAAAATATAGTCATCGCCAATGGAAAAGCGGGAGGGTACTGTATATCTCAGTTTCCGCTGTGTACGGTACGCACGCATATGCGTGCGCATAAGTGAGGGTATTGTTACTGTTCAGTGTGACGTGAAAAGTTTACTTTCCGACTTTTATGTAAGTTACTGATGTCTTATCGACATCAGCAATCCTTCGTTCCACAGAACGAAGGTTTTGTAAATTGAATATTCAGTGTAATAAGTGGTGGACTAAGCTAATTTAGGGTATTGTTACTGTTCTGTGTGGCATAAAAAGTTCACATTGCGATTCTATTGTAAATATAGTCGCTGCCAACGAAAAGGCGGGAGGGACTGTATATCTCACTTTCTGATAAATGCCCACACATGTCTTCGATTTCAAAACTTGTTGGTTATGTTCTCTAATAGCGCAGTGGTTTGCGCCCTTTTTCAAATCTTTTGCTCGCAGGTTAGAGTCCGGCGAGAGACAGAAATTTATAAATTTGGCACCCACTATATTTACGTGAGTCAGTGGTGACTCAAAACAGTTTTCCGTGTTTCTCCATCTCACAACTAGTGAAATATATGCAAATGCAAATAGAAGGTCATGAAGTATCTAACAGCACTTTGTTCACACATAGATAAAATATTTCTACGTGAGTCAGGGGTGACTCAAACCAGTTATTCGTGTTTTTCGCAATTTCATCCGGTCAAAAACCCCCTATCGGTTGAGTATGAAAGAGGGACCCACGTAAAGTTCAATGATATACTCATTCACAGGTAGAACGAATTTTCATACTTGAGTCAGTGGAGACTCAAACCATTTTCCGTCTTTCCCAAATTTTGAGCTAATCAAATATGATTGGAAATCATCGAAAACTCCCGGAAATGTCTTGAGTCACCAGTGACTCAAGTGAAATATTCAGTTCAGGGGTGGCCTAGTATGTGTGTATGATCTTTGTAGTTTTATACTTACATCTGTAAGTACTAGGTTGTTTCTCAGTGATCGGAAGTATTTGAAAGCATTCGAAAATGTATTGAGTCACCAGTGACTCAAGTGAAATATTCAGTTCAGGGGTGGCCTAATGTGTGTGTATGATCTTTGTAGTTTGATACTTACATCTGTAAGTACTAGGTTGTTTCTCAGTGATCGGAAGTATTTGAAAGCATTCGAAAATGTCTTGAGTCACCAGTGACTCAAGTGAAATATTCAGTTCAGTGGTGGCCTAATGTGTGTGTATGATCTTTGTAGCTTGATACTTGCATCTGAAACTAGTAGGTTGTTTCTCAGTGATCGAAAGTCTTTGAAAGCATTTGAAAATGTATTGAGTCACCAGTGACTCAAGTGAAATATTCAGTTCAGGGGTGGCCTAGTATGTTTGTATGATCTTTGTAGTTTGATACTTACATCTGTAAGTACTAGGTTGTTTTTCAGTGATCGGAAGTCTTTGAAAGCATTCGAAAATGTCTTGAGTCACCAGTGACTCAAGTGAAATATTCAGTTCAGGGGTGGCCTAGTATGTTTGTATGATCTTTGTAGTTTGATATTTACATCTGTAAGTACTAGGTTGTTTCTCAGTGATCGGAAGTGTTTGAAAGCATTCGAAAATGTATTGAGTCACCAGTGACTCAAGTGAAATATTCAGTTCAGGGGTGGCCTAATGTGTGTGTATGATCTTTGTAGTTTTATACTTACATCTGTAAGTACTAGGTTGTTTCTCAGTGATCGGAAGTCTTTGAAAGCATTCGAAAATGTCTTGAGTCCCCAGTGACTCAAGTGAAATATTCAGTTCAGGGGTGGCCTAATGTGTGTGTATGATCTTTGTAGTTTTATACTTACATCTGTAAGTACTAGGTTGTTTCTCAGTGATCGGAAGTATTTGAAAGCATTCGAAAATGTATTGAGTCACCAGTGACTCAAGTGAAATATTCAGTTCAGGGGTGGCCTAGTATGTGTGTATGATCTTTGTAGTTTTATACTTACATCTGTAAGTACTAGGTTGTTTCTCAGTGATCGGAAGTATTTGAAAGCATTCGAAAATGTATTGAGTCACCAGTGACTCAAGTGAAATATTCAGTTCAGGGGTGGCCTAATGTGTGTGTATGATCTTTGTAGTTTGATACTTACATCTGTAAGTACTAGGTTGTTTCTCAGTGATCGGAAGTATTTGAAAGCATTCGAAAATGTCTTGAGTCACCAGTGACTCAAGTGAAATATTCAGTTCAGGGGTGGCCTAATTTGTTTGTATGATCTTTGTAGTTTGATACTTACATCTGTAAGTACTAGGTTGTTTCTCAGTGATCGAAAGTCTTTGAAAGCATTCGAAAATGTCTTGAGTCACCAGTGACTCAAGTGAAATATTCAGTTCAGTGGTGGCCTAATGTGTGTGTATGATCTTTGTAATTTTATACTTACATCTGTAAGTACTAGGTTGTTTTTCAGTGATCGGAAGTCTTTGAAAGCATTCGAAAATGTCTTGAGTCACCAGTGACTCAAGTGAAATATTCAGTTCAGGGGTGGCCTAATTTGTTTGTATGATCTTTGTAGTTTGATACTTACATCTGAAACTAGTAGGTTGTTTCTCAGTGATCGAAAGTCTTTGAAAGCATTTGAAAATGTATTGAGTCACCAGTGACTCAAGTGAAATATTCAGTTCAGGGGTGGCCTAATGTGTGTGTATGATCTTTGTAGTTTGATACTTACATCTGTAAGTACTAGGTTGTTTCTCAGTGATCGGAAGTATTTGAAAGCATTCGAAAATGTCTTGAGTCACCAGTGACTCAAGTGAAATATTCAGTTCAGGGGTGGCCTAGTATGTTTGTATGATCTTTGTAGTTTGATACTTACATCTGTAAGTACTAGGTTGTTTTTCAGTGATCGGAAGTCTTTGAAAGCATTCGAAAATGTCTTGAGTCACCAGTGACTCAAGTGAAATATTCAGTTCAGGGGTGGCCTAGTATGTTTGTATGATCTTTGTAGTTTGATACTTACATCTGTAAGTACTAGGTTGTTTCTCAGTGATCGGAAGTGTTTGAAAGCATTCGAAAATGTATTGAGTCACCAGTGACTCAAGTGAAATATTCAGTTCAGGGGTGGCCTAATGTGTGTGTATGATCTTTGTAGTTTTATACTTACATCTGTAAGTACTAGGTTGTTTCTCAGTGATCGGAAGTCTTTGAAAGCATTCGAAAATGTCTTGAGTCCCCAGTGACTCAAGTGAAATATTCAGTTCAGGGGTGGCCTAATGTGTGTGTATGATCTTTGTAGTTTTATACTTACATCTGTAAGTACTAGGTTGTTTCTCAGTGATCGGAAGTATTTGAAAGCATTCGAAAATGTATTGAGTCACCAGTGACTCAAGTGAAATATTCAGTTCAGGGGTGGCCTAGTATGTGTGTATGATCTTTGTAGTTTTATACTTACATCTGTAAGTACTAGGTTGTTTCTCAGTGATCGGAAGTATTTGAAAGCATTCGAAAATGTATTGAGTCACCAGTGACTCAAGTGAAATATTCAGTTCAGGGGTGGCCTAATGTGTGTGTATGATCTTTGTAGTTTGATACTTACATCTGTAAGTACTAGGTTGTTTCTCAGTGATCGGAAGTATTTGAAAGCATTCGAAAATGTCTTGAGTCACCAGTGACTCAAGTGAAATATTCAGTTCAGGGGTGGCCTAATTTGTTTGTATGATCTTTGTAGTTTGATACTTACATCTGTAAGTACTAGGTTGTTTCTCAGTGATCGAAAGTCTTTGAAAGCATTCGAAAATGTCTTGAGTCACCAGTGACTCAAGTGAAATATTCAGTTCAGTGGTGGCCTAATGTGTGTGTATGATCTTTGTAATTTTATACTTACATCTGTAAGTACTAGGTTGTTTTTCAGTGATCGGAAGTCTTTGAAAGCATTCGAAAATGTCTTGAGTCACCAGTGACTCAAGTGAAATATTCAGTTCAGGGGTGGCCTAATTTGTTTGTATGATCTTTGTAGTTTGATACTTACATCTGAAACTAGTAGGTTGTTTCTCAGTGATCGAAAGTCTTTGAAAGCATTTGAAAATGTATTGAGTCACCAGTGACTCAAGTGAAATATTCAGTTCAGGGGTGGCCTAATGTGTGTGTATGATCTTTGTAGTTTGATACTTACATCTGTAAGTACTAGGTTGTTTCTCAGTGATCGGAAGTATTTGAAAGCATTCGAAAATGTCTTGAGTCACCAGTGACTCAAGTGAAATATTCAGTTCAGGGGTGGCCTAGTATGTTTGTATGATCTTTGTAGCTTGATAGTTGCATCTGAAAGTACTTAGACATTTTGGTCACAAAGTTTGTGTTGTAGTTTGATTTGCACACAGCGCACAGTTTACTATATAAGTCGCCGCCACTGTAAGTTATTACATACATTGGTTCCAATTATGAAAGGTCATGTAAGTTTATTAATGAGAACCCTTTCATAATTTTTCATTTTTTGAATTTCATTATAACACTAACACTGTAGTAGGAGTGATATCACTTTCTGAAAAGTGAGGCAAACAATGTACATAAGCTTCATTTGAAGAAACATTGAAACACCCAACATCATGCCATTTCTCAGGTTTTTCGTTCTGTCCGGTTATCTCATGTCGATGATTTTGGGAAAAGAGGCGATAACGCTTTCTGCGGTGAAACAGTTTTATTTGCGGAGGTTCAAGCGAATCGTTCCTGTGTTCTACACAATTGTATTCCTAGTTTTTCTGGGTGAGTCAATGGAAATTCACGGTCATGTCTTATTTGTAAAGAACATTTGGGAGAATGATTCTCCCAGTTTGGATGAAAGATACTTCGTTCTCTCAGAGTGCCGGAAACATCGGTAGTAAAAGCAACTTTTCCAAAAACCATGGCTGATATTGACATTATATAATTGTAAGAATGGTTCGCAATAAAGTGAACAAACGGATGAAATAGGCGGTACACAAATTAATTACTCATTTATATGTTATTACGTATATTGGTTGTGATCAACTTGATCTACCACATTGTTTTCAGGGTGTTACAAACTTCTCGCCCAAACGGACAAAAAACAGCTGCTCACTGATCTGAAGTGGACTATTCCTTTCGTTTCGAATGTTCAGCCAATCTACCAAGCAGACGGGTACTGGGATCAGGTACGCGCGTCTGCGTCTCCTTGATCTACACACTCTCTCATCAAATAATGGCTCGCTCCACATTCAGAATCATTAGCGCCAATTTGTGCTGCATTGGCCAGCTACGACAGCGAGAGAGCATGCAAATCAAGGAGGCCGCAGACAGAAGACTGTCTGTGTCTCTCTGACCTGCACACACTCTCGTCAAGGCCGCTACAAGTGTGGCCAGCCAACTGTCTGGGAGCTGATTAAGTGATGAGCAATTCAGTCGTCGGAAGTTTTTCAGATGGAAAGAAGGCTGTATTGTATTTTTGATAGGTTTGCCGTATGTTTACGGTATGTTCCAGTCTAATTCGAGGTTTTCTGTTTTTGACATCGAACTATGACATAGACTTGTCACTACAGTTTTGTTGCATCTATGTAAATGTTGATTTGTTCCAGATTCTATCCTATCGCTTCCTAGTGCATGCTTGGTCACTCGGAGTCGAACTTCAATTCTATTCAATTGTTCCGCTTATTTTCGGAGTTGGACAGTATTTGGGAGACAGATCGAAATGGTCAGTTTTTGTAGATATCCCGGACAGTTCAGTTTAGTCACTTTCCATTTCTCATCGCCCCTGTTTATCTCTCTCTCTCCCTCTCTCTCCCTCTCTCTCTCTCTCTCTCTCTCTCTCTCTCTCTCTCGCGTTCTTTCTCCTTCTCCATCTATTGATCTTCATTTCTCTTTCGCTCTCTTGGTATAATTCTATTTCTCTCCTTGTTAACTCATGTTTTGAAGGTTCTACATGACGTTGGTGGTCTCGTCACTTCTTTTTCAAATTTATTCTCGTCCGAAGATTTCATACGGTTTGCTTCATTGCAGGTACAGTTTTGAGACACATCTATCGCATATACACTGTTAGTCAATTGCACAGTCACGTGAAACTAGTTTAACCTTATAATGCTCTGGGACAGCTCGAAAACACGAAACACCGGGTATATTTTTGTTTTCCCCGTGATTTGTTTCCAGAATATGGCAGTTTCTCATCGGCGTTGTGCTCAGAGATACGTTTTTCCCCAAAGACAAACACGTCTATCGTTCCATTGAGGATGGAGGTGGGAATAGCTTTTTTGTTGGTTTAATGTAGAATGTGATGGTAGTTTCACGCATTTGCTTATGCATTTTCGCTAAGGAATAGTAAACAAGGAATAAGAGAGGGGGGGGGGGGGGAGGAAGGGGGGAGATTTTCCACCATTTGACGAATAGTAGGGATAGCATTTACCAGCTTTTTACTCGACTTTGATGTTCATTAAATCGGGTCAAGTATAGGGGACTGCTCATAGTAGTTCTGTTGCTTCCATGTATAACGAAAGTGGTTGATTTTGACTGAAGATCAAACTACAAACACACCAGATCAGACCGAGATGTACTGTTTCAATCAATACTTCTGTAGCAAATAAAAGACATTTTGTAGCTCAATACGAATTCCGCATGTATCAACGTTTGTATGTAACAAAACATGTAAGAATCACGTGTGAGATCACAAGTAGAATAGAGAAAGGACGCAAATAAAATGGAATTTTCGATATGTGTACCGTAAAAAATGTAGTGTAACCAAGTTACTGTTCATGTGCAAGAAAGTTGTGTGTCTTCAGCAGAATATTCCGAGCCGAGTCCGTTTCCATTTTCGCAAGTTTTGTGTAATGTGTCGGTGGTGTTGCTGGTGGCAATAGTTGGACTCAGCCCAGTCTGGGTCACTCAGACCGAAATGAGGTATAGTTGCCATTTCTCCAAGACAGACAGCAAGAAGCTCGATCGATTAAGCGATGCAGGGCGAACGGTCGTCGATTACTTGCTAAAAGATGAGAGAGTGTGTAGATCAAAAGTATATGAGTATATGTATATGTATATGTATATGTATATGTATATGTATGACACTTGGTTTTCACGTATGCAAGTGAGCACTCTTTCACACAAAATTACTGAAATACGCGTGAGATATTGTTAAAATAAAGTATAGCAGAAAACATAGAATGAAACGGAAGCTTCCTTACCAGACCAATTGGACCAGAATTCCAGATCCCCTTGGGGTCATATACAATCGTAATTGTAAAATCAGTCTTGCGTCTTGAATCTTGAATCGTGAATCCAAAATAGAAAACATATAACAAACTTGCTTAAAATTGATATTTTAAAAATACTTTTTTGATTCGTATCTAAATCGAAAGAACTCACGAACAATTACATTTTAAATTTTGTAATATCGCGCACGCGCGCACGCGACGCGACAAAAATTTTGAAAGTAGGTTTTATCGGACAAAAATTGGAGAACGGATGTAATCATACTTGCTGAAGCCGAATACTATTTTAAATTTTTGAACACGCGTGCACGCGACGCGACAGAATTCTTAAAATGGTACAAAAACGTACGAAACTCGACGAACGGGTGTAGTTAACACAACTTTCCAAATGTACATGTTGGGCGTTAAATTTTTATTGCGTTGTGGCTGTTGTACAAATGCACACAACATAACACCCAGAAACTTTTTTGAGTTCTCCATTTTGCATCCTCGCATCCCGAATTTTAAAAATTTTCGGAACGTGTGATGTTCATAACTTCAAAGCTTGATAAAAGGGTCGTGCAAAATCAAACGGGCCAAAAAATCATGTACTACTCATCTACAACGAGCTATTCCGTCCAAATCACTCACTTACACCTACCATTATTTAACACTAATATTGATTATCGATTATTTACCTAGGGCGTTTTCAACGAAAATTTCACTTTTAAAACGTGTTTTTCTCGAAAAACGCCCCCCCTAGCTCCTATTTTGAACAGAACGTTTCCATAGCAGAATTTTGTGATCTACATTTTAACGTGCGCGAAATTTGCATATCTTGTGAATTTCGCCCGTAAATCAGACAATACGGACCAAAAATCCGTTATTTTTGATTTGGGAGCTTCGTTTTTCTTGGAATCGTCTAATTTTTGACATACCACGTGAGAGCCCTATTCGAAATCTACCATGAATTTTTGAACGGAAACAGTGCACGAAATCGTGCATTGTTCGTGCACTCGTTCCGTACCTTGATGCACGATTAAAATCGTACAATTTAACACACACCAATGTGTTTCTCATACTCGATTTACCCCATAACGGGGACATATTCAAGTTTTAACACCATACAACCGAGATATAGCCGTTTCAAAAATTTAAAAAGTTTGCGGTCCCCTTGGGGTCATATACAATCGTAATTGTAAAATCAGTCTTGCGTCTTGAATCTTGAATCGTGAATCCAAAATAGAAAACATATAACAAACTTGCTTAAAATTGATATTTTAAAAATACTTTTTTGATTCGTATCTAAATCGAAAGAACTCACGAACAATTACATTTTAAATTTTGTAATATCGCGCACGCGCGCACGCGACGCGACAAAAATTTTGAAAGTAGGTTTTATCGGACAAAAATTGGAGAACGGATGTAATCATACTTGCTGAAGCCGAATACTATTTTAAATTTTTGAACACGCGTGCACGCGACGCGACAGAATTCTTAAAATGGTACAAAAACGTACGAAACTCGACGAACGGGTGTAGTTAACACAACTTTCCAAATGTACATGTTGGGCGTTAAATTTTTATTGCGTTGTGGCTGTTGTACAAATGCACACAACATAACACCCAGAAACTTTTTTGAGTTCTCCATTTTGCATCCTCGCATCCCGAATTTTAAAAATTTTCGGAACGTGTGATGTTCATAACTTCAAAGCTTGATAAAAGGGTCGTGCAAAATCAAACGGGCCAAAAAATCATGTACTACTCATCTACAACGAGCTATTCCGTCCAAATCACTCACTTACACCTACCATTATTTAACACTAATATTGATTATCGATTATTTACCTAGGGCGTTTTCAACGAAAATTTCACTTTTAAAACGTGTTTTTCTCGAAAAACGCCCCCCCCTAGCTCCTATTTTGAACAGAACGTTTCCATAGCAGAATTTTGTGATCTACATTTTAACGTGCGCGAAATTTGCATATCTTGTGAATTTCGCCCGTAAATCAGACAATACGGACCAAAAATCCGTTATTTTTGATTTGGGAGCTTCGTTTTTCTTGGAATCGTCTAATTTTTGACATACCACGTGAGAGCCCTATTCGAAATCTACCATGAATTTTTGAACGGAAACAGTGCACGAAATCGTGCATTGTTCGTGCACTCGTTCCGTACCTTGATGCACGATTAAAATCGTACAATTTAACACACACCAATGTGTTTCTCATACTCGATTTACCCCATAACGGGGACATATTCAAGTTTTAACACCATACAACCGAGATATAGCCGTTTCAAAAATTTAAAAAGTTTGCGGTCCCCTTGGGGTCATATACAATCGTAATTGTAAAATCAGTCTTGCGTCTTGAATCTTGAATCGTGAATCCAAAATAGAAAACATATAACAAACTTGCTTAAAATTGATATTTTAAAAATACTTTTTTGATTCGTATCTAAATCGAAAGAACTCACGAACAATTACATTTTAAATTTTGTAATATCGCGCACGCGCGCACGCGACGCGACAAAAATTTTGAAAGTAGGTTTTATCGGACAAAAATTGGAGAACGGATGTAATCATACTTGCTGAAGCCGAATACTATTTTAAATTTTTGAACACGCGTGCACGCGACGCGACAGAATTCTTAAAATGGTACAAAAACGTACGAAACTCGACGAACGGGTGTAGTTAACACAACTTTCCAAATGTACATGTTGGGCGTTAAATTTTTATTGCGTTGTGGCTGTTGTACAAATGCACACAACATAACACCCAGAAACTTTTTTGAGTTCTCCATTTTGCATCCTCGCATCCCGAATTTTAAAAATTTTCGGAACGTGTGATGTTCATAACTTCAAAGCTTGATAAAACACTGTAAAGATAAAACCGGCGTTCTACTACAGTAGCGACACCGTACTACTGCAGTTTTACTGGTAGTGTTACTGCAGTATCACCAGTCGTAAAACGGTAGTAGTACGGTGTCGCTACTGCAGTAAAACGCCAGTAAAGTTGTAGTTCAACTGCAGTAAAACAGCAGTAAAATTATTTCGAATTATCGAAAATAAAACACTTAAAAATTATTTTTTTTATAAAACAAAACTTAATTATCTTTTCATGGCACCTCTAGTATCTAGTCCTCACGTACTAAATACTAAGTTCGCTTCAGAGGTGAAAAGTACCTCAAACTTGGGTAATTAAACCGAAAACAGCCAGAAGCCGGCTGAGCAGTCTCGCAGACATCCGTATCTAGTATAGGTATCACGTGTGGTATTAGATATCTAGTTCATTTCTGAGGTTACTTGAGATACATCACCGATTTACTGGTAGTAATCGTGATTCAACGTTACCACAAGTTTACCACTGAATCGCGGGACGTTTACGATCATATCACCACAGTTTAACTGTTACTACCGTTCTACCAGTGTCTTAACTGTGGGCTAGAAGTTCCTATGAAAGGGTCGTGCAAAATCAAACGGGCCAAAAAATCATGTACTACTCATCTACAACGAGCTATTCCGTCCAAATCACTCACTTACACCTACCATTATTTAACACTAATATTGATTATCGATTATTTACCTAGGGCGTTTTCAACGAAAATTTCACTTTTAAAACGTGTTTTTCTCGAAAAACGCCCCCCCTAGCTCCTATTTTGAACAGAACGTTTCCATAGCAGAATTTTGTGATCTACATTTTAACGTGCGCGAAATTTGCATATCTTGTGAATTTCGCCCGTAAATCAGACAATACGGACCAAAAATCCGTTATTTTTGATTTGGGAGCTTCGTTTTTCTTGGAATCGTCTAATTTTTGACATACCACATGAGAGCCCTATTCGAAATCTACCATGAATTTTTGAACGGAAACAGTGCACGAAATCGTGCATTGTTCGTGCACTCGTTCCGTACCTTGATGCACGATTAAAATCGTACAATTTAACACACACCAATGTGTTTCTCATACTCGATTTACCCCATAACGGGGACATATTCAAGTTTTAACACCATACAACCGAGATATAGCCGTTTCAAAAATTTAAAAAGTTTGCGGTCCCCAGCCTCTTATATACAATGCAATATGTCTTTTTTCGTGTGTTCCGTGTGCGCCCGGCGGTGGCGTCACCGCCACAATTGTCATCATTCAACACCGAATTCATGATAAAATGAGTCAAAATTCATATTTTTTCAAATATTTTTTTTTGATTCGTATCTAAACTAAAAAAGCTACTCAACTATCATAATAATTTTTTCATATTATAGTGGTATTATTGAGTTTTTGACAAACGTAATATTTGACGCGCTAATCAAAACGTTCTGTTCGTAATCAAAGTGAGCGAGAAAGTTGTTTTAAATTGTACGTTTTTGATGGACTACAATGTAAAAAGATCTTATCTTTCGAATGGTATAACTTTTAAACTCCACAAACTTGTAGTTTTCGAGTTACACAGCTCGTTTCGAAATGTTTCAGTTTTATCATTTTGAGACGCTTTGTAAACTGAGTCGTAACTCATGCCAATTGTAACGTTATCAGTAAAAATTTGTTTCTCCCCCTTGCCTGGAACATCTTCTTTCTGAAAATGTTAACAAAGTTTTGTTATGATGTTTGAGTTGTGCGTATCAGGTTGTTCCCGCAAATTTAGGCCACGAAAAAGGCCGCAAATTTTTACTAATAATTCTCGTGTTCAGTCAGTTTTCAATATTTTTTCATGAAATAAACGGCATAGAAGTCAGAACTCACTTTTAGAAAAGAAAATACTACTCATTTCTCGTAAAAGTCAATATGAAAAATGTTAGTACCTTATTGTTTAGGCGGGACTGCATCAAACAGTTTTAACTCAAATACAACAAATTGATTATTATCTGGTAGAGAAAATTATCATGTATGTCTCTGTGAAATTTCATGGAATGATCTACATGAAGAGTCCATCAAGATCGTGAAACTTAGCGCGTAACCAAATGTAGGTGTGCATAGCTGGCGTTTACTGTGCCATAGGCACAGTGGAACAGCGTAATTAGCAATTGTAATACGTGCTATGTGAAACACAAATCATGGTCAGTCATGTTTGACAGCTTGTAACGATAACGCATGTTTTACTACCTCAGCGAAATACGTTGGCAGGTCTTACAAAAACGTGAAACATTTCAGCAGTAAGTTAGCACGTGTTAAATTCAACGAAATACGTTGGTAGACGTTACAAAACGTGAAAAATTATATCAGTAAGTTAACACGTGTTAATATCAAGAAAATACGTTGGCAGGCCCTACAAAAACGTGGATATCTTTGACAGTACAATGGCACGTGTTGAATTCAACGGAATACGTTGGTTGGCGTTACACAACGCAAACATTTTAGCAGTAAGTTAAAACGTGTTAAATTTAACGAGTTACGTTGGTAGGCCTCACAAAAACGTGGATATTTTTGACGGTACAATGGAACGTGTTCAATTCAACGGAATACGTTCGTAGGCGTTACACAACGTGAAACATTTTAGCAGTAAGTTAAAACGTGTTAAATTTAACGAATTACGCTGGTAGGCCTCACAAAAACGTGGATATTTTTGACGGTACAATGGCACGTGTTGAATTCAACGGAATACGTTCGTAGGCGTTACACAACGTTCTGACAGAACGCGCGCGCATGCACGCGACGCGACATCGATGTTTCGCCAACCCATGGCACGGGCTTCGTATAACGGAGAATAGTCATGTTTGGTATCGTTTTGTACAGAATTATACGAGTAATATACAAGATTTACAACTGCTAGACGCCGCAGGCGTCTAGTCCCCTTGGGGTCATATACAATCGTAATTGTAGGGAGAGAGGGCGCAATCAGCTGATATTGATTAGCGACCCTCGAATGGTATCGAAACAATATGTGTCAAAAGTCACGTAGAGTACAAATGATCATATAGCACACAAAGAACGATCAATGTGGTATTGGGTTTTAGCAATACCCAACAGTCTCAAAAACATTAATTTTACCATGTTTCAATTTGAAAACGGACTAATTTTTGTCGATTAGTTCGGACTTTACTGGTGATGTGAGACTTGTTCAGGTGCCGGTGGGAGTGGCGGTTACTTCCGCGGAGGTTCGCACTCCAGCAGGACGCCGCCATTTGGAGGCGCTGGTCAAGCTACGGGATACAACCAGAACGGCAGATATCGAATGGTTAGTTGATAATCGATTGGACTGGAAAACATATTCACTCAATTGATTCCTTGAAGAAAATCAATTATTTTGTGAAATTGGGAGAGTACGTGACTTCTCAGAAAATTATGTACATTGCAAACTGTTGCTAGTGGAGCTACTATCTTGTTCAGTGTACAACATTCTGTGTACATTTGTTTCGTGTAGTGGCTACACCTATACCTAGCTTGTTAGATCGCGACTTTGTAGTTAAGTTTATTCTTTCTACTAGTTTTCATGAGAAGCATGTAAGAACTTAGGCATTTCACGTTTATTCTCATTGTTAACAGTTAGTGGGTCAGCCTGATTGGGTTTTGTGATAATCTGACTTTTGTGTTCTACCTTCTTAATAAAATATATTGTATTTGCAGCAACCGAACGACTATGCTCAGTTCAACAATATGCATTTGAATGATATGCAGATGAATGCAATGCAAATGGCTCCGCCTGACTATCAACAACAACAACAACAAATAGGACAACAACAACAAATGGGACAACAACAACAAATGGGACAGCAACAGCAGCAGCAGGCTTATGGTCGGTTCTACTCTAATGTGTGGTGTTTATTTGTTGAAGTAAGCTCAGAACTTATGGTCATGCAATAACCAGGGTTGTAATTTTTAATAGTTAAAATACCCTGTCAAAATGGCGCTGACCCTAGCAGATTTTTGATCCTTTTTTGAACTTCTCTTCTTGTACTTCTCTTCTGTCTGAAACGCGATAAACTAGAGAAATAATCATATTTGCAAAGTTGTCATACCAATCTTCAGGTGATACACGCTCATTTTAGTTGCAGTGGCATTTAACTACCTATGGTTGTTTTCCGTTGATTTGATGGCTTGGTACCATCCAATAGAACTAGGTTCTAGGTAGATTGAAAAGAACGTTTAGCAATCGGCTGATAACAGATGTCACGTGTATCTGGGAGCTCACTTCACCTAAGGAGTTTGTTTGAGAGTTCAGATTAGGGTTGTTAATCGAGTTCAAAATTTCGAGTTTTCGAGTTTTGGGAAATTTCGAGTTTCGAGTTCGAGTTTAACAACCCTAGTTCAGATAGTTTACTATTACGATTGTTGTATTGTTATTCCATAAAGTTCGCTTTTCGCAAAGCAAGTCCATACGGTTGTCTGTCACCTTCACCTCACAGTGTTTGTAGTTTGATTCCGTTGTTTTTCATTTGAAAATGCGAAGTATCGGCGTGTATTCGTATCAAACTACAACAAATATTTGGTTTTTCCCTATAGTGTTCCTTTCAGTGCACACCTTCTCTGACGGCCAGGTCTCCGTGCCGGGATTGAGTTATGCGGGAGCAAAGTACGCGGCCGAATGCAAGACGAATATCAGTGGAACCATGCAGCGAATACTGACCGATAGAGGTGGGTCGGCAAATTGTAGAATTGTAGTTTGTAGTCTTGGTGTTAAGAATTGTGAGATCTTACCCGTTTTTTATTGTTCTCAGACATGATGGGGAATAGGTTTTGCCGTAGTTTTGTCATCTCTTTCACAGTTTCTATGGCCAATTAAGCGAGCTCACCAAACTATTACATACGTTTGCCGAACTGGGTGGCCACTGGCCAGTTTGGTAGATTGAAGAAGAGTCAGTTCTTCAATTAAGGTAACCAATCGGGTACGCAGCTAACCTGAAAAGGGTTACAAAAACCGGTTCCATTGCCAACTGGCAAAGATGGTATTCATAGCTCTTCTTATTGGTTATTAGATTGGAGATTGCTTGTTAGTTGACACCTCAACATCTACACCGCCCAGGGTTCCTCACCGCTAACCGTTGACTATTCTACAAGGGAGTAGTTTTGTAAACAAATCATTGGATTTCGAGAAATTCATTGTATTTCTCAATATCTCTTCGTTTTCAGAACTGAGTCTGTTCAACCTGGGTATAATATGTATACACATGCCATAACTGGTTCATATCTTGGTTCATTTTCTAGGTTATGAGATTGCGTGTTAGTTGCTACCTTAAAGCAGGATGATTATGTGATGCAATCCCGTGTCAACGGTCCTTTAAACTGCAATTGAAAAATGTATTGCAGTTTAAAGGACTGAAGCGTTGCGATTGGACCACATAATCGTCCTTCTTTAACATCTCTTCGTTTTCAGAACTGAGTCTTCCGAACCTGGCTCTGCCAACCCAGGTGCAGCCGGTTGGTACGGGAACCGAAGTGACAGTGGTTAGGACGGGCGCCGGGGTCTATCTCAGACTGCTCAACGGAATTATACTCGATGCTACTGGATCTATCTATGATATTGGTATGTTATTAGACTTGTTAAAGGCGAACTCCTTCAGAGTTGAAAACGCGATTTTTGCCCAAACTCGAAATTTCGAACATGAACATATGTCTTTTTGCGGTCTTAGTCTTATTCAGGTTTTTGAGTATTTAAGGCGTCAGTAGTCGATTGCAGTATGATTTTGTTCACAGTGAGATGTTGCCCTCTCGTTCATAATGATGTATCGTGTTGTATTTTGTTTATTCCAGGTGCCGCCTTCCCCGTGTCAAACGTCACTCCTCCATCTCAACAACAACAACAAATGACGTCATCGGCCGCCTCGGTGCCCCAGATGACTGTCAAGCGGGAGTCGGTGAAGCCGGAAGTTATCGATTTGGACTAGATTATTGATTTATCGATTATAGCTGCCTGATTTCGGTTTTCTATCTTTCTCGCCCGGTGATTCGTTGACCAATTATCTACAAACTGGGAATTTTCGTTGACTTTGGTCGGGTAGTTATGAATTTGCGGTGGTAACCGTTCGGATCTTGTACTTTGAGTTGTAGGAGTTGTAGTTTGACCTGTGATACGTTTTCATAAGTCCCGCCCCCACAATCCAGTTTACGTGTGTTGTACGTGAGTCATTTTCAACGGTCATTATTTGATCTACTTTTGTATCTTTCCGTGTATTCTTAGCTGCAGGTGAAAGATTTCATGTACATGTGATTGTTTTTCTTCATTTCTGAACTATTATCAATAGTTTTCTTGTATCATCTTTTTTCCATTTTGCATGTTTCTATGTGTTTTCAAACGTCTTGTGACCATATATTTCATTTGAGTTCCCCACACATGTTTGTTCATAGTGCTACTTTGTATGGTGACCCCGTAGAATTGGTTTATTTTGCGAACCCTAATGTCCATGACATTTACCCGTATTATAGTTCACTTGGTGATACTTTGGTAGATTTTGGCCTATTTCAAGTTTCTTCGTCCTTTTTGTGGTTTTTCATTGCAATTATTCCCGTTTACTGGTTTTTAGCCGACTTTTTGTAATAGAATTAAGGTGGATTCGGGAATATTTGTACTATGTAACATATTATTGTTAGCATGCTTAGATGACTCTTTACCGTTGTAGCATTACAATAGCGATCTCTCTCAGATTACTGTTATCAAAAACTATTCTAAGTTAGAATCTTGTCCAATTATGTTAGAAGTTGAAGTTGTAATAAACATTTGTTCGAATTTAGTGTTTCTGAACAAAGTGCGAAAAAATCTAGATCAAGTGCGAGGTAGATGAAAATATAGTTTGTTCCACCCAGTTATAACCCTCTACAGTAATCTGCTCAAACTTCCATGGAAAAGTTTAGAATGTTGTGGTTTTTAGATTTTCTCCAAGTTTTGGTAGTGTCTTCTGCACACTGCACCTTCACTTCTACAATCTCTAAAAGTTTGAAACCATAATAATTAGTTAATCATTAGAAATAGCCTTCTGAATATTTGACGGATTACTGTAGAAGGACATCGATTGGTGAAATAGAGTATATCCAAGCTGTAAACCGGAAACGGATAAGTTGACCCATATGAGTACGTTTTTGGTTTTTCACAAGGTTACTTTTTCAACTTAGAAACATTGGCGGCAATTTTTTGCTATTGGCCGGCTACAAAAGCGAGAGAGCATGGTGAGGTAGTCTGCGTCTCTCTGACCTGTACACTCTCCTGTCGCTCCTGAGAATGTAATTTTCAAGTTTTTTTCTCTATTTTGCCTATGGTATTATTGCAGTTCAAAGGACCGTTGGCACGGGATCGGTCCCATAATCGTCCTATTCATCCCCACTTATTTCACTTTGTATATGATCTGCTTCGGTGGGTTCGGTTCGGTTCTTCAGTAACCGCGGTGCGCGGTTTGATATAGTTCGCTACTATCGCTCGTGTTCATTAGATAGTGAGGTTTATATGACTGTCTTCCATGTATTACAACCCTCCCACCATTGTAGTTATATTGATTTTGTCGATAGAATAGAACGGCACTCGCTGGCCTTACAAACACTTCTAGATGTGTGCCATTCTTCAGTTTCTATTATACTGTTTTAATTCCTGTCAACCTGTACGAATTGGTCATGTTTTCACATGTCCTATTTCTTTTAATCTTACAATTTTACACCCATTTTAACTCATAGGGTTCACGTGTAATTTCTCAGTTTCATGGGGTTTTACATACTGACAAGTAAGTATACTTATCATACCCCTCTCTTTTATCAGAAAATCACTTTTTGCATGTTTGTACTTATTTTTTCCTCCCATTTCAAGTATTGTAGGTTCGAAATAAGTTTTTGGAAACAGATGTTCTTCTTCTTCTTTACACAAGCCGGATAAAATAGCTTGATAGCTTGATAAAATGAAACTCGATAAACAACACTTTCAAGAAACTAAATCTCAACAAAGTTATTTAGTTGTTTTCTCACTGTCTGAAACTAGGCTAATTAGTGTTACGTTCAATTTAGTTTTTCCGTAATGAGTTTTCATTCTTTTCACTTAGCAAGGTCGCAATTTGGAATCTAGTAAGAACTATGTAATTAGTTAGTTCGTGATTCACATGTTCGGCGAGGTATCAATGTTGTTAGGCACTAGGAAAGGTTAAGTGTTAAAGGGGGACAGAAAGGAAAATTAATATCGAAGAGCTGGTCAAGATGAAGCGATATATCATTTTTTATTCAAACTAACAAACCTATTTTGCTAACGGTTTCCATGTCTTATGCTGTTTTGGCGCACGCAAGGCTGTGTTTAGGTACCCCGGGGTACCTAAACTAGCTTTCCATTCTGGTCCCTTTAAGGTTGTATATAGTGTTAGCTCTTTCCGAAGCAAGCTAATACGATGGTTGATCTTCTCGCTGTGTTATTCTGCACTATGCCTCTATTCTAGTCTTGGTGAAAAAATGTAACCGGTTTTTTGGTAACCTAACCGGTTTTCGGTAACCCTTTTCTCAGGTAACCTTAGTAGGTAACCGGTCGGTAACCGAAAATGAAGAAGCGATTACCTGTCCATCCAATGTAAAACGTGATTTTTACCGTTAGTTTGTACGGTGACCGGATTTCATTTCTGGGTGACCTACCGGTTACCTGTGAGGTAACCCTAAAAAGGTTACCAAAAACCCGGTTACATATAGAACTGGCCTCTAGTCTTCTTTTATACATTCTGTTTCACTTTCATATTATTTGAATTATGCTTTCATTCGTTGCAGACAGAAAATGTCTAATCGTAATGCCATTGCAATTGATTTGGGCACAACTTCCACCCGAGTTTCACTGTTCAGAAACGAAAAGGTTGAAATCATCGCTAATCATCCCGGTTGGTTTACAAGTTTTCATCACAAGTAAAAAAAAACAGAAAAAAGTACAAAGCCAAATTGCTCAATATTATCCAACCATATTTTTATCCACTAAAGTCTTTGCATTAGTACTGAGTCGCCTACAGTTAGATTACAAAACTTCAAACCTGTTTCAGTGGCGTGAATATTAACAAAGTTGTTAACAATTTTCGCATTAAGGTCCAATCATCTATAACAAAAAATGTTCGAACTCTCTTCTGATAAAGTTAAAGTTTTCATTAGATAACAACGCTTGTAATATTCGAGAGTGTACTGTAGGAGTCGCAGTAGGAAAGATTGGGACTATAGGAGTATTCACGAGAAGCCTCTGAAACACACCATACTTTAGGAACTTTTTTCACGTCGTATGCCGTCAATTTCAGGTAAATTTCCATAGAACAGAGTGGGAGATTACTCGAGATTCATGTGGTTCAACTAGTGAATCGAAATGTTCAAATTAAATACAGGTCCCAAAAGTGTCGCAAAGGAACTGCGAGTAATTTCGCCATTCTAAGGTTCCCTACAGTCTACAGTATCCATTAGAGAAGAGGGGGAGATCAAAAGTTTCTCGCGCGAAATCTCGGCTGAGATGCTGGAGACGATCAAAAAAGTCGCCGAGACTCATATCGGAGAGTCAGTGAAGGTTTGATATTTTTCATAAGAACTAGTAATTTTTCTGAATTCTAGAAAAAAAAACCGTTAAGAAGTGTTGGGATTAGTCTTTGAGCTCAGTTTGATAGAGTAAACAGAATCAATCGGAATGTAAGAGTTATCGATTCTTTGGGCTCTTTCTATATTGGTGTTTTTTTCTAGTAACGCGCCACGCGACAGCCTCACGTTCAAAATTCCAACTGTGTATCCTGTTGGTCTCAACTAGAGTATAAGTCGGAAGTTACGTGTTTTCTCAATCTATTCTGGTTGATTGGTATTTATCCAGATTCAATAAGTATTCTTATTCTATGGGCTCACTTTTCTCCACGTAAACGATTCAGCGTGATTCATGCTGCCCCATCCCGATATGATTGTATTCTCCATTCATCTTCTATAGTCAAAATTTGCTGATTTCTTTTGGTCTTGAAACACATTCCCTCTACTTCGAAAATTTCACTAAATATGCTTGTTATTGTACTTAACAGAGAGCTGTTATCACAGTGCCAGCTTATTTGACCTACTCGTAACCAACATCCCTTGTTTTTTTCTAGTTCAAACTACAATTTAGTCATAGTCAAGATAAAAGTACAACTTAGCCGTGGTCGAGGTCAAACTACAATTATACTTTACAGGACGTCGTTATCACTGTGCCAGCTACCTTCTCCTACTCGCAACGTCAATCTGTCAGAGAAGCTGGTTTGAAGGCGCGGCTCAATGTGCTGCGGCTCATCGACTCCTCAACTGCTGCAGCTCTTGCTCTTGGTCTGAACAAGAAAAATGAAGGAGAACGCACTCTGCTCATCTGCGATATTGGAGGTTCTCTCTTCATCTTCCTTTTCTCCCGCTTCTACCATTTCCCCTTTCTAGTGTTTTTAGTCGAATCTAACCTCCTTTCCCTCATTTTCTCTGCCTGTCTTTTCTTTCTCAGCATTTCTTTGTATCACTCCAGAGGTCCCAGACTATATATCTGGTTGTATACTTTTACCATCTGCCGATTTCAGATGGTTCCCCGAGTATCTTTCTTTCTCTTCCCTCTCTTTCTCTCTTTTTATCTCTCTCGCCCCAGATCCCTCTCTCTATCTCCCTTTCCAGGTGGTTCGCTAAGTGTCTCACTGGTTCACATTACCAACGGGATCTTCGAAGTGAAATCGACCGCCGGCGACCCTCGTTTGGGAGGAGAAGACTTCGACAACCGGCTGGTCAACCACTTCATCGCAGAGTTCAGGTAGATAGGGAGAGAGAGAAAGAGAAGAGAGAGAGAGAGAAAGAGAAAGAGAGAAAGAAAAGGAGAAGAAGAGAGGTAGCCTACTAGTCAACCACTTCATAGCAGAGTTCACAAAGATAGGGAGAGAGAGAGAGAGAGGAAGAGAAGAGAGAGAGAGAAAGAGAAGGAGAAGGAGAATGAGAAGGAGAGAGGTACCCTAATGGTCAACCACTTCATCGCGTTCAGGCAATGATACTAATAACAAAAAAATAATATATATTACGAAGAAAGTGTAACAACTGTACGACAACTGAACTCATCTATTAATCACAATGAAAAACTCAAAAAATATGGTCCATAAAAATACTACAACTTCTGAAAGTGATTCTATATGAGGGAAATGATGCGTGACTGAAACCGTATCTCCGAGGTTTAGGTATCTTGACTCAAGTGGTTACGTGTGGGATAGAGAAGAAACGTATACTGTTAGTCAATTGCACAGTCACGTGAAACATGAAACACAGCAGAACTCAGAAACGTGCAATATCAAAGTGCGTGATACCTCATTACAATGCTAACTTCACGTGACTTCAAATTACTTCTAGTATACAACTCTCTGACCCTCTCATTCTCGTAGTTTGTAGTTTGTACAAATTCATCTTTTGTCATTCAGGAGAAGGCACGCTAAGGATCTGACCTCTGACCCGGTGGCTGCTTCTCGTCTGCGAACAGCCTGTGAACAAATCAAGCGAACCCTCTCTCTCGCGTCTGACGCCTCCATCAAAATCGAGTCTCTCTTCGAGGGAATCGACTTCAATACAACCATCAGTCGTCAACGTTTCGAAGAATTGTGTGCTGATCTGTTTCGCGCCTGCATGGACCCCATCGAGAAATGTCTGCGGGACGCGAAAATGGAGAAGTCTGATGTTGATGAGATTGTTCTCGTGGGAGGGTGCAGCGGTATCCCGAAGATCCAGCAACTAACCTCTGATCTCTTTGGGACGGATGTCAGTACTAATCTTCACCCTGAGGAAGCTGTCGCTAGAGGAGCTGCAATTCAGGCAGCTATCTGTTCCGGAGACAAGTCCGTGGGAGACCTGCTGCTGCTCGACGTGACTTCGTGCTCCCTCGGAATAGAAACTGCCGGAGGGGTCATGACCCCGCTGATCAGGAAAAATACCACCTTTCCAATCAAGACGACTCAGACGTTCACCACCTACTCTGACAGCCAGCCGGGTGTCACGATCAAAATCGTGGAAGGAGAGCGCGCTATGACCAAAGACAACCATATGCTCGCTAGTTTTACCATCAACATCCCGCCAGCGCCTAGAAGAGTTCCACAGATTGAAGTTAGTTTTTCCTACGTTATCAACATCTTTGTTTAGCGTTGTACTTCCAACCCCCCCCCCTTGCGGCTTTGCTATGTTGTAGTTTGATGTTGGTGAGTTTTGATCAAAATGCAGATCAAACTACAACCCAGTTGGCGTTGAAATATTTCGCCGAACTTTTGATGTTCGTACAGTTCAAGTACAACCCAAATCGATAGTAACTTTAATGTAAAACTCCGAAACTTTTCGGAAAATTGTTCTGCAACGTCCCCAGAGATAGTTTGCATGCTTTTCTACGTTTTACATAACTTTTCACAACAACATGGTGGTCGTGGTTTCTCTCACGTATTTCACTTAATTTCCAGGTAACGTTCGATATTGATGCCAGCGGTATTCTCAGCGTATCTGCTCTGGATAGAGATACGGGAAACCAGAAGAAACTGACCGTAACTGGCGAGATAATTCGAGTTGCGCAGAAAGAGCCGATTGGTTCCGCGAGGATGCAGTTGGTGCCGTACGTTGGGGAGAAAAATGACTCGAATGAAGGAAAGGTGAGTTATTTTTCTGTTTTCCACATTGCTGTGTTACAGGGAGAACACTTTCCTACTTCAAAGTCAAGTTGACTCAACTCGGTTTTAAAGCTAGATCGAAGCGTGTAAAAAAGAGGGATAGGTGAAAAAGGAAGGGAAAGAGATAGAAAGCAACTACTATTCACTCTGCGCAAGTGAGATGATTCAAACTTGTAAAGTTGCAGTCCTCGCGGAATGCTGTCAGCCAGCCCTCTACTAGCCAGCCTGGCGAGAAAAGAAAGGCAAGTTACGCTATAGGAAGTAGGCAGACCTATACCGATAGTCAACTGCACAGTCAAGTGAATACATTTTGAACACAGCGGAATTCAGAAACGTGCAATAAACTAAGTGTACGAACTTTACGTGATTATTATTCAATCGTCTGGTATAGTGACCTTCCTATGTTTTGCTGAATTTGTGAAGGCATGCGTTTAGTCGCCTTTCTCCAGAAAAAGACTGCAAACATCTCAATTGTTTGAGCAATGCGGCTAGAAGTATTTGAGTACTTGCCATGTGACGAGAGAGTGAGTAGATCAAAGATACGCAGATTAGCCGGCCGCTCGCCAAATGCCCTTTTCGATAAAGTTCTTCGTATGCTGTCAACAAGCCAAAATTTGTTAAAAAACCGAGTGTGTTTTTGATCTACTTATTGATTTTTGGCTTCGGATAAGGATGGTTCTGCCCCAAAAAGGATTAAAGAGGAACCCGAATTGGACGGCGGCGACGACCCGACTGCCAATAACTGTTGCGGACATGACGGAACGACGGTTCTGCCGGGACTGGAACCAAAACAGGAAGTCGAACTGTCCAAGGTGAGGCTTCAACTAGTGTCAGGGTTGATAGAAATGCACATTTAACCCTGTGCTAAACATTAAATGTAGAAAAGGAAAAGTTTATCACGATAAAGAAACATTCTTTGAAAACCCAAACGATCCCTACAGAGCACTAAACACTTTCCAACAATTTTTTATTCGAAACAAATTTGATTTAGAAATCCACACACACCCACATACACACAAACATATTTTTCCTGAATTCACTTTGTTTGAAGAATGAGAGTCGGCCTGTTTAGAATAAGGAGATCACTCAGTCGGTCGTCGGTATGGCGGGCGAGGAACCGACAGATGGCGGGCAACCAGCGGGCGAGACCGGGGCAAGCCAAGAAGAAAATGTTAGTGTGACAAGGGAACAAATCGTCTTTGTAGTTTTATCTCAAAATGCGGTTCTTGGACGCTGGACAATTATTGGACCAATTGGACGAAAAACCTGAGAAAAGTTGTTACTTGTGTCCCATAGAAAAAATTTCACTTGTTTCACCCACTTGTGTCCCTTTTTTTGGAACTGGGTCAGTTCGGAGGTTCCACCAAACATGCTCACTGCTAACCGTTTTGGTGATGTAGACAGTTTGCGGTTGCGTTCGAAAGGAATTGTTTTTACTAGCAACCGAATTGCTCTGGGTCATTGGGCACGAAAAAATCGTTCCGAATGCACATAATCTGACAGTTTTCTCAGGATTAGCATTCAGTCGGTTACTGAATGCTGTTAGTTTTCTCTGCTAAAATATTGGAACTGTATCAAAACATAATTCATATCCTTTTAGATTATACTTTATTTCAGAGCGATTGGCGTGCAAAAAATCGATCGATTATTGACGAGGCTCGATTGGAATTCGACAAGGAGCTCGAAAATCTGCACAAGGTTCGTTCACTGTTCCTCAAATTTATTTCAGAGAGTTATAGTTTGTCTAGGAGAATGCAGTCAATCGCGAAAAGTCTAGCACTGTATCGAATCTTGCGTTACTCATTGTGACCCTTAACAGAATTGTTCTGTACTGTATGAACTATACGCATGATACAAGAAGTGTAAATAAGAAGGTTTTTACATGAAGGTCTCGTAAAGCCGATGGTTTTGTGAGAAAAACCAAGGTCGAAACGATTTTTGAGTTCATCTTTTACTGAGCACATTAATCGAAGTACAACAGCCAAAACGTCCTAGTGACACAAATATATTTCGTTGAAATAAATAATCTAAAGGAATCAACACACTCTCGTAACAGTTTGAGCTTAGCTCACATGAGCGATCCCTCTATATTTGGTGTAAAATTTATAAATTCATGTCTCAAAATATACGACGCAGGGCACAAACCGTTGTGCTATTAGAGCACAGACTCAGCAAGCTTTGGAATCCAAAACATGTGTGCGTAAACAGCGGAAAGTGAGATATACAGTACCCTCCCGCCTTTCCGTTGGCAACGACAATATAGTTACCTTGAAGTGTCCCAGTTTGTTCACATAATAACTTTGTTTCAGTATCTGAACCAGCTGACCGATTCGAGAGAAGAAAGTTTTCTTTCGAATCTGGAGACCGCGGGAAAACTGGCTGGTCTAGCGCGGCTGGTAGGAGAGAAAATGGTGGAAAACTACAAGGAGGCAACTCAACAAATCAGAAATCAAATCAAATCAAAGGAGTCCTGTTTTCATTTTCTCAGAGGGGTTCAACTGATGATGACCCAACCCTCTGAGAAAACCCAAAACCGTCTTGAATCAGGGTCGAAACGGTTTTGAGTACATCTCTTACTGAGCACATTAACCTAATCATACCACCATCCAAAAGTCCTAGTGACACAATTATATTTTGTTCAAATAAAATAACCTAAATCAGAGTCAGTTTGAAAAATAATATAATATAATAATACAATACATGGATGCAATGTAACATGGAACTTTTCACATTGGTAGATACTATGGTTACAGAAACAAAGGGCGTTTCTAGAAGTGAACTACGATAACAATATTGATAAAAATGAGAGTTGTACCAACAGTGAAAGAGTAGAAGGTTCAATATATTCAGCTTTACATATTGGGAGTAGTTTACATTTGCCCCTCACCCTGGTCGAAAATAGGTTGAAAAGGGCCCGTACTGCAATCGCCTCCCACTTTTGGGGGGCGATTATACAACATGCTTATTTACTGCAGGCTTGGGTTGAGTGGGGGGTGATTGTTCATCAGTTCCGGGTATGTACTATCACCCCCCATTTGGTATTGTGGGGGGTGATTGTTCATTGTCGAAGATGTACAATGTCCCCCCACACATTTACCAATTACCCCCCACCTTCACACGATTTTTCTAGGATTTCAATTAGGTGGGGCTAATAGTACCACGAGGGGGGTGATTGTTGGGTGGGGGGCGATTGTACATTTTTCCCTTCGTATTTTCAGGATGGGCTGAGCGAGAACATTCCGAGCTCATCTGGAAACCAACCGAAATGAAGCGCTTATGGGTACAAGTGTTACACAGTACAGTTTTTGATTAACGATTGAATTATGACGGAATCAAACTACAAACATCAGTTCAGAGCTAGATGTTAATTATTGACTTCACGGTGTAACTCAGTTTTTGTCACACAAATCAAATTCCTCCGTTATTGAACTTTTTCTACCAGAAAAATTGTTTTGTTACTCTGTTTAGTACGTATGCAGTATGAGTGTAATTTGTTGTTTGACCTCTATTGATCATTAAATTTTTAAATTCTACAATAATATTCCCTATACTTCTTTTCTCACTACTCAGGTTAATTCGTGTAATTTTTTCGTTTTTTTCCCTACAGTTTCGACTTGTTCATATTGTTTACTACTAAGATTAAACATTCTCTAAGTCATTCATGTTTATTTCTTATCTAGAAGAACTTATAGAGTTTCAACGTGTTCTATATTTGTTGTAGTCGAGATGAATTTTCATGACACCTCTCTGCATATTGCATCCGTCTTTCAAAAAAGTCTCATTTTTAAAACCTATTGAGATATGTTCGATAGGAATAGGGCAACATTCAGAAGTTTTCATGTATGTATTGGACAATGTTTCTCAACGACCGAGAAGAAACGGCGTATTCCGTCAAACCTTGAAATCTTGAAAATGTTCACCTTATATCTGAACGGGAAGGCACTGTGACGGAGAAACTGATGAAATTCCTTTGTTAAAGGAGGCCAGACAGCGATATTGAAAAATGTGACCCACTGCGTATCATCGTCTGTCCCACGGACATTTTGTACAACCATCTAACTTCTCCTCGTTTGTGTTATGTCCCGTCGCACAGCGCGCTACGCTCATGCATAACAATTATTACAAGCGTCATGCTAAGTTCTAGCCTCGACAGTAATGCTTTATTCCGCTTTACTGAAACTGTTTTTTTGTGAATCACGAAATTTTCTTCATTCTCATATAAACGTTTTTCTCAACTCCTAAAGTTGGTCAGAATCATGTTCTTGCTTCGGTAAGTGACGCTTGGTGTGCGTCATTTACAAGTGTCTCAGTTAACATGTCCACAGATTGGGCGGAATTATGCTAATTTGGCATCGGTGAATTATCGTAAAGCTAAGGTGTTTGAGTTCAGAGCGTTTTGTCCGTTAGGCAGGGTTCATACTTTTGCTGCCAACTCTGGAAGCAGCAGCAGCAACATGCAAAGTGTGATTATCGCCTTTCACATGCCGAATGCAGGACAACAAACTTCTGACTGCCTCAAGAACTGATTTTCATTGCATCTTGTGCCTATATATTGGTTGACTACTGTGACTATTGTGTTTCAAATCACTCACTTAAAGCAATGGTTAACTATGTAGTTTGTAGTTTTGTCATTTCATGAATACGACATCATCGGGCAAAGTTCATTCCCTGCGGGTCGACAACTGTTCACATGAATTGATCAGATCGGAGATGAGCTCTTCTAACATCCCAGTTTCGCTGCTTTCACTTCGTCGCGGAATTTAGTCAGCTTATCCACAAACTTATCGGGACAGCGAGCCTGTAGTGAGAAAATGAACAAATTATTTGAAAAAGACGATTGTGTGGTCCAATCGCAACGCTTCAGTCCTTTAAACTGCACTACATTATTCAATCGCAGTTTAAAGGACCGTTGACACGAGATTGGTCAACATTATCGTCCTGCTTCAACTCATTGGTCAGTCAAGAAAGTCGGTGAGGAGCAAAATTTTTATAGTTATGAACAAGTGGAAAACGAAAAATGAAGAGGTACGCAAACCAGTTCATGATCATTTCGTTTTCCTTCTCTTATAACCTTTTCAAGCATTGCTATTCTGCTATAATCCCCAAGTCAGAGTAAAGGACAAGGCTGAAGAAGTAAAGTGGGTGCCAACATTTTTGGATTTCTGTCTGTTGCCGGAATCGAACCGGCCAGTAAAATATTTGTAGCAGGGCGTTACCCACTGCGCTATTAGGTGACATACTCGGCAAATTGGAATCGAACACAAACGTGCGTACACAGCGGAAAGTGATAAGGTTAGTATTCTTCCGCTATTCCGATGGCGACGACAATAGAAACTCACATGGATATAATCGAGGCAGCAGTCAACTAGAAAGACGAACTGGCCCTCCTTCTGGATACACGAAGCACGCTGTTTACGCAGCGTTGTGATCAATTCGGCGAACTGGAAAAAGGAAAGTAGGTGAAACGAGACTGAGAATAGGTTCGAGAATAAGTCACGAGACAACACGTAGCTATCTTCAGAGAGGTATGGTCGCCCCGGCGGATTTGAAAATCGCAGCATCCATGACGTCATCAATCAATATCAATCGATATCGATTTTTCCTCATCGACGCTGCAATTTTGGAATCCGCCAGGGCGACCATACATCTCTCCCCGGCACCATTATCCCATATTACGTTTCTCGCTCTGCCTTACTATTTCGCGTCACTCGTATCCCGACTAGAAGTATTAGCAGAGAAATAGTGTAAGTTCGAGGAGACACAGGATGAGATGAAGGTGCCGAGATTTTCTACATACGTACTGAGATCTGGAACTGGTTAAGTGGATTCAAACGTACATTGACATCGGATCCGTTCTTGAACAGTCTCTGGATGATGACGTCAATGAGAATGATGGTTCCGGTCCTACCGACACCGGCGGAGCAGTGAATCACCACTGGACCAGATGCCAGGCGGTCCGCCTGAAGAGAAGAAATGAGATATTGTCGTCGCTAACTGAGAGGCGGAGGGGGGTACTGTATATCTCAGTTTTCGCTGTGCACGCACCCATATCCCCAATTCCGAAGATGGTCAGCCATCGGCTCTCGTAACGCAGTGTTTACCATATAGTAACAAATCTTTTGCTGGCAGATTCGATCCCGGCGAGAGACAATACTTTATAGGTATAGCACGCCTTATATGAAGCCCTCTGAATGATGAAACGTCGAAATCTATAAATTTAAACAATTCTTCGAAATACTAGAAACTCGAACCCCAAATTCAAATTCTGGAACAAAGCCAAAAACAACAACATCAACGAGTTAGAAAATAACACGTTCTCCTATGGAAAAACAACAAACACAACAAACCTTGGCCACCAGACGGAGGAACCGGAGAACCATTCTTCCGGACATCGGGAGGCCGTTGTTGGGCCAGTTCTGGACATGGATCATCTTGACTGAAACATTCAACTCGTGGAAGAGGAAAGAGAGGAATGGCCTATAGGAAAGAGATAGAGAGCAAGAGTAGGAGAGAGAGAGAGGGAGAGAGAGAGAAAGAGAAAGAGAGAGAGAGAGAAACTAACCAATGAGACTGTCCGAGCATCCCTCGGGCAGTACTTCCAGGGTGTAGACGGCGAACTTGTCCTCATCCTCCACCTTTTTGATGTTGACGAACATTTTCCCGTAGTTCTTGTAGGCGCCAGTGGTGCCCTCGGGCCAGTACTGGGCACACTTGGCCTTCCCGTCCTCCACCAACTACAATTACACAAAACAATGATCAAAATTACATAGACTAGAAGTTACTAGAAGTTAATTGGATAGTCACGTAAAGTAAGCATTCTAATGAGGAATCATGCACTTTGTCATTGCACGTTCCTGGGTTCCGCTGTTTCCATCATGTCTCACGTGTCTGTGAAGTTGACTAATAGTATACTGTATACCTCCATCACAAATTTCACATCAACTACTTCAATGGTATTTACAACTTACAATATCACAATTACAATAACGGATTGAAATTACAATCGCAAATATGAACGGAGATAATATGAATCAAGATAATATATCTGGGAAAACGAAAACTGGAAAGTCAAAAAGTTCGGTTCCCAAATAATCAATTAATTTCAAACTTTTTCGACTTTTGAGAAAAATTTAGATTGCAGAGTCTTATATTGAATTGCCCTAGTTGTATATACTGTATTTATCACACGCTTCGTTTGCGTGATAAATTAACAAAATGTAACAAATGTAACATATAACATATTTAAAATGGAAAACTACCTTTGTCAGATTGAGAATAGTGGGGCATTGTTCCTGGAACACCATGCGCCAGAAATCTTCGATCGTTTTTTCCATAGGCGCCTGAAATTCCGGTGACTTTTATTTGTAACCGGGTTTTTGGCAGCCTAACCGGTTTTTGGTAACCCTTTTTTCAGGTTTCCTTGGTAGGTAACCGGTTAGTAACCTAGAATGAAAAACCGGTTACCTGTTATTATAACGAGAAATGTGGTTTCACTTTAGTTTGTATCATAACCTGATCTCAGTTTTAGGTTACCTACCGGTTACCTGTCAGGTAACCCGAAAAAAGAGATGCCAAAAAAGGTTTGGCTACCTAAAACCCCGGTTAGATTAGAATTTGCGTAGCATTTCTTGTCATAACTCGGTGAAATAGCAAAACAATTAGCTGTCTATAGAAGATCATGCGGTCTGCAGGTCTGTTAAGCAGCAACTCTTTTTCCGTAAACAGATATTGAAAAAACAAGAAAAGATAGAGAAAAAAGAAAGGAAAAGACAAAGAAGTGAAACAGCGTATACCTGGGTGGCGATGAACTTTCGATCATGATTCTCAAACTGGACCCAGTTGGCGTGGATGTAGTTCCCGGAGGTGCCCGCGGGAGGGGTGTCGAGGGTCAGTTTCACTCGTGTCTCTTCTAGACACACCACGTCCTACAAATAATACTATAGTACAAATAATACAATAATATTAATACAAATACTACAATGATGACACACCACGTCCTAAAATTAATACTATAGTACAAATACTACAATACTATTAATACAAATACTACGATGATGATACACCACGTCCTACAATTAATACTATAGTACAAATATTACAATACTATTAATACAAATACTACGATGATGATACACCACGTCCTACAAATATAGTAGTCGACCACGGAATGGCGAAAGGGTACTGTATATCCCAACTTTCGCTGTGTACAGACACAAGTCTCGATTTCAAAGCTTGTTGGACACATTCTCCCGTAGCGCGTTGCCGAGCTACGAAATTTTCGCTCGCAGGTTCAATTCCTTTAAAGCCTATTCCGGTTACTTTGTTTAATGAAAATTGAGGAAACGAGAGCGCAGAACGTCAGCAATTCATCATTTAAAAAAATCAAACAATTCAAAAAAAGTGTGACAGAAACAGGCAGGAACATTCTGAGAGTGTCTATTTATGAACCATCCTAAATTCATCCAAAAAAACATACTGTGAGTCAATTGCACAGTCACGTAAAACTGGTAAACAAAGCAGAACTCAGACAAAATTACTTTAACTTAAATGAGTTTCAGATTTGAATGGCTTATTCTAGTTGCCCATAATTGTAGTGAACTGACCAAGTATCGATTCAATTCGGGATTGCTCTCAAAGGACGAACTGGCTCCCGGTGGACATAGGTTGACCAATGAATCCTTGAACAAATTACGTAGTCCAGCCACTCCTGAAACAAACATAGAATTCATTGAAATGTAAGTTGTAGTTCGACCCGTGCGCACCAGAGTGCGTATTCTAGAAGAACCCGGCTATCTCATCCCATCCTGCGTCTCTTCAAACATACGCTATTTCTCTGCGAGACGAGAAATAGTGAGGCAGAGCGAGAGACGCAGGGGCCGGGCTATTCTAGCATACGTACTCAGTTTGTTATCATACTGCAAGTACAAAAAACAAAAGTGCAAGTCTAGTGCCCGTATAATCTTCCGAGAGTGATTTCATAGTCCGATCCACTCAACATGCCGAGCAAAGTCAAATGCGCAGATACAAATAATTGGAAAACTCGTTGAAAACCGTATTTACATATTTGCCTTTTAACAAAACGTTTTTGTCGGAGAAAGTGAAAAAAATTAGAAATTGGAACAAATCCACATCACAACAAATCTAACTGAACAAAACACACTATAGTCGTCGCCAACGGAAAGGCGAGAGAGTACTGTATATCTCACTTAGCGCTGTGTACGCAGTACGCACACATGTCTTCGATTTCAAAGCTTCCCAGTCAAGTGCTCTTATAGCGCAATGTTTAGCGCCCAGCCACAAAACTTTTGATCGCAGGATATATATATATATATATATATATATATATGACAGCCACGCTGTACAAACAATAATTTACTGTTCTGCAACGACGCCTGTTCTGAGTACAGAACATCAAATGTGTGACTTCTCACCGAGTTTTGTGGTCTCCTCCACGAACTTTGCAAGTCCTGCCTCGATTTCGGGGGCCAGTTTGGCCTTTGATTCGGTACTAGCGGCAACCTCTTTCTTGGCGGCTACTCGTTTACGCGTCTCCTTCTATAAACATATGTTTATGTTTACATATAAGTACATATATAAACATGCATACAAACATATACATGGGTTGAGGGAACAGCAGTCAGTCTTCATACTAGAAGTAAAATGAATAGTCACGTGAAGTTAGCATTCTAATGAGGAAACGTGTACTTAGTCATTGCACGTTTCTGAGTTCTGCTGTGTTTAACATGTTTCACGTGACTGTGCAGTTGACTGACAGTATAGCAAGTGAACGGAGAATAGTTGTAGTCTGGTGTTTGAAGGTTAAAGCGTTAGACCGACAATCCACCCATTCGTCACATTTCCCAACTGGACTCGTCGGCAGCGTGCCAAAAACTTTGGAAAACTGTTATTTAGAGAAAACATATAATTTACAGAAAGTTTCCCTGAATAACTGAAGGGAAGAACCCTTCACATAAATTTCCATTGTTTTGATGTATTTCAACAGGTTCAAAAACTGCCTTGAAATTTCATTGGCAAGCTGCCCAAGTCCCGTTGGGAAATGTGCGAACTATAGCATAGGTTTGCTCAGAAAAGAACCGATGACAGAATACGCCGTACTATCGTGAAGCGAGTGATGTGACCCTCGAGAATTGCCCAACCTATCATGAGAATATTGTACGCATGGTTGATTCTATGTGATTTACTACGAGCCACAATCTGATTCGAGTTAGAAGAAATACAGAGAAATGAATAGCATGTCAAAACATTCAAACTTGGAAAACGGCCTGAAATCTCCACTGACCACTGGGAGAACTTGACTTTCTTCATCATGACCTTCCATTGTGAGGTCGAAATTGAATTCGAAGTTGAATAATTTCTTCTTCTTAGTTTTGGGTGCTGCGTTTTTCTTGGGTTTTTCCATCTGAAAAAAAGCAATAGAAAAATAGTGAGAGAGATATAAGGAGAGAAAGAGAGAGAGAATGAGAGAAAGAGAGAGAGAAAAAGAAAGAGAGAGAGAGAGAGAGAGAAGGACCACGAGGTAATGAGAGAAAGAGATTGAAAGAAGGAGAGGGAGCATTGGGGGAGAACTAACCTCTGAGCGACGATCGACCGAGTGATGAAGTGAAGAACTGACTGCAATCAACGGCTCCATCCCCTTTTTATTAGCCACGTTTCTCACGAGTAAACGGAGCGAGATAACCTGTTCTCGCCGGGAAGGTGCGCGCCAAACTAAATTTTCCAGTTGGGAAGTTGTACTCTCTGGAAACTCCGACTGGAAAAGATATATTTGAAACCTGGTAAACGGAAGTTCCAAAAATCCGGTTTTCGAACGCGTTTTCTCAAAATTTTTCCGTTCCGTCTTTTCAAGTCTTTGAATTTTTCTCCAGACAGTTTAGATCTTCCAAACTCTAATTTTCGATGGATCGCTGAATTTTAGCCCAAAATTACATCGTATGGCGCGTACTAATCTATCGCCAATCCCAAGAGATTAACTCCTGAACAGTCCATGACCAACTGATTCTTTTTCGCACATTGTCGCGGCTTCGCACGACGTGTATATTTGAGCCAGCCCGCGGGACATGGCGCGCATAGCGTGTCGCTTTCGCTGACGTATTTCACTCGTTTCGAAAGTGGCGCAGCTTTCAGTACTGATCCTAAAATCAGTCGTCTCCGTTGATCCGCTCTGTTATGTGAGCTCTTTTCATTTGATGTATTTGAAACTAGTTGAAGTAAGTAATATTTGAGATGATTCCGTGTATTTGAGTTATATTTAAACTACCTCTAGTCAATTAGGATTGTATTTTATTGTTATGTGTATATATGCCTGATATGAAACTAATTATTTAACTCATGTGTTTGTTATAATTTATATAAACTAGAGTACACACGGTATAACGAATCGGAGAATCTTCTTGGCGTACCTTGCTCTCCACTAGGGTTATGAACTTTGATTAATTATTGGTTGAAACACGCTCGCCCTTGCTAATGCCACCTTTAAATACCACTGAACCACCGTTTGCTTATGTGTTACCCCACAAAGAGGTGCACATAATTCTATCTTTCTTTTCTAACCTTAAAACAAACCAAAAAAGGCATTAGCTCGGCGCGAAACACATCGAAGTTTTGTTGTGAGAACCAACATCGAAAAAAATCGCATTGGGAGGGGGGGGGGGGTGATAGTACTACGAGGGGACTAAAGGTAAAGGGGGGGGGAATCGTAAAATTTTTCCGCAATGACTCGTACAATTTCTCGCGAAAAAAACTAATAGATGTTGGTGATCAATGAATTTTCTTAGGATTGGCGATAGATTACTACGCGCCAAAAATGTAACTTCGGGTTGAAATTGAGAGATCCATCAAGCATTAGACAAATCAATTTTGGAAGATCGAAGCTCTCTGGAGAAAAATTAAAAAAAACTTGAAAAGACGAAACGGGCAAATCTTTGGCTTGGACGCGTTCGAAAACCAGGTTGGAACCGGTTTTCCGTTGACCAGGTTTCAAATATATACTTTCCAGTCGGGATTTCCAGAAAGTACAACTTCGTCGCCGAAAAGTTCAGTTTGGCACGTATAGTCTTTTTCATTCCTACTGAGACTCCTACAGTAGGTTTTTGAAACCACCTTACCGCTTTTCTCACTTACTTATGATCGGAAAGGTTTAGGACTTTGGCACCTCATTCTCGCTGTCAGGTACAGAAAACAAACGAGAGGATTTTTGATGAACTAAATTTTCAGCTTCACAAGAGCTTTCGGAAAGTTTGTAAGGTTACTGTAGGAGCCTCAGTAGGAATGGTGGGGACTATATCATCTTCCCGGCGAGAACAGGTTATCTCGCACCGTTTACAACGTGAACCCCTCGTTTCACATTATCACTTTATTTATTTCGAAAAAAAGGTGCTCAGCCTTTAGGAAAAAAGGTCACTAGCTGACTGTTCTCAAGAAACACAATAAATTGTATGCAAAAAGCTCACGACACCCACAAATATTGGTAACCGTTAAATTTGTCAAAAAACTGCCTCAAGCTGGAATCGAACCAGCGACATTCTGTTTACTAGACAGACGTTCTGCCCCTGAGCCAATGAGGCCACGTATTAAGCATCTAGAAAAGTCGATATACTAGCGCCCAATATGTGTTCACACCGTGGATATCAATCGAAAACAACCAAAGAACCAACACCCGGCAAGTGTGCCTCATTGGCTTAGTGGCAGAGCGTCTGTCTTGTAAACAGAAGGTCGCTGGTTCGATTCCAGCATGGGGCAGTCCTTTTTTAAACAAATATTCTGGTCAAAGTTGCTTCAAGTGTTTTTGCTTTCTCATGCTCTGTCAACCGGTTTGATAGCCAAACTTTTCCGAAGACGACTTTGCGATGAAAAATTTATTTGTTCATTATGCATGATAACATACTCCAATCAACACACTACCTAATAAAGGATGAAAAAGAAAATCAACTAACAGAAAATTGCTTGGTCACTCGGAGTCGAACTTCAATTCTATTCAATTGTTCCGCTCGTTTTCGCAGTTGGACAGTTTTTAGGAGACAAATCGAAATGATTAGTTTTTTTTGTGTATGTTGTCCTTTTTCCCTGAAACTTTTCTAAATGAATGTTGTCCAGTTTCCATGGAATCTTTTCATATAAAGAAATTTGGTAAACTCTTTTCCTACCACTTTTCATTTCTCACCGCTCTTCTTTCCCTCTCTCTTTCTTTATCTCTTTCTCTCTCTCCCTCTTTCTCTGTCCCTCCTAACTTCCCCATCTCTCTCGCTGTCTTGGTTAATTTTTCTATTATGTGGACCAATCTCCACGCATCGGTCCTTTAAACTGCAATTGAAAATGTAATGCAGTTTAAAGGACTGCAGCGTTGTGATTGGTTCACATAATCGTCCTTCTTTAACTCCTCTTTTGAAGGTTCTACACGATGTTGATGGTCTCGTCACTTCTTTTCCAAATTTATTCTCGTCCGAAGATTTCATACGGTCTGCTTCATTGCAGGTACAGTTTCGAGACACATCTATCGCATATACACTGTTAGTCAGTTGCACAGTCACGTGAAACTAGTTTAACACAGCAGATGATAAAGTGTACAATACCTTATTGGAAATTTCAGTTCGTTTCAGTCCCCTCAATACAAACGGAGAAGTGAAGAACTTTTGCATTCGATTGTGTTTATACTGAAACTATTGCGAACGAAGCTGACATTTGCACTACAGGAATAACTAGAATATATGATTTTGTATTTCTGTCCACCTTATAAAATGCTCTGGGACAGCTCAAAAACACGAAATACCGGGTATATTTTTGTTTTCCACGTGATTTGTTTCCAGAATATGGCAGTTTCTCATCGGCGTCGTGCTCGAAGATACGTTTTTCCCCAAAGACAAACACTTCTATCGTTCCATTGTTTTGGATCGTTTATAGTTTGTTTCTTCATGTAATAAATGTATTCCCTTGTCTTGCTTAATCTAACCTCACCAACATACAGTTCAGGGAAAAGAGAATATGTTGAAAAAAATATGAACTTCTCGTTTATTAATTTTTGTTATTGTATAACATGTAGAGAAAAGAATGTCGTCTATCCGTGCTCCCCCATTTATGAAGTTAATTAGTTATTTTTGTAGTTTTTCAACAAACCTCACAACACCCGATCGAGCCACACTGGAAAAAGTTTTATTATACGTTATAGTTTGTTACGCCCACTTATAACCCTCTACAGTAATATGATCAAACGCCCAGGTCAAAATTTGATATTTTGACGTTTCTGGATTCTTTTCAAGTTTTGCTACTGGCTTCTGCACGTTTACAACTACAAACTCTAGAAGTTTGGAACCAAAATAATGAACAATTCATCAGAAAAACCCTCCCGAATATCTGCCGGATTACTGTAGAAGGACAGCGATCGAAACGGACTATAACCCAAATCCCTTTTTGTTTTTCGTTTTTCAGGGACAGTGTTGATTGTGGTTTTCAAGTAATTAGCATACAACGCTGTACACTCTTTTCTCCCTGTCAACAGAAAGCACGCAACGAGCTCGGTAACTCCAGGAGAAAACTGTGGTTATTTCTGGCAACTTCTTCGTGTCTGGTGGTCGAAAATGAAATCATCTACGGTATAGTTTATTTGTAACCAGGGAACTACTCCTAGAATAGTATTACACGAAATATAGTATGACCAAGTGAACAGTATCACTATGTGATGAGATACTAATATAATAATTCAGAAAGATGATGATTTTGTCTTATTAAAAGTATTTTAAGCGTTCCAAGTACTTTAAAGCAGATTCGAACACTTTTGAGAAGCAACGGAATGTGTCACTGAATTTCAGGCCTCGGTGAAACGTGGGGACCTGCAGGGAATTCGTGGACTGGCTGTCATACTGGTTTTTGCTTTTCATCTGATGCCGAACTATTTTCGACTGGGATTCATCGGAGTCGATATGTGAGTTGGAATTAGGGCCTATTTCGACTTTATTGTCTGCGGAAAATACATAGAGCAAAGTGTGAAAATTGATTATGGGCGAAAAATCTACAGTACACATATACACGATCGATAACCACACTTTACTCGATGTATCTGTCACGGACTGAAAAAGTATGTGAGGGACTCCTACGTATCATATTGGGGTTGTTTGTATCTGATTTGTAGTTTGATCATCACGACCCATGACAGTTTTGAAGGTAGACATTTTGGACACAAAGTTTGGGTTGTAGTTTGATTTGCATACAGCGCACAGTTTACTATATAATTCGCCGCCACTGTATCTTATTACAAATTACATGCATTGGTTCCAATTATGGAAGGTCATGTAAGTTTATCAATGAGAACCCTTTCATAACTTTCTATTTCTTGAATTTCATTATAACACTTACACTGTAGTAGGAGTGATATGACTTTGTGGAAAGTGAGGCAAACAATGTACATAAGCTTGATTTAAAGAAACCTTGAAACACCCAACATCATGCCATTTCTCAGGTTTTTCGTTCTGTCCGGTTATCTCATGTCGATGATTTTGGGAAAAGAGGCGATAACAATTTCTGTGGTTAAACAGTTTTATTTGCGGAGGTTCAAGCGAATCGTTCCTGTGTTCTACACCATTGTATTCCTAGTTTTTCTGGGTGAGTGAATGGAATTTCACATGTCTTACTTGTAAAGAACGTTTGGGAAAATGATTCTCACAGTTTGGGTGAAAGATACTTCGTTCTCTTAAAGTGCCGGAAACCTCGGTAGTAAAATCAACTTCTCCAAAAACCATGATTGATGTTGATATTATATAATTGTAAGAATGGTTCGCAATAAAGTGAACAAACGGATGAAATAGGCGGTACACAAATTAATTATTCATTTATCTGTTATTACGTATATTGATTGTAGTCAACTTGACCTACCACATTGTTTTTAGGGTGTTACAAACTTCTCGCCCAAACGGACAAAAAACAGCTGCTCACTGATCTGAAGTGGACTATTCCTTTCGTTTCGAATGTTCAGCCAATCTACCAAGCAGACGGGTACTGGGATCAGGTATGCGATCAGGTGGCGAGCTAATTGGCTGGGAGCTGCTTAAGTAATGAGCAATTCAGTCGTCGGAAGTTTTTCAGATGGAAAGAAGGCTGTATTGTCTTTTGGATAGGTTTGCCGTATGTTTACGTTTCGTTTCATTCTAATTCAAGGTTTTCTGTTTTGACATCATGACATAGACTTGTCACTACAGTGTTGTTGCATCTATGTAAATGTTGATTTGTTCCAGATTCTATCCTACCGCTTCCTAGTGCATGCTTGGTCACTCGGAGTCGAACTTCAATTCTATTCAATTGTTCCGCTTATTTTCGGAGTTGGACAGTATTTGGGAGACAGATCGAAATGGTCAGTTTTTGTAGATATCCCGGACAGTTCAGTTTAGTCACTTTCCATTTCTCATCGCCCTTGTATCTCTCTCTCTCTCTCTCTCTCTCTCTCTCTCTCTCTCTCTCTCTCTCTCCTCTCTCTCTCTCTCTCTCTCTCTCTCTCTCTCTCTCTCTCTCTCTCTCTCTCTCTCTCTCTCTCCCTCCTCTCTCTCTCTCTCTCTCTCTCTCTCTCTCTCTCTCTCTCTCTCGCTTTCTCTCTCTCTCTCTCGCTTTCTCTCTCTTTCTTAATCTATCGCGCGCAGCGCGAAGCGCTGCGTGTGAGTTGTGTTTGGTTTGGCCATTGCGCACCCATTTTTGGCTTTCAAACCACAAAAGTCATCAAATGAAACATTTTTTCGAAATTTAAATAAAGAGAGAGCTAGATATCTATTAAATACATGTTGTGTGAAAAAATTAGGAAAATCGGTCAAGGTTGAAAAAAGTTATGCTGTCGTGTCGTTATGAAAATTTCCGTTGTCCCTCGTCCCTCGTCGCTCGTCCCTCGTCCAATGTCCGCATAGAAAATTATTTTTTTTAACTACTGGACCAATTCGGCTGAAATTTGGCACACATGTGTAAACCCCAGAGTTGGCGCGGCCCAAGAAGTTTGGTGATGTCACGTTTCGTTTGGCGCTCGGCGCGGGCGCCAATAGGCGCCAGTAGCAGGAAAATATGTGTTCCCATGGATGAAATGCTCCGAAATTTTGCACAGAGGTTAGATTAGTGAATCCCAGCCTTCTCTGGAAATTTAGTGTCATGGTTTATAATTGGCGCCAAACGCTGGCGCCCAGTGGCGCCAAATTAGAACAACGCCAGGCAAGTAGGGTAACGAGCGAAATGTTCCACAGATGTTTGAACTATGAACATAGTTAACGAGTACGGCTTGGATAGCAACATTTCTTCGACATTCTGCGCCAAAACGGTACTTTATCCGCCAATTGGCGCTAAAATTGAAAATAGGGTTTCTGAACCAAAAAACAGTCGGAAATTGTGCTAATTGGTCGAGGCCATTCATTCCAAGTTATTTGTTACCAATTAGAGTAACTTTATATTTGGCGCCAAACGCTGGCGCCCAGTGGCGCCAAATTAGAACAACGCCAGGCAAGTAGGGTAACGAGCGAAATGTTCCACAGATGTCCGAACGATGAACATAGTTAACGAATACGGCTTGGGTACCAACATTTCTTCGACATTCTGCGCCAAAACGATACTTTATCCGCCAATTGGCGCCAAAATTGAAAATAGGGTTTCTGAACCAAAAAACAGTCGGAAATTGTGCTAATTGGTCGAGGCCATTCATTCCAAGTTATTTGTTACTAATTAGAGTAGCATGTTCTGTATCTGGCGCCAATGGCTGGCGCCCGTTCGCGCCAATGGATAAAATATTTTCTTGCTGAAAATATTTTCTTACTGTGACGCAGATTTTTCACAATACTCAGTTTTCAATTACCGAAGCGGAAAAAAGCTGTTTTTTGAATGTTTCAGGATCACATCGTTTGAAAACCTGGAACTTTCAGATATCACGATGTTTGATAGTCACCACTATTCAAAAATCGTTTTTCTAAGTCAACTCTAGAAGTGGTTGTACTAGTACAACTAGCAAAAAGAGAACAGATTGTAAAAAGTGGGGGACCAGGAAGTGTGTGAGTTCTGTTCGGTTTCACCGTTTTCTACAAAAAGTGAACAATACGATGTTGTGAATGAGTGTGCAACAAAAAAAGAACAATACATTTGTTTGCACAACGATTCACAAGAAACAGAATATACAAAGTATAACTTGAACGTAAAAGTGCATAGTGGTTTCCCCTAAGAACGTTGTGAACCGTTGTGCAAACAAATGTATTGTTCTTTTTTTGTTGCACACTCATTCACAACATCGTATTGTTCACTTTTTGCAGAAAACGGTGAAACCGAACAGAACTCACACACTTCCTGGTCCCCCACTTTTTACAAATTGATCTTCATTTCTCTTTCGCTCTCTTGGTATAATTCTATTTCTCTCCTTGTTAACTCATGTTTTGAAGGTTCTACATGACGTTGGTGGTCTCGTCACTTTTTTTCCAAATTAATTCTCCTCCGAAGATTTCATACGGTTTGCTTCATTGCAGGTACAGTTTTGAGACACATCAAGTATCACTTGAAGTCTTCTTTTAGTTTTTTTTTTCGGGACATAATTGGTCACTTTGATGGCGCACTTGCCATATTAGGAAAAGATATGATTTTGTTTCGAACTACCGCTAAGTACGGACATTTCTCTCTGTCTCATGAGATGCGCTGGGACAGCTCGAAAACACGAAACACCGGGTATATTTTTGTTTTCCACGTGATTTGTTTCCAGAATATGGCAGTTTCTCATCGGCGTTGTGCTCAGAGATACGTTTTTTCCCAAAGACAAACACGTCTATCGTTCCATTGAGGATGGAGGTGGGAATAGCCTTTTTTTGTTGGTTTAATGTAGAATGTAATTGTAGTTTCACGCATTTCCTTATGCATTTTCGCTTAGGAATAGTAAACAAGGAATAAGGGGGCGGGGAGCAGATATCGATAGCATTTACCAGCTTTTTACTCGACTTTGATGTTCATTAGTGGATCGGGTCAAGTATAGGGGACTGCTCATAGTAGTTCTGTTGCCTCCAGGTATAACAAAAGTGGTTGATTTTGACTGAAGATCAAACTACAAACACATCAGATCAGACCGATACTGTTTCAATCAATACTTCTGTAGCAAATAAGAGACATTTTGTAGCTCAATACGAATTCCGCATGTCTCAACGTTTGTATGTAACAAAACATGTAAGTATCACGTGTGAGATCACAAGTAGAATAGAAAAAGAACGCACATAAAATGGAATTTTCGATATATGTACCGAAAAAATGTAGTGTAACCAAGTTACTGTTCATGTGCAAGAAAGTTTTGTGTCTTCAGCAGAATATTCCGAGCCGAATCCGTTCCCATTTTCGCAAGTTTTGTGTAATGTGTCGGTGGTTTTGCTGGTGGCAATAGTTGGACTCAGCCCAGTCTGGGTCACTCAGACAAAAATGAGGTATAGTTGCCATTTCTCCAAGAAAGACAGCAAGAAGCTCGATTGATTAAGCGATGCAGGGCGAGCGGTCGTCGATTACTTGCTAAAAGATGAGAGAGTGTGTAGATCAAAAGTTACGCATATGAGCTGGCCGATCGCCTAACCCCGCGCCTTACAGAATCGATGGACGGTGTCCACAACGGTTTGACAAAACATATAACTAGAGGGTGATAGACTACATCCGTAATGTAGTTTGATCCCCGTGGTTGAGAGTACGAATTACTAGCAATCAGTCATAGCGTGATGGCAAACTTAGGACCTCCATTTCAGAAACGTAGAAAGGAACATTTGGCAGTATGATGAGCTAGCTGACTACCAAGCAAGCCATCGATCTTCTATGCATACTAGTCGATTGCGTAACTAACGGTACAACAGGTTTAGTGAGAAACATGAGAGTAATGTATAATTGTATTATGAATAACGTTATTATGAACAACAATAGTGCTTATTTGTATAAAAAACGAATGTGAAGTGAGAAACGATTAGCTTTTGAGATTGAACTGCATGGAATGTAGAAAAGGAGGTCAATAACTCAAGAGGGAAATGAAAAATCTAATCTCGCAATTTTCATGAGTCAAAAACATTTTGGTTTTCTACTGAGAAAGAACTTGCAGCAAAAACAATCATTAGTTAAAATGTCCGAATATGATAGTTTCTCACCACTGATTCGAAACTGTTAACAGAACAGAGTATACTAGTGAATTGAATATTCACGTGAAGTTAGTATTCTAATGAGGGATGGTGCACTTTGTCTTTCACTTCACGTTTCTGAGTTCTGCTGTATTTGACATGTTTCACGTGATTGTGCGATTGATTGACAGTACAGCTAATTTTTGTTTCAGATACGTTTTTCGTGTAAGCGGAATTTTGTCAAAGGTTGAGCACTTATTTTCTGATTTAGTTTGTCAGGATGATCATGAAAATTGCGAGATTAGATTTTTCATTTCCCTCTTGAGTTATTGACCTCCTTTTCTACATTCCATGCAGTTCAATCTCAAAAGCTAATCGTTTCTCACTTCACATTCGTTTTTTATACAAATTGACCTCTTTTTCTATATTTCCGAAGGAAATAATGAATTAATAGATATGAAATAAAGACATCTAATCAATTATTGCTTCTAGAGAGTTTATTCAATTCAACAGGTAAAACTATGTTGATTTGTAAAACATGAACTGCGTTACAAGTTTGGTTAGTAAGCATTCTCTCAGAAACCGTGATCAATCCATTTCGGGCAGCGCACGTGTGGCGCCGTCCATTTCTTTTCCCTTCGTGGCTATTTGGCTCAGTCGGCAGAGCAGCGCACTACAGTCCAGTAGGCCGACGGTTCAAATCCTTTTACGGACATCATTTTTGTTTTCGTTCGATTAACCTTTTTATGGAGTCAGGATCTCTACAGATTAACATAATTGCTTTTTCAATATATTTTAATCTACTCAAACTACCAAAAAGCGAAACAACAGCTCACTTCGCACACTCCGCACATCTAGAAGTGATTGTCAAAGCAGCTAAAAGCAATGTTTTCAAAGCGATAAAATGGCTCATTTTCCTTTATGTTTAAAAAACAAAAACTGCGTGACAATTTCGGTTAGTAAGCTTTCTCACAAACCGTAATCAATCCTTGATTTCGGGCAGCGTACGTGTGGCGCCGTCCATTTCTTCCTTTCTTCGTGTCGATTTGGCTCAGTCGGCAGAGCAGCGCACTACAGTCCAGTAGGCCGAGTGTTCGAATCCTTTCACGACCACCATCATTTTTGTTTTTGTTCGGTTAACCTTTTTATGGAGTCATGATCTCTACAGATTAACCTAATTGCATTTTCAATATACTTTAATCTACTCAAACTACCAAAAAACGAAACAACAGCTCATTTCGCACACTCCGCACATCCAGAAGTGATTGTGAAAGCAGCTAAATGCAATGTTTCCAAGGCGATAAAATGGCTCATTTTTAACCGATTGGTCCAAGATTTCAGATTTACACATAATTCTGCTGTTTCTAACTATATTCCAAATTTCAGACGAATCGGTTAAATTCGTCGGTTTTGCGGCCGCCACGCCGCGCCACGCCGCGCCACGCCGCGCCACGCCGCGCCACGCCGCGCCACGCGGCCGCCGTCGGAAGACATTTTTGCGAGACGATATTCAGCATAACTGTAGATCACTGGTCGCACATTAAATATCGAATAGCTCAATGATAAAGCCTTTCCTCCTCTATCTCTTTCCATCAAAATCTCAAAAATCCGTTCAGGAGTTTTTGAGAAAATGGCATAAAACCACTTTTGAAAGTCCGCAATGTTGTGATCAAAAACTAATCTGCACAGCGCTTCGCGCTGCACGCGATTACAGCGAAACAGTCTGTCTGAATTGGGCACATTCACTGTGGTTTCAGAGTGGCTGGCACGTTTCTCACTGCGCTGCTTGTGAATATTTCCGACCCAAAAGAAGTTTCCGCCCTGAACAACTCAGTCATGAGATATTTCGGCGACATCTCCTATCCTATACCCTTTACTTGGTTCATTGGCCAGTTCTTGTGGCCATCAAATATTACCTGAATGTCGAACAACTCAACAATCAGAGTCAGTTTTCGGAAAGCTTCACTTTGCATTGTCCATCTCACAGAGCTCACTTATCTCATTATTCAGAGTGAATAGTTTATTTGGCCTCAATTAGTTATACTTCCAGCTGTGACCTTCACTTTGGTGTTGGTGCTCATAACATCAGTTCTCGTTCATCACACTGTAGAGGTAAACTATTGAGAATACTCCATAACTAATGTAGGTGAAACGAAAATCTCGAAGAATTTTTCGACGTTTTTGGTTCTCTTCAACGTAGAATATACTTTTAGAAGTTGGGACACGAAAACCGAACTTGTACGTTTCTGATCAGCTCAAACAACTAGGAACTTAGAACATTTCCATTAAACTAAGGAATAAACTAGTCACACTCATATTGAGTTTGCATGCACTACTGTCGAGTGAAGAGGTTAGAATAATGCGGCAAATAAGCATGTACTAGTATACACATAAATATGGAATTTCAATGAGAAACCCTGCACTTGGTTATTGCCCGTTTTTGAGTTCTGCTGTGTTCAACATGTTTCACGTGAATGTGAAATTGAACGTGAAGAATTGTGAGAATAGTTGTGAGAAATAGGAAATAGGTATCGCAGCCTCGTGTGCGGTACACGCGCGTCCACGAAACTAATAGTCTCGCATGGCAAACCCTGGGCGCTGAACGATGACAATTTTGTTCCAAAATCCGATTTCCGTGGAGTGCTCTCTGACTGTCGATCGCAGTAGGCGCTATTCGTGTCCGGCGGGCCTCGAGTCTCTTTCATATTAACTGTCTTTTCTTCTATCTCCTTTCACCGGGTAATATATTCCAGAAATTCCTCGTGAGCTCCTCCACCTCAACTGCCGTAGTGGTATCTATGTGCTGTGTCGGAGCCATTCTATTCTGGTCCCCTTTGTATTTGAATCTCGCTGAGCCGAAGTCACCCAAGCTCACGGCTAAAGGTAAAAGGAGTATGAAAAAACTCTATATCTTTTTTTCAGATCAAAAAAGGTGTAAAAAACACAAAGACTAAGACTACTATTCATGACTACTATTCATGTAATTGGCTTACCTGACCACTGACCATAAAACCTCGTAAACATTTGGAGGTCTAGACAGTCTTAGGTAAAAAACGGTATCTTAACTTTTGAAGCTAGATATTTGTTCGATTCTATTCATTTGTTGATTCGACAACCTTACTATGGACCAGCTTTATGTATTTTTCGAATATAAATTTGAAAAGAACTTTCTTTCAGAATTAGCGTCAGTTATCGAATGGAATATAGCGGAGAGTCAAAAGCTGTACTTCGACATTCCTTGTGATCGAGACAATGTGACGGAAAAATGGACAAAAGTCAACGGGGAACCTCAGCTCAGATGTCAATCGGCTAGTTTTTTCGTTCTTCATCAATTCCAATTTCGGTACTAACTGAAAAAAAAAGTTAACCATTGGTAATACTCTGTTAGTCAATCTCACAGTCATGGGAAAGGTTAAGAAAGTGCAGGATTCCTCATTAGAATGCTAGCTTACGTGACTTTTTACTTCTAGTTTGTGTAGTTGATGTTGGAAGAAAAGCAGTACGTGACTCTCATCATAAAAAGTTATGGCAAATGGAGTGATTGAGAGAAAATTGAGAGGAAAGGATATAGTCACCCTGTTTTCCGAACAGAGTATGTAGGTGTTGCCGAATTTATAGAAGTTTGTTCCGTGCCCGAACTGAACCTACGAGCGAAAGCCTGGTAGCTATAAGCTAACCACTTAGCTACGACGGCTCACTAGGGCCAAGCTTTCAAATTAAAGACATGTGTCCGTACACAGCGAAAAATGATATACACAGTACCCTTCCTCCTCCCCGATGTAAAAGACTACACTACTGTTCTGACAGTATCAGACTATTGAGATGGTGGTAGTAACTTAACCGTTTGATGGACAGTAGTTACTTTGAGGGGCGTTGTAAGCACGTTACGGGTTTGTTCTTTTCGAAGTAGGTCTATACTACATACAGTATTGTTACCCTCAACCGTAAGGTCTGTAAGACTGTAAGTGTGTAGTTTGATATCGTCGCTTTGGTTCACAACTCGCAATTTTTAGGCCAGTTGGCGCAAAAAGTATCCAGTTCAAACGTCAATCAGGTCGCTCCCTATATTTATATGACAGTTTATCTTTTCAGTACGGCACAGGCAACCTGACTATATTGATTCTCGGAAACTCCATCGCCTATCGAGCTTTTCCGCTGATTCATGACATTCTGGCGGGCCGCTACAAGGAGTTGCGGCTGTTCTCCACCAGTAGTATGTCTGTTTATACTTTTACAAGGAAGGCGACGCCGGGTACTGCCGGATATATTAGAAGTAATATGAAAAGTCACGTAACGTTAGCATTCTAATGAGGCATCGTGTACTTTGTCATAGCATGTTCCTGAGTTCTGCTCTGTTTAACATGTTTCACGTTACTGTGCAATTGACTAATAGTATAGTCACGCTTGGCAGAAAGTGGTCTGGCAGTCTGCATAACTTCATCTGAGCAAGCAGTGCGTCTTGATCCAAAGTATGAAACTGAAAATTTTTAAGAGTTCAAGTTGGTTTCCGGTCTCACTAATTTTCCCTTTTCCGGCCAAATTCCGTTGTGGAACGTGCAACCGTACTTTGCGGAAGCCGCGCGAACGGTGGTGGACCGCTTGCGACCTGACGTCATTTTTCACACCTACGCTGCGCTGTGAGTTTGTTTTTCAATATTATTAGGAATAATAAATTTATACACATAATAATTGATATCACCCATTTCTAGTACCACAAAACGATGTTCAATCGTAACACTTTCAGTGGTATAGGTTTCGTAACAGCGGCATTGGCTGGAAAAGCTTTTCTGATAGAGTGGTCAGAAAAGCTCACGCGGTCGTGTTTGATTAATTATTCGTATTTTTTCTACAGGAATCCGAATACCTCAAACTATCAACCTCTTGATCAAAACGCGCCGGACAGTTCTTTTCTGACAATGCAGGGAAACATTGACTACTTCGGGTAAGTAAACGCATAATCACGATATATCTAAACACTCACATATTGATTGAAAAATGTACATAGGTGATGTTTCTGACGATTCTTCACTATTCATCTGGTCATGCTTCTCAATTTTAGTATGATGTCCACAAAGTTCTAGGGACTCGAGGTTTTCCATAACATTCAAATCCCCCTTATACAACTGATTGACCATTCATTGGCGGTCTTGACGAGAGAGTGTGCAGGTCAGAGAGACGCGAAGTGTCTCAGACTTTCTGCGCTCTCATTCAAATCCCCCTTGTTTCTTTTGAAGTCAGTCATTTGAGAACGGCTGCTCAATTGGCTGCGCGTGTTGCAAAGTCTCCCTGGTTGCCGAAGTGTCACTAGAAAAGATTATATCTATATTATATACTGGAAGGCAATTGAATAGTCACGTTGAGTTAGTATTCTAATAAGGAATCGTGCACTTTGTCATGGCACGTCTCTGAGTTCTGCTGTGCTTAACAAGTTCCAGATTACTCTGCAATTGACTAAAGTATACAATTATGATGATGTTTTTTTTTTACTTTAGTGCAAGGTCAAAACGAATGGTGATCGACATGCCGTATTACCTGGAATTGAAAGTGAGAGTGGCCTATGAACTGGCGAAAAGACTCGAAAAAGGAACATCACTCGAGGACATGAAGATAAATAGAACGGTATGGGAAGTGATACAATATTTGTTGTAGTTTTCTGTCGATACACGCTGTGATTTACAAATTTCGATCAAAAAGTAGAGGAATCAAACTTCAAACACAGTAGAATAGGGAAAAATACAGTTTGCTCTGGATGGAGCGAATCCTGTATGAACTATGGTGTGTAACGAACTTCTCTCTAAAAAGTGTATTTGAGTGAATATCAGATTAATAACAAATTGTAATACTTTTACTTAAAATACTATTTCCAGAAGAATCGAGAAGACGAATAATAATAATAGAATAGAATAGAATAGAATAGAATAGATTTATTCGTGATTTAACACGTGACTTCCACATAGTATGTGGCACTCCAATGGAGTAAATGGAGAGAAAAGTTGAGAAGAAAAAGGGTATGGTTACCCTGTTACGCGCTCATAATATTACATGCAATTTGACAGTGCTGGACGACGGCGATTGAACCAAATGATTTGTGGGACAATAGTTATCTTGAAAGAGACGTTGTAATGAAGATATGTTTTGTGAAGAGATCATCCGGATTGGCATGTTTGGCTGGGATGAGATGTATGCACGTTGGCTGTACCATGTGTAAAAACAGAGGGATGCAATAGACGGTCACAAAATACATAGTAATAAGACATAAACTCTGCGTTGTTTTGAGTTTGCCCGTTCTTGTAACTCTATACCAAAAATCGAATAGTTCGATCATGCATGCAACAATGCTATCCAGTGTCAAGACGGTTCAGTTAGTAACGTTGCCCCTAACCAATGACACTTCGTAGATCAGATTTCTACCACAGAGTACAGAGAACGGCCGCACTTCGCAACACCGCGGATAGACATAAATGTCATCCCACCTAATAAGACATAGAAAAGATTTGTGACCATCCATATATGCATAGGGATATATATTCAAACATCTTTGTGCTAGTGTAGGCTTTTGAATTCTCAATCCCAACCAAGACATGTTTCACCCTCTCTCACTAGCTCTATTGGAGATAATGAGCCGTTTTGGACAATCACCGTTATGTCCACACTGTGTATGTATAGAAATGGAATGATGAGAGAGATTTTGTCACATCCTGAGCTCTACAACTAATTGCGGCGATAGTTCTGGAGTGCCACAACTACTAATCAATTGAGTGAGATTTCTACTATCGAAAATGTTGTTGAGATCACACTGGAATAGTGTTACAAGAGTGAACAATGAATGAAGTGATCAAAACGGAAATAAATATAATTGTCAGACTGATGACCTACAACAACACTACCATCGACTGCGCATGAAGAGTCTCAAATGCAAGAACTGTGTCTATCATCACATCAACGAGGTAAAACACGTTTTCGGTAACGAGCGTTTGATGAAAAGATTGGAATGAAATTATCATTTCAACTTCAATTTCAAAAAAAAAACGCTTAATTATAGTTTACCGTTCACAGCAGGACGATTATGTGGTCCAGTCGCAACGCTTCAGTCCTTTAAGCCGCAATCCATTTTTTAATTGCAGTTTAAAGGACCGTTTACATGGGATTGGTCCACATAAACGTCCTGCTTTAACTGTAGTTCACCCAACTTCTGCTGAGTGTGTATCTTTCGGTCGGAAATTCCGGAGCGAACTAAAATTGACCCAAGAATAGTTGATCCGAGCACAGAAAGCAAATTAAGCTAGGGTCATTTGGTTCGGTTAATCGCTGGTTTGAAACTGTTTTGGTTACTCACCTTGGTTTGGGATGAGTAGGTTCAAAATAGAGTGACCATTTTTCGATGTGTATCAGAACTAATTCCATGCCCATATTGTTTGATGTTGTGAAAACGAAGCGTATAATGGTAGTAAATTGCACAGTCAGGTGAAACATGATGAACACAGCACAACTCAGAGACGTGCAATGACAAAGTGCACGATTCCCCATTGGAATGCCAATTATACGTGACTGCTCAATTCACTTATAGTATATATTTCCTATTTTGCGTAACTATTCAATTCATTTCTAGAGTATTTTTCCAGGCTCTTTTCGAGGGAGACAACTATTACTTCTACAACCGAACGAGTCTCCGTGCGTACACGGGCGAAGGCTGGCACTTCACCCCAGAAGGACTGCAACTAGTTCGACCCTCTTATGAGAAGATAATCAATAGAATACTTGCAGAGTTGTGAGCAATTGTTGAATATGTGTTACATTTGAATGAAATAAAACCATTTGTTGTCGTGGAGACTTTTAGAACTCTGTCTTCAAGAATAAGTTCCGCGCCTAAGTGGAGGAGAACTCTCGCGCTCGCCGTGAAATAGTGAAAAGAGAGAGAGATAGAGACAGAGGGAAAGAGAAAGAGAGAGATAGAGACGGAGGGAAAGAGAAAGAGAGATAGAGACAGAGGGAAAGAGAAAGAGAGAGAGAGACAGAGGGAAAGAGAAAGAGAGAGATAGAGACAGAGGGAAAGAGAAAGAAAGAGATAGAGACAGAGGGAAAGAGAAAGAGAGAGATAGAGACAGAGGGAAAGAGAAAGAGAGAGATAGAGACAGAAGGAAAGAGAAAAAGAGAGATAGAGACAGAGGGAAAGAGAAAGAGAGAGATAGAGACAGAGGGAAAGAGAAAGAGAGAGATAGAGACAGAGGGAAAGAGAAAGAGAGAGAGATAGAGACAGAGGGAAAGAGAAAGAGAGAGATAGAGGGAAAGAGAAAGAGAGAGATAGAGACAGAGGGAAAGAGAAAGAGAGAGAGATAGAGACAGAGGGAAAGAGAAAGAGAGAGATAGAGACTGAGGGAAAGAGAAAGAGAGAGAGATCGAGACAGAGGGAAGGAGAAAGAGAGAGATAGAGACTGAGGGAAAGAGAAAGAGAGAGATAGAGACAGAGGGAATGAGAAAGAGAGAGATAGAGACAGAGGGAAAGAGAAAGAAAGAGATAGAGACAGAGGGAAAGAGAAAGAGCTAGAAAGAGAGAGTTCTTATCGAATTAACCTTCGATATGAATTCCACCGGAATTCAAAAGGTTAACTGATTTTTGAGACCAGAAGTGGTTGCTGGCTTGCTAGCTCCACTTCGAGGGTCGACCCAGCATTGCACTATTGCTGGGAACGGCCCCTCCCTTCGGGGATAAAAAAGAAGATCAAAAATGAGTTGGGTACCAGTTATAGATCAAATTTTGAAAAAGTTACGAAATGAACACAAAAGTAGTTTATATTCAACATATGTCGAAAAAAGGTGTCAAAACAAGTGTTTTCATATCAAATTTCCTTTTTAAACTTTGTTTTATCAACTTTTTCCAGCGAAATTCTGTTTTACTTACTCTGTGGTAAGCAAATCCTCCTTTTGTAACCGCGCCTGCACTTTGTAACGCCAAATCCCAACCCATGGCACGGATCTCCGTGCCACAGTAAATATCAACTTTTTTCGAGATAAAGTGCTAAATTTCTGTAGTTTGGTCACGTGTCACGTGACTACTGTAGTTAATTGTAGTTTAGTCGTAATCAGTGTCCTCCTACTGGAGAACGTTCCAAAATGTGTCTGAGCCACAAAGTAAATTGGGTCAGAATGAGAAAGCACCTCAAACTTGGGCTATTAAACCAAAGAATAAGTAGACATATTGTAGGGATGTAAGAGACGTACGTACTTAAACTTGTTTCGTTTTCCAAATAAGCAGCGAAAAGCGAGCAAAAAGCTTACGGCACCCGGGATTCCCAAGCCGTCTCCGATCCAAGTACTAACCGGGCCCAACGTTGTTTGACTTGCCAGATCGGACGGGATGGCGTATTTTCAACGTGGTATGGTCGTAAGCGAAAGCAGACCTATCTCCATGAGGGAAGTGATGGGAATAGTTGATTTTATAAACTGTCAGGGGATACAGAAACATTGTCTGATAGGCTGCGCGTGACCTCCACGCTCAAATTCACGTGATAACTGTAAGTTTACTAGTAAGTGGCGTTCTACCAGTACTATGTACGGACGTCTCTGAATAGGATACAAACATTTATTTTAGTTCGTACCGGCTGAGTTGCGCAAGGTGGCACCTCTAGCACGTACGTATCTAATTCTGGCCGGACCGCTGATTACTTCACGAGTGGCGATCCAGCTATCATTGCGAGTGCAACGACGTCTGCTACGTTGAGTAATTTGACCCGTACATCGTCTGCTACCAAGCTAAAATGCGTTTTTTTGCGTGACTGCTACGACGTCTCTGACCCAGGAACTTTAAAGTAGAGCACATAGCCAGCGAGCTATGGAATCAAGGACATGTGTGCGTACACAGTGGAAAGTGAGATATACAGTACCCTCCAGCCTTGCCGTTAGCGACGACTAAGAAGTGCAAAATAGCAATGAGTAATGGTGAGTTGTCATACACCAGTAAAGTTGTCCGAATAGTCAGAAAAAATCGAAAAACGGATTACTTTTTCGCCGAAAATAAGAAAATCTGTCTACTTTTGATGAGAAAATCATACATCTTCACGTGTTCACATCGAAAACGTATTACCTTTTCGCCGATTTTTTCTCTATGATGTCATTTTCTATGATGATGTCTACTTTATATTATATGATGTCTATAGGATTTGTCAAACCGTTGTGGACATCGTACCATTGATTTGTATGGGACTGGGTTTGGCGAGCGGCCAGTTCGTCTGCGTATCATTGATCTACACACTCTCTCGCCTGTTGGCAAATGATCAACGACCGCTCGCCCCGCATCGCTCAATCAATAGAACCCTCTGCTATCTTTATGGAGAAAATGGCGACTATATTTTCACGCGTTCCGTTTCAAACTGAATCGTGTTCAAAATATTACCGAGTTTTGTGCGTAACTGTACAATGGTGGATTTCACGTGCATTCTTGAAAGTTCTTACAAATATATAGAGGCTTGAAGCAGGACGATTATGTGGACCAATCCCGTGTCAACGGTCCTTCAAACTGCAATTGAAAAATGCACTGCAGTTCAAAGGACTGAAGCGTTGCGATTGGACCACACAATCGTCCTTTTTTAAATCGGATGTCTGCTTATGGTTTCGGTACCTACCGCGGGAGTTTGCTCAACTCGAATCGGAAATTTAAAGTAGATGCCACAAATGAAAGCGACCCAAACTTTTAAGTGAACTAAGTATTGTTCGAAACATTCATTGTAAAGAGATAGCAAGATGGTAGACATAGACACGAGATCAGTTTCTATCAGTGAATTAAGTGACTCTTCTCTAGTGGAAATACTTTTTTTCTGCTTCAGGCGATATTCCTGAAAATGAAAATAATAATTATAATAATTATAATACTACTGCTCATGCGTTCAGAAGTTGAAGATAGAAATGTGTAAAAGGAAGTAGCATACGGACCAAAGACGAATACGAATGACTAAGGACTGCGTCACGAAGACAACAACCAAAAGATAAAAGATAGAGCGTTTTTCAAATTAAAAACGCAATAGCTGTGTATTGATGCAACCGGGTTCTAGCATTCGACAAAACGACCCGGTTGCTTTTGTACAAATTTGTCGGTTGATGCTGAAATGGAACAAAAATCATGTATGTACGGTGATTTTGGTTGCATTTCGAATGCATCCCGGTTACAATGTGTAATGAACCCAGTTGGTGCGAAGACCTCTTAGAAAAATCGATAAACCTGATCTGTCTCTCGATCTTCTCGGCCCTCTCCCGGTCATGACGGGACCGAGGTCCCCAGAAATCCTGATCCGGTTCAAACAGACGAACGATTGTCAGTTTACGACGCAGCCTCAATACAACCTAAAAAAACTTGGTTGCAATATTCGATGATTTAGTTTCTAAACCAATTTTCAGCCATTTCTACCACATTTCACCGTTCAAGGTAATTAGTTGATGGTTTTTAGCTCTCAGTTCATAGTTTTCAGTCCACAGTTCATATCTAGTTAGACCAGACCCTTTTTCACGTTTTGTATTTAGATGTAAGTTGTAGAATAGGAAAAATCGGACAAGTTTTGAGTTTCAAATAAGTCAGACGACCGATGGTCAGTTTACGACGCAGCCTCAATATAACCTGAAATCAATCGGGCGTACGGATCGCCGTTGTAGTTTGATCTCTGCACACATAAGTCATATAGTCGTCGCCCACGAAAAGGCGGGAAGGTACTGTATATCTCACTTTCCGCTGTGTACGCACACATGTCTTCGTTTCCAAGACATGCTCGCTATGTACTCTAGTAGCGTAGTGGTTAGCGGCTGCTACGAATCTTTTGCTCGCAGGTTCTATTCCGGTGAGAGACAGAAATTTATAAATTCGGCAACCACTATAAACTTTGATCGAATGCAACCGACTCAAACTACAATATAGATCCACATACACCGTATTTCACTCAAAGTGTACTCAAAGCAGGACGATAATGTGGACCAATCCCGTGTCCACGGTCCTTTAAATTGCAATTGGAAAATGTATTGCAGTTTAAAGGACGGAACCGTTGCGATTGGACCACATAATCGTCCTTCTTTAATTCATGTTTCTTGTATATACTCCGTATTAGCAATCAAAAATGTTGGACGCTTTGAGTTTCGAATTTTCAATATTTCATCATTTTAAATTTTCGTTTTTGGATGACGTCACTTCGAAGGTCAAAGATCAAAACCGACTCGGTAGATCAAAGCACCAGGAATGATGGCTAACACGGCGATGGCGAGCACAGACGGCAGAACTACATCCTTGGTGGCTCGTTCAGTATCCGCCATGAAGCAGTACAGGGCGTACTGGAAACGAACATTTATGGAGGCTGAGAGAATGTTGTAGTTTGGTGTTTGATGTTTAGTCAAGGCGGAACCTTGAGTTTTTTCCGAACTTGAGTCGGGTTTGTAGTTACAAAAACTCTTTTGGTTCAAGTTCCCCTCATTTTTTGTGGTTTTTATTCACCGAAGTTGTAGTTTGGAAATGAACTGATGCGAAATTCAAGTTGCACTAAAGTCAATGTCTCAAATTGGAAGAGCATAAAACGCGTCGCATTCACCACAGCCATGAACTATGGCCAAGTTTGAGCTACAAAACCAAGAGAGCATGAAGTTGTTTGGAGGCGCAGACAGTCTGAGACAGTCTGCGTCTCTCTGACCTACATAGTCTCTCGTCAAGGCGGCCGCAAAGGGGCAGGGCTTTTGTTGTAGGCACACTACAGAAGAAAAACACTTTGCGAAATCCAATTCTATCACTTTGCTAGGGAACTTCTCATTTTTGCCGTATCAAAAAGGTAGAAAGTCTCACGAGAATGACCGCGGGGCACAATAGACACCAAACGAACATCATGATCAGGTTGAACGACTTCCGTTTCCAGTCTATGTTTCCGTCCTGAAAAACATTATTTCTGAATGTAAACAAAAATATGGTTTATAATTTCTTAGGGTGCACGTTTTGCACACTTGTTGTTGTCACGTTACTGCACTCGTTTTATGTGATGACGAAAGCCAAATGTGCTCAGTCGTAGAACAAAAACAGAAAACAGAAAGGAGGAGTAAAATACTAGCAGAGACACTGTTTTGGAACATGTGAGAACACTGTACAATTGAGATACACAGTACCCCTAAACATCCGTTTGGCAATGACTATTGAATTAGCTTTCTTCAAAACAAGACAGTGTGTTGCAATCGCTGCTATGCTGGTAGTTCGATTCTGTTGCTTTTCTCCGGTAATTCGTGAATGTTTCCGTGTACCGAGATCGGTTACTACACATGTACAGTAACCCTACACATCCGTTTGGCAACGACTATGTCTTAATCACCCCATGATTGACTGTGCTCATAGCAGTGATATTGGCAATCATCCTTCTCGATCCATAGAAATACGCAACGACAATCAGTTCGAATAGAACAATGACATAGGAGGTAACCGGCTTGGTTACATTTTCAACTCCAATCAAAATCTCGTAACCTTGCTGGAAATATAAAGCTATAAGCAACAAGAATGAATGTAAGATAATAGTTTACATACATATTATGTATAAGCAACACTCCAAATGGAAACGTACAGTTCTAATACTTGGCTAATTTACTATGTTTAATCAAGCAATTTGATTTGGACTCGAGTTTTTTGGGAAAATTCGACCGAGTATTTTTCAAAAACTATCAGTATTGTTCCTTTTCTAGTTTTTCCTCAAAATAAAATAGAAACATACGGATCCGAAGAAGAACATGAATAGAATGCTGGTGGTAATGATGATTCCCTGCATGATAATCTTCCTGTCTTTGTGATTTGACAAAATGGACAAATTCTCCAAAACAGTTGTGAGAAGAATCTCCATTTCCACCACCTGAACATACAAATATTTCAACCAAACTTTTAGTTCTAGATAAGTTGAAAAGTCAAGTATACGGTAGACTATCAAAAGAGGGGGGGGGGGGGGGGGGGGAATTCAATACCGGGAATGTTTACTTTTCACGCCCCCCCCCCCCCCCCCCCTCCTCAAACGTTTTTATTGCAGATGATAAATTGATTTATCACCCCCCGGTGGGGAGGGAGGTCAAACTACAATTTCCCAAACGCAATACAAGAGTCAATGTTTCCCCTGATTTGGAAAATGATGCTTACTATAAACACATTGTGTTTACTGGTGGAGTGGTGGGGGGGGGGTTAACTCCACTGTTTCCTTATTTTTGCTGAATAATCATGCATATATGATTTCGAATTGAATTATATAATTATTGGAAGTACAGTAATCCATCTGATTGAGAACAGATTGAACCAAACTACAAAATTTGTGAACTACAAAGAGTATTTTGTCATGTCTGGAGCAATGTTCCGTCAAAACAAGCAAGGAGGAAACAACCAACCTTGCCGGCCAGCGATATCAGTGCTCCCATAATGCTAAATATGAACAGAATAACTGGTTCGGAAGAGTGAAAAACTTCGAGTGAAGACACGAAGAAAGGCATTTCTATGCTCTGAATATGGACCTGCGATGCGTACGTTTTCGAGAAAGCCTCCGCTGAAAAACGACTATTGAGCACAGTATAAATACAGTTAGTTATGTGTTATGAGTGTACTTTTTGATAACTACAATAGACCAAAAAGCCATGATGCTCTCCGTTTGCTGTGAATAGCAAATGGATTATAACTCTAATTTCTTCACACTTTCACAGAGTAGATTGTTGGTAATACACTGTGGTTCCGACTTTCCGGCTCCGAAAAAATCAAGTTCCAGAGAATGTTCAGTATACAATTGCGAAAAAATCTATTCAATTCTGTTCTATTCTATACAATTGATTTCAATTCGAGTTGAGTTATCATTTCAAAATTTATACTTCAAGTTAACCATGTGGTCTAGATGCTCAAATCTCCTCGGCCGACTTTCAGTATACAAAAAACGTCAAAATTCACGTTTTCTGAATATTTGTTCCGGACTTTTTTGTTTTGCGTTACATCATTTGCAGTCAGTGATTCAATAAATATCATAATATGTACTTCAATTTCAAACTAACCACTTTGATAATAGATGTTCATGTTTCCACGAGCCATTTCTAGAATAAACGAGTCTCGCGCCAAAAGATGAATCAGCGAATAGAACAGAGGAACGCTGGACACGACCAGAAAGATTATGAAACAATCTCTGGAAAAATTGTCGTTTATCATACAACAACAGTGTGGAAATATAGTCGTTTTCATTTGTACATGAACATGTTCACGTGTTCTGAGGGTTTAATTCGAGTTATCACTTTTTATTTTCTCTTCGTTATCACAAGGTTATATGGGAAAGTGTTCAAAGAAGAGGATGATTGGAAAGTGGAATCCGAAGAAAATCATGATAAATGGCTCTATGAACTATTCAAATTGTAGAAACCATGATGGAATTTGATAGTCCACACAAATCTGAAGACTAACGTGAGAATATTGTTGTGGAAGATGCACTGGGAGCCGACGAAAATAAACTTGGCCTGTCCGAGACGAAGGGTGCGGAATGTCTGCAAATGTCTGAATTCTACGTTCGTTCACATTTCCGTTGATTTTGTTGTTTTTTCACTTGGAATTGGCGGCAGAACATAGTGCAACTTGTACATCAACTATTTCTTCTTATAGAAAATTAGGGGTAGTATTCAATGTACGACCCAGGACTTTTCAACCTATTGAACCAACACACAGTATGTTTTGAAGTAACGCAATACCCCTTACCCCGGTCCATTTTATCAATTTTGACGTTAGCGACAATATTGTGGGAAAGCCAATATAACCGTTGAAGATTCAGGTCAATGCAAAAAAAGCGAACTGACCATAGCAACAGCGGCGTAGAATATTTCCGAGTGAGAAATATCGGGGAATTCGCCCTGAACCGCGTTGATGAAGGGAAAAGCGGGTGGACTGACAAAGATGAAGACGACTATCATGGAGACGATCACCGTCCCCAGCAGGTACACGGCTGTTTTCGATAACTGAACAAAAAAAACTTTTTTGAAAACTTTTTTTAAATCTAAAATTGCTAGTGTTACGTCGTAGAACTTGGTAAAAGAGGCGTTTAAACTGTTAAAAGTTGTAGGCAAAACACTCTAGGATATGTGTTAGACGACCCGTCGTCTTTGATAACTGAACGAAAAAAGTTTTTGAAAAGTTCTTTAAATCTCAAGTGGCGAATTTCACGCTGTAAATTTTAGTAGAAGCGGCGTCACAACTCTTTCAAAGCTATATAGGCTAAGTGATCGGTGTTGAAAACTTTAGACGACATTAAATCGCTGTTTTCGACAACTGAACCTAAACTTCATTTGTTTTCAAGAATTTCAATGTTCAAGGCGCTGGTTTGCTTCTCAGCTGAAGTGCTGAATAGGTTAAACAACAAAGACTGATAGAAGGACGATGACGTGGTCCAATCCCAACGCTTCAGTCCTTTAAACCGCAATACGTTATTCAATCGCAGTTTAAAGAACCGATTACACGGGATTCGTCCACATACTCGTCCTGCTCTAAACGAGGGGGCTGATTTGAAAACGAGCCAACATTTGATAGCAAACAATACAGAAACAACGATAAACAGAATTCGTACTCTTCGGGTTTGTTTTGGGAAGTAACGACGTGTTTAATTTTGCGGAAATGAATAGCGTCATTTTCTAAACTAACCGGGATTGTTTGACTCTACTAATGGGAATAAAAAAAAGATTGTTTGACTCTACTAATGGGAATAAAAAAATATTGTTTGACTCTACTAATGATAAGAATAAAAAAATCGATATTTTCATACCAAGACAATTTTACTGCGGTCCAACTTGGCAGATATACTGATCAGCATCCAGCACAGTGATACAGTGAAGACCATAGTAAATGAAGGCCAGTCGGGAAAACCCATTTCTTTCAGATCTGTTTCGCCCAAACTGAAAAGGAAACCGGGACCTCCAATTTATACGAGAAAAGCTCCATTATAAGGAATCTAGTACACAAATTGTTCGGGAAATCACAATCATTTAATGACAACCTATCCATTTTGTCATAACAGCTCACCAGCTATCTCGCAGGTTATTATGAGATCGTTCCTATGTGCATATTACTAGGACATTACAAATTTTCTCTTCTCTCGTGTCTCATGAACTAGCCTCTGGAGCTATCTAAACTATTACTAGCGTCAAATAGCGTTCTGGGTATGAATTAAAGCCTATAAACTTTTCTAGTAGACGTTTTCCAAGTTCAAACCACCAAAAAAACGGCTGAGGCAGAATAAACAACAACACAAAAACAACAACAAAACAAAAAGACCAACAGGAATTGTAGAACGGGGTGCTCCGCCAGCTTATTCGATACTCCGTATTTGTGCTCGACTCCCGTGTACAACGCCGTCTCCGAGCGAATGCACGACTGTCCCAGAACACTGAAATAATCGATATCTAAAGTTTAATATTAACAATATCCCGCTTTAAAATGTTGTTGTTCAATATGGACTCGGAAAAGATCTAAATTCTTGATTACTCAGTTCTCGAAGCTAATCATTTTTCGTGTCTAATTGTCCCATGGGAGTACGTTTGAAACCCGAAATCCGTATGATCCCGAGTTGGCGTCCTCTATCTAGTTTTCCATTATATGAAATCACTCTTGATCGTACTTTAACGGAATATCTTGCTGTGTTTTAGAGAGTAACCACTAATCAAATATTATATGTGAGCTTCACGTGTATTTGACGCGTCCCCTTGTCGCTGTCCCGGCCAAAGTATGGGCTTGCGATGTACACCAAGCGGCGGCAACACACTCTGGAATATGCATTTGCATGAAACCCATCTGAGGCAGTATGCGGGAAAAACCTGCCTACCAGACAATATACCGCGTATTGACCTTTTCCCATAGTATTTGGCAAAACTTTTATTTCACAATCTGCCAATCGCGATCTTTTTAGCAAGACGTCTGATAGTTAGTGTGAACGAGCACAGCAAACTGAGACAACTGAGACAACTGATAACTATTCTGAATATTTGATGCATTTGGTTGTGTTTTTCAAACCTACCACCATTACTTGTGTTTCGAAGAGGTAAGGAAAATGTAAGTGGAACCTTAAAGTTAGGGTTGAGTGACTGATTTCTCCTATTTTCTCTTATGTTTTCTGAAAATATAAAATAGAAACATAACCAACTCGGGTTGTTTTCACTCGTCACACAGTTGTGCCATGGCATTTCGTTGACGAACATATTGATGGTGTACGAGGAAATGAGAATGAACTGAGCCATGATGATCTGGTCAGACAACATCGAAATCAGGTGAAGTAGAATACTCGCGATGCCCACGCCTAAAAACACAATACTGTTTGTATCTCAATTTGGTTGTTGAATCGCAAAGCTGAATGAGCACTCGTGAAAGACAGGAACTTTGCATTGTAGAGACTCCGTCAACTTGTCCTGCATTTATTACTACTTATTATAGTTAATAGTCGAGCAGGACGAGCAAAAGCGGTTATTCAATTTTGCTTAAGTTAAGTAATATATCTCGTTCTCTGAACGAGTGTTAGAAGATCCCGGCACCTTCATCCCATCCTGCGTCTCTTGCTCTGCCTCACTGTTTCTTGTCTCTTACATCATGGCGGGATGTAAGAGCAGAGAAATAGCGTGTGTTTGAGGAGACGCAGGATGGGATGAAGGTGCCGGGATCTTCTAGCATACGTACGCTGGTCAACTTCTGAATTAGTACCAGGACTCGGAGGCCAACCTAAAACCCTACATGCAATGCAATGTGAGCACCACGTGGCGAGAGTCAAATGTAGTTATCAGAGTTGGTCCTAACGTATATGGAGATGGTGTGGCACAGGCCAATTCTATTTATGTAACCGGGTTTTTTGGTAACCTAACCCGTTTTTCGTAACCCGTTTTCAAGTTTCCTCACAGGTAACCAATAGGTCACTTTAAACTCAAATCCGGTGAACGTATAAACTCACGACAAAAATAACGATGTACATTAAAAAACAGGTAACCACTTTTTCATTTTCGGTTACCGACAGGTTACTTACTGAGGTAACCTGAAAAATGGGTTACCAAGAACCGATTAGGTTACCTAAAAACCCGGTTACATATAGAATTCACCAGTGGCACATGCCCTTCAGCTCTTTTTCCAGATTGTAGTTTGAACCCTTACTCACCCACAAAAGCTGGCATGATTCGGTCAAAAACGGCAACAGCGTTGCTCGACGTATATTGCCCGAGGGCAAATTCCATGTACATTATAGGAAAACCGATAGAAAAGGCGGTCGTTGCATAGGTGAATACAAATTTCACTGAAAACGTTATAATTATATTTTTTCTATAACATAACTATAATAATGTTTTACAGATCCTATAACCATTGATTTAGAAATGTTATCTGTGTGTTACACTCATTGAACAGAACCGAATTTTTAGCATTCATTTCATTCTCTTTTCCTACGACAAAAAATTGACTTTTAAGAAATGTGTTCGATCGACAAAGTTGAAGTTTGCAGGACAGTGACAAAAATGAAAACTTTGAATGTGTACTGTTGAAAGAGTCACAATAACGGTTGAAAGACTATCACTCGCTGAATTGGGCTGAATCATCCAAAAAAAGTTCAGCATACAAAGTCTTCTTTTTTGAACATTGTATATCTGTCGAAAACACTTTCATGAACCTATCTGAGTTGAAATGGTCGGAGCTCTACCCACATCCGTACTTGTCCAAATTGTTCGCAAACATAATCAGCGAATCGTAGTTGAGAAGAAATGTGAAGATGACGAAGTAGGAGCCGAACTTGTTGTTCCACAGCGGACGTCGCGGACCGATTCTCGTCAAACTACCAATCGTAACCTGGAATAGTTTCATATTGTTTGAAACTCATGGATGTGTTTCTCTTCTGCTAGTGTGGTTATTTCAACTTTGTAACGTTATAAGGGGTTCAATCAACGAGGTGTGTTATACTGTGGAAATCCACGTGTTCGATCGCAACTCTGATGTACAGCCCGGAACTTGAATTCAATGCTAAACATGACTCTTTTTCAACAAATTGTCCGGCACTTCCGGCAGTTTCCGAATGTTCTAACGTGTAAAACGAACTACCAGAAGTGCTCAAAAAATCAGTTGTAGATGTTTTCGCCATAAACATTATTCAATCATGTGCTCACGTGCGTGTATATCAATCAATAAATTGATGAATGTTTATTTAACTACTTGAACCATACTACGATTGTTATTGCTTGAATCTTTCTTTCTTTTCTCTCTTTTTGAAGCTTGAGTTTTCGAGTTCTCCGAGTTTTGAAAAATTTGTAGTTTTTCATTTATCGAGGTTTTACAAAAACCGAGTTTGATATTAACCAGTCCAAGCCCCACCCTGTTGAAGTACTTGATATCCTCTGTCATGTGAAGTACATCGATGTCCTCCGAAACATAGGATTCTTCCCCGAACGAGTCCAGCGAATCCTCATCAACCGGCGTCGATTGCATCAGAATCGGCTGGAACTTCCGCTTCACACTCAGGTTTTCTGGAAATGAACCAATTTTTTGTAGTTCATTTGAAACAGGATATAGGTTACTTGTGACCTACATTCTCTCAGAAGTAGTACAATACAATACGATACAAGCATTATACTTCTCTCTTATATTAGTGGGTGTTGTGTAAAAATGTTGTTTGTTTCAAAACGGAGCTGGGAGTTGGGTAATGCTTTCACGTTTTCACGTTAACTTGTTTTTTTCTCCCTAATTTTTACATTTTCTTACAATAAGTTCCGGCTGTTCTATGGACAGAATTAGCAACAATTTGAGTACTTCACAATGTACGCAGAAAAAAGACTACATCGGAACTTTTTATCAAAAACATACTTGAAAACATTATTGGCACGCTGCCAAGGTCTCAGTGGGAATGACTATACTTTTTACGATTCCCTTCAAATATTTTTATTCAACGCTCCCTTGAAAGTTGATTGCGAATTTAAACCGCAACCCCTTGGGATACGTATTTGTCAAAGAATTCAAGGGATCAATTTGTAATTTTCTACTAGCATTACTTATGTTGGTCTCTATGCAAATAAGCTGTTTATTATTATTGTATAGTCTTTTCCATTCCTACTGAGACTGCTACAGTGGAATTTGGAAAATTCAAAGCCGTTTTGCTCCCTTACTTTTGATCGAATAAGTTCAGGATTTTCGTACCCCATTCTCCTTCTCAGGTAGAGTAAATATACAAGAGCTTTTTTCCATGAACTACATGTTTAGCTTCACAACAGCCTTCGGAAAATTTGTGAGGTTACTGTAGGAGTCTCAGTAGGATTGTTAACTATACCTTTGCTCAAAATTCTGCGAGGAGCGATTATCTTCTGTGTTGACGCCGTCTCAGGAGCAGAGGAAGAAGCATCCGACTTGCCTTGAGTCTGGAAAAAAACAAGAATGAGGTTTTTCAAGGTATAAATATTTGTTTTATTCCAGTACTTTTTTATCATCTTTCTTTTTTTGTTCTTAGTTGTAATTACCCAGCGACATTCGTAGCTTCCTCGGCTAGAGAATGTGCAGATCAGAGAGACGCAGACAGTTCTAGTCTGCGCCTCATTGACCTCCGCACCATCTTGTATTTGTAGCTCGTGAAACGTGGAATAATTTTTATCTCAGCATCGCTATAATTGTTATGGCACGACACAAAATGTTTGAAAGCTTACAGCCACAATTGTAATAATTCGTTATGCCGAAAAAACACAAAAATATAAGTATTTATACGTGGAATACTTTCTACAGCGTACAAAAACTTTGTTAGAAAGATCAAAGTACAATCTAATCTATACCAACAAACTAACCTTCGATGTCGGAGATGTGTTGACTATTTTCCTGAACATTTTCTAGGCCTCACCACCGGATGACTGGTCGACAGGGCGAACAATGAAACTGAACTAGTTTCAGACCACGGAAAGTACCCGGAAGATACCCGGAAAGTACCCGGAAAGTATTCGGAGTTACTCGTAGACTAGTTCACGAGTACATTTACCGTGTACTTTCCGTAAACCATCCCTTCGCTATCCGCGTTTTTGACGTTCCGTTTCTCAACAAAACCGACCAACCTACATTATCATTCTAGTATGCATAGAAATTCGGTGTTTCGATTCCAGTCTGCGTCTCATGGTTTGCACACTATTTCGCGACACTCGTACCCCTGCGGAATGTGAAAACCGAGAAAAAATATTACATGTTTTTTAGGTTTATTTTCGGTGTTTGTATGGTTTTTCGGGTTACTTTGACAAATGTTGACAAATGTGTTCTTCTTCGTTTTTTAAACTTGTTACCGGACAAAATGTTCATTTTTATTATTCATCATTGGAACCGCCACTCAATAAAGCGTCAGAGAGCAGGAAACAAATATTAATAGAAGAGTTCACGTCATCAGTTGAATACTTCTTTGTTTAGTATACTAGAACTAAATGGAATTGGCATGTGAAGTATTCTAATGAGGCATCGTACACTTTCTCATTGCACGTTTCTCATTTTTGCTGTGTTTAGAATGTTTCACGTGACTGGGCAATTGATCAAAACATACTACTTTTTGTTAGTGATTCGTTCATAACATAATCAACACATCAAAGCACATAATATACCAATAAAGACAATTTGTACATAGAAACAAAGTAGTTCTTTCGAGAAATTAGTTTTTCTCACAATCGAGCGTGTGTTGGCTTCGGGAGTTCGAGCATGAAACTATTGAACAGTAAACGGCAACTGCCACAGAAACTATGGATATCAAACTAGTTACAAGAATCATATTTATCAAGTTTTCTGCACCGAAAGCGAGAAGAAGATCTGAAAAAATTGATGGTTCAAAAAAACTAAATGTTGGAATACAAATTCGAATATATGTTTTTTTCTCTTTGTACAACTAAACATCAAATAATTATATACACAGTAGGCATCGCTGTTTTTTGGACACCACTATGAATTTTACAATCTTCAGGTTCTGATAACAGCGTAGGAAAAAGAAAACTGTGAATATTTCAGAAATACATTGGTCAGGCGGTTATTGGTTCATGAGCTACCTATCCACATGATTGCTACTCTGTATCACAGAGTTTTCAAGTGCAACAGCAGAAAAACTTGGATTTTTTCAGCACTGTTAAAAGACTTTTTTAATCTGTAAGCTCACACTCGGAATTTTTTCGGAGCAGTTTCCTGTTTTTTTAATCGCGTAGGAATGACCAAAACTATAGTCTCGCCCACGGAAAGGCTTGTAATCTTACTTTTCGCTGTGTACGCACAAATATCTTCGATTCCGAAGCTTCTAGGTTATGTTCTATTATAGCGCAGTGTTCGCAGGTTCAATTTCGGCGAGAGACATAAATTTATAAATTTGGCAGCCACTATATCTAACAGCTTGAACGAGCAAACAACTAAAACTAAATACTCACCTCTCCTCCAACTGTGTTTTTCTCTCTCATCAAGTTCTGTAGTTTGCTGATTGATCTTCGAACTTTGACCGAATACTCCTTGTCGACATTTCTCGTTTAGACATAGAAGTGCTTTCATTAAATACGCAACTTCAGTATTCTCCATTGTACCTCCGAACAACCTGCAAATTATTTTCATGAACAGTTTATTGATTATGGGAATTTGTGTGAGTTCGTCAGAAATGTTGAATATGAAATCAACTATTCCCATTGTTCAAAAATTGAATACAAAGTATTCAATTCTTTTTCATTGGTCGTGTTCAGTAAGCTCAACTAGGGTGGTTTTAGAGGATACCAGTGTACGTGTGCTAGAAGATCCCGACACCTTCATCCCACCCTGCGTCTCCTCAAACCTATGCTATTTCTCTGCTCTCACATCCCGCCAGGATGTAAGAGTCGAGAAGTAGTGAGTCAGAGCAAACGACGCAAGATGGGAAGGTGCCGGAATCTTCTAGCATACGTACTCTGACTTACCACGAGTAGGGGCCATCAGCCCAAAGTCCCACGTCCTCCCCTCCGTGAGCCCCTTTCACCGTGTAAATGAGGGACGGAGAAACGAACTCGGCCGATTCTGAAATGTCTTATATTTATGGTCCCAGTTTGATGCTTTCGATTATTTTCGCCTTTGCGTAAGTGTCTTTTCCTTTCAAATATTTCTGTGCAACATTTGGTTGAAGATATAATTTTTGAAATTAGGCATTACTCATGAAACACATCATGGAACGTGAACATACGATTGTACCACGTATTATTATACAATTGTAAAGACTGATTCTGACCGATAACTCAACGTTGACGGGAACTACATCGCCGTGCACTAGGAAGAAAGTAAGCTGATAACATCTGACCCTCTCGCTAACTTCAACAAAAAGAGGTCAACGTTTTAAGTTGATACTGTAGAACTTCAAGTTCAAATGGAAAAGACTATATAGTTCCAATCATTCCCACTGAGACCTCGGCAACGTGCCAACAAAATTTCCAGACGGCTTTTCAACACCTTAATGTTTCTCAAAACACTTAAAGTTTCTCTGAGCCGTAGTGGAGCACTGTTGTAGTACGTGGGTGAAATTTCTTTTCGTCAAACATTTTATTTCTACAAATATAATCATTTGAAATTTCGTTGGCACGCTGCCAAAGTCTCAGTGGGAATGGCGACAACTATACCCACCCGACTGTTCCTTGGTGTAGTTGAGGGGCGTGTCCTCCCCCGGTCCGGTGGCGAAAAGGAATCCGGGGACCCGGCGGGAGTCGTTCGACCGCTGGTCGTACTGCCGCATATTTTCTGTTAACGAATGAATGTAAACTTCGTAAGAATAAACTCAAAAGTCAATGGGATCTCATTTTGTCCCTTGTTTTCGGAAATGTACTTAAAGAAGGACGATTATGTGGTCCAATCTCAACGCTTCAGTCCTTTTAACCGCAATACGTCATTCAATCGCAGTTTAAAGGACCGATTACACGGGATTCGTCCACATATTCGTCCCTCTTTAAGAGTTTGGTGTAAAAAGGGGTACTCCTAAAAAATCATCAATTAGGCGGGACCATATCAGAGTTTCAGTTTAGTTTACGCACTCATTTTTGTTGGAATTACTACCGAAATTGATTGTAACTAATTGGATCAGCCAGTCTGGGGTTCATGTTCGGTTCAAAAGCGTTTCTCACAAGGAAACATCATTTTAATAGTTTACTGGTTACTGTAATAGTTGACGTAGCGGTGAGATGAAGTATGAAAGTCTTTTTACCTTCATTTTCAGGTAGTATTTCTTGTTATTTTTCACTTTTTCTCACCCAGAATCCCCTTGTCTTTCGTGAGGTATCCCGGCATAGAGAGGGCGTGAGAATGATCAGCTGTCACTATTATCAGGGTGTCCGCGGGGTCCGTCAGCTCGCGAGCCTGTAACCTTAATAATAAGGTTATTCAAGGTTAAGGTTATTAGGTTAGGTTAAGGTTAAGGTTTTTTTGATAATTAGGTTATTCTTTTCACCTTCATTTCAGGTAGTATTTCTTGTCAACCTTTACCTGTTTTTCAACCTTGCTAATGGATGTCACCTTCAACATACATGTAGTAAATCAATAAATAAAACCAATCTAAACAACCTATTGAAATATACCAATTCTAGTGATAATTTCAAAGATGCAAATAAAGAAACTAAATTAAAAGTATATGGAATTCTTTCAAAAATATACTGGGATCAACATGATAAGAAGAAAAAGATAACAAATGATAAAACGAAGTTGATATACTCCATACCATATGTTGATAAATTTACCGATAAACATAATTTCAAAAAACTCATTTATAATAGAATACTTACGACTATAGGTATAGATAAACTTTCTATACAAATACGATTTGAATTGAATAAACCTATTAGTAGTAGAATACTAAATTACTCTAAGTTCCTTAAAGAACTAAACAAAGACAAGATGGAAAAAATACTCAACTCGGAATGTATTTGCAAAACTAATCGAAAATGGGTTAATGATTTTCATAATCATATCATAACAGGCGATCCCAACTTGTTCAAACACACCCCTATATTTGAATATCTGAATAAAGGTACTAAATATAGAACAAAGGACTTTGAAAAGATACATATACAACATGCAGTGATGAAACAAACTGAAAGATTAATAACATCTATATCTACTCTTACTAATATCAATAGAGTAATAAAAGATAAATTGAAAATGGAATTATATAATACGATTAATAATACTATTTTAAAACATACCGAAGTCAAAATGAAGGATGATAACATCACTCACAACAACCTTCCGATATGGAATAAACATCAACATAACTGGGAATCACAACTTAAAAATATACAGCAACACTTTATTATAACTTTGACAGACAAAGCTACTTCAAACTACGCTTTCACATGTAAAAAACTATACTTACAAATGCTGAATAAAGAATTGGGTTATAAAGAGGATAAACTAATTAATAAAACATTTGAAAAGATAGAAAATGAAATGAAACGGAACAAAACATTATCAACAGACACAAGAATATTAACTTTAATCTACGCATTTTGAAACAAGATAACATGAAGATACCATTAATTTATGCCATACCTAAACTACATAAACAACCTGTAAAAAGTAGATTTATCACTGGCGCAAAAACTAGTAGTATAAGAGAACTATCTATACAGTTACAATTAATCTTAAAACATATAAAACAACATTTCAAGGCATATTGTCATGTTATTGAACAGAGAAATAACATCAAGCTTTATTGGTCTATAGATAATAGTCTACAGATTCTCAATGACTTCAGAGACTTCAAACCGAATGAACATAAAATTTACTCTGCAGATTTCACAAGTCTCTTTACAAGTTTACCTCATGATATCGTCAAGAGAGAAATCGCATACTTATTAGATATATGTTTCAAAAATACTGGTTTTGATAATGGATATATTACAATTTTGAAAACCAAAAGCTTTTATAGTCATGAACACACTAGCAATCCACATGGTAGAAGCTACTCTAAACAAAAAATTAATGACTTACTTGCATTTATTCTAAATAATAGCTATGCTAAATATGGTAACATAATTTACAGACAAAAAGCAGGAATTCCACAGGGTAATAATGCTTCTCCTTTAATAGCAGACCTCACACTATCCTCAATGGAATATTCTTTTATTATTAAAAACCAGAATCTATTCAATAGACATAATATTACCAGCTACAGATATATGGATGACCTCCTCCGAATATATAAACCAAAAACTAATTATGACGTGAATGAGATATTTTAACTAATATATGATGGTTCACTTAACATAGAACAGACTAATTCTACGTTATTGCACAGCAATTTTTTGGATTTGGACATCTCTATCCATAATAATTGTCTAGTAACCAAACTATTCAATAAAACGGATGAATATAACTTTCGAATAAGAAGATATCCTCATTTTTCATCTAACATTCCTACTAGTATTGGCTTGAACACAATTACTGGAGAAATTATAAGATTTAGCAGATGCTGTAGTAAATTCGTTGATTTCGAAGTTAGAATAACTAAACTAGTTAGAGATTTCGAATACAATGGTTATCCTATTATAATTATAATTAATAGAATATTGAGAGTGATTCGAAATAATCCACTAGTTCGTTATAAGTATGATAAAAAAAGTATAAATAAACTAAAGTCGTTTTTAAAAACTATAATAAGAGATGATATAGCTTATTCCTATTTTGACACATAACGAGTTGATCGGCTGCTACGATAAATATAGATCAAATTCATTGTGCGTTAGATCATAGGCTAGTATATAAAGACCAGATGATGTCTAAAGAACATATTGCCCTCTCACTACTACAGGGTTTATTATAATCTATTTACTACGTCAGATATGGCCACGGAACAGGTATATAGGTTTTTGTTCATTAGTTCTGTATAATTTAACTAACGATTTTATAACTGTACATACAACTTATTATTATAATTTAACTAAATATATTAGAATTGGTCAGGGGACTTATCTACTGATGAGGCCTCGGCCCCTGACCTCACACACCGTATAGAGCGTAGAGGCCGAAACGGTGTAAATTCATCTTAATCGATTATGATACATAAATGGTTTATCTTAGAAAGTTTTTGTATTGTTAACTAAATATAACATTTCTTATTTTGAATATACAGCTTAACTAACTAAACATGAGTGTAAATTTAAATACTACTTATATTTAACTCATTATATTTTAATTTATCATAACTTTTCCTTTCTTTTTTTAATGTAGAAATGAGCTTAAACAATTTTTTCTATGAAAATCGCACCCACACTTATGACTAACAATTCTGAAATATTTTGTTCAAAAAAGTTCATAGACAACCTGGAAGACCCCATGATTAGACATACTTTAATTGGTCGAAATGAAGTGACATCTTAAAAGGGGTAATCAAACAAAAGATAAATGTTTTGAATCTTCTAAATAGGTCAATACTTTGTCATCTTCCACGTACCACCCTGACCGCTTCGTCCATTTCGAGTACTTCTTCGAACGTCTTTCGCAGTTGGTTGAAGTGCTCCGCCATGTCGATTAGGCCGCCTGAATTCTAGGTATTCTCGGAGAAAATATCGCCGAGCGCATGCAAAATCCGCCCACTTTTCTGGCCGCCAGGCCTATTCTGCGGACCGCACGCACTCCCAAAAGTGCAGGCGGGCCGCAAAACGAGGGCTTGCCCTCCGCAGTCAGGAAAACGGTGTTAAATGGCCTAACTAAGATATTTGTATTGGATTAGTTTGGTAAATTTGAAACTGTGGACTATTATTACAATCGGTGATAGTGATAGTGAATGTATCACCCTTATGGCTATCCGTTCAGTAAACTTTCGATGTCTCATCACGATCATGTAATTACTAAATGCAGTTATAGAATAATAGAACGAAGGATGGTCGAAGTTGTTCTCTCTTAAGCCTAAATATCACAGATAATTCAAGAAGACACAATATTTTGTTCGATTCTGCGAAAATGTATCTCAATCCCCTTATTTGAATCCAACGCCGTACGCGGTCGTCATACCCGCGGTTTACATAATGAGCGTAATAAACGATGTCGTACTCGTCATTTTCAAATATTTTATTTTAATTTTTTTGTATTTTTGTTGTTTTTACAGCCTAACTGAAATATTTTTGCGGTTGTAGTGTAGTGTGTCGTTGATTTCCTGCGTTCTGTGTAAGTTTGCCTTTGTAGTTCACATCTTCGCTCATTTTTTCGCTACTTTTTACATGTTTTGGGTAATTTGAAAATTTTCTGCTTGGAAACCACGTAAAATTATGTTTGTTGTGTTTAGTTCAAGCCAGCACTCTGAAGTGACATATTCAACAATTACACATTACAAGTAACCCGTTTTACACAAATTTGGTTGGTTTCTTATTTTATTTATCCGGCATCTACAGAATGATTATGGTTACTCGTAAAAACAATCCCCTGTTTTGAAACTAAGGATCTCCCATTTAGTTCTTGTTGTCTATCCAGCCGGGCTCTCGTGTAATTACCTAATTTTGTGCAGAGTATACATAACTAGAAAACGCCAGTCTCCAACTTTCAGGGAATATGATGTCATCATATTTGTCATTTGGATCAAGCAGAGAGGACAATAAAGAGGTGGATCCCAGTCGTCGATTAGATCCCTTCGGAGTTTATGTTCATAAGGTGGGTATCTCATGTCTTGTCGTCTGGTGAGAGAAGATAATTAATGAGTAATGACTATGTCACGCTTGGAATGCCACAATTTTTACTTCTTCTAGCAAAATTTAAATTTTGACCTTTTGAGGAAGACGGAAAGTTTTTAGTACTTTAGTTTTCGTTATGCCCTTGTTCGCCGCCCTTGCTAGTGTTGGCGGTTGAAACAGTGCTGACTCATTCACATTTTCGCCAATTTATCGTAATCCATCTCTTGATAATTTTTCGGTGTGAAAACTGTTTGAAACATGATACACGGCAGAAAACGTTATCCTTTTGTATAGTGTGGTGGCGTACACCTTTATCAATCTAAGTATCCGCCAGAATTCAGCCCACTCTGTATTTTGATCTTTATTTCAATTCATTTTGTAGGTAATCGGTATTCTTGGTCACATCGTCACATGGATTGGCTTCGCGCCTTCGCGGTTTGGGAGAAGTGTGGTCTCCGATCTTTTGCTTCACGGTTACCCACTTGGTGAGTGGTTTCAGTTTCAATTAGACTTTCCAATTGTTCAGAGTTATTTCACGGAAAATTCTACAAGAAACCGCAGAAACCCCATTTTGTTAACCCTGCCAGTTAATCGTTGAGCGGGTTACAGTTGACCCCACTTAAACGTTTTTCTCCAACCCTGAAAGCAGTACGATAAACGATTAACGATTATGTGGACCAATCCCGTGATATCAGTCCTTTAAACTGCAAGACTGAAGCGTTCGGATTGGACCACATAATCGTCCTTCTTCAAGTAACAGTTTTTTTTTCGTTTTCACTCGCCGCTGTTGCCAGCGTTTTCAAAATATCTATCGAACATTGGGTTAAAGTGTAGGGTTATGGAATGCAAATGAAACAATAGTTACAAGGGTTCTCGGTCCGGATGGCGCAGGCTGTACTACTGAATAGAATGCTCTATCTCTATCAAACAATCAGAATTATCTATCAAAATCGCCTATGCAATGCAAAATTGGTTTTTTTTTGGTTTTGGGATGGAAATTCGAACACGTATAACAAATCAACTAATCAACCAGCTAAAGTGATACAGCTCCAAGGTGATTTTTCATATCGAACAATTACACTATCACTTTTGTATTTGTATATAGTGTACTGCTTTCTCTATTTGAGTAAACAGCTGAATCTAGCCCATTGTGCTTCTTTAAATTCTCTTCAAACCCATCTTGCAGGTACAGGCCAGAGGCCACATGGAATGGCTTTGCGGTTTGTGGGAAGTGCGGAAGTGTGGTGTTCGGTCTTTTGCTCTATCATAAGGTTGGCATTTTTAGTTTTAAAGTTCTAATATTACACTTATCTATTCCAACTGTTAGCTGGGCCATCTGACTGTGGGGTTATTGAATGTAAAACAAAACCATAGCTGTCTGAGGGTTCTGGGTCAGGAAGGCCCAACCGAAATACGCTTATTGACGGCTGGCCCCCTCATGTCTATGTGTAACTCAGATACTATGAAGTAGTCAATTTTCTAGGTAATCGTTGTCTGGTGGAGAAAATGTCGTTCGCCTATATGGATGGTCTACCGGCAGCTGGCGTTTTTTGTCCTGCTCTCCGGTTATTCGACGGTTCAATGGAGTGTCTGCTCGATAAGGTATGTGATGATTAATTATCCAATCAGTTCCAGTCAGATAATTCTCAGAAATGGTGTTTTTTCACGCATGAGAAGGGAGAGGTTTTGCCTCGGAATTTGGTACCCCGTTATGAGTTCAAACCTGCAACCAAGTTTTTACTCGCGAAATTCCAATGTTTTACCCATTACCCAACTTCAATGGAAATTTTTTGAAACCATTTACAATTAGTTAGGCATGCAAACATACAACTTTTCACCCGCGAACATTGTGCTAAAGCCAAGAAACGTTGGTATATCTAGCTGGCTCCAGTATCCCAGTATACTTGTTCGAATATGCAGAAAAATTCACTACTTTTTTCGAACCCGATTTCCATTAAATCAATTAAGAACTACCTTATTGACCTTCACTGGTAACTGCGTCATTTGCTAACCAGTTTTGTAGTTTGGTCACCCAGATAAAACACCCTATTTTAATTCAATTTTTGTAGACAATAAAATCACATTGATTTTTGCGAATAAGGAATAGTGGGTGGATACATTTATTGATGCTCGACACTATGTTTTATAATTTTGTTTCACTCGTTTTGTTGCTATAAGTTATAGGCTGCTTGTCAATCCTAGTTCTCTCTGATACTGATTTTTCAATTACTGACCACTCTCACACTTGGGTTCATCGAAAAATTGAGAAATCTTCCAAATTTAGGAATGTTACGGAAAATCAGGCCTATATTGATTTCTTATTCGCGTCTGTGGGAATGTGAGGCAGATACCACTCATAATTGTTGTTTTTATTAAAACAATTTCGGGAAGTTGTTCAATAAAAAATGATATTACATTTATGAGGGGGTTGTGAAACTGTCTTTGCGTGTGTTCTAATATGTCTCTTTATAGGTATCACCGGGATCTCTGGAATAAGAAGATCAACAGGATTCCAATTTTTTGAAGAGTCGTATAAGTTGTTGTGTGATCAATTGATTGTTCGTTTGTTGCATACATGCTTTGAATTATATGTTTTGTTGCTGCTTTTCTACCATAAATATATGAAAATAGATAGCAAACATTTGTATTTTCTTTTCCTTCAAGATATTGGCCTATAAATTTGATTATGAAGAATATATGCCCTAGAACGGCTGCCGGGAGGTGATGCTATATTCTGCGCCCCGCATGCCCACGATTTGCGGACCGCATGCACGAAATTAGCGATCGGAATGTTGTACGCAAAGGCCCGGCATTTTGAGTGCAGGCGGCCCGCAGATTTTGGGCATGCGCTGCGCAAGATGTTTTCCCAGATGTTGTGGAAACTCGATCATTGAACTAAGCTACAATCGCCATTTTTCCCATAAACACAGCAGAGTGTTCAATTGATTGAGCGATGCGAGGCGAGCGGTCGTTGATTATCTGCCGGCAGTTGAGAGAGTGAGTAGATCAATGATACGCAGACGAACTGGCCGCTCGCCAAACCCCATCCCATACAAAATCGATGGTACGGTGTCCACAACGGTTTGACAAATCCTATAAGCTATGTTAAAATTACGTCAAAGTTACCCAAGTTTCATACTGAACATGCATGCGTTTTTTTTAGAGGGATACCCTGTCAGGCCGACTGAATTCGGTCTAGCATACCAATACGGCAATTGAGCATTATGGGGGAGCTTTAACTTTCTAAGACATTTTACTACCAAGTTAGTGTCCTGATGGAGGGATGACGACTTTGATTTGGTAGAGGATGAAACGTGTGACCTTTAGAGTGATGTGCGGTGCCTTCACTACACAATTCCATCACTCGGTTTACTGAGATACAACAAAATTTCACTCTTTACCGAAACTCAGTCAGCGTAATGACTTATCAGTTATACACTATGGCTCATCATTTCACTCGAGATTCAGTTCTATTGATAGAAGGCAGTTAATGTTCTCAATTTGACATTTCGTCTTCCTTTAGTTATGCTGTCGAATTTCAAGCCGCCCAGTACAAAATGTTCACCTTCTATCATGAGAAAGTATCCGTTTTCGTTGTCCTTTTGCAGTACTTTGATGGCTTTCTCTGTCATTTCCACTAATCGAGGCGCCGTTTTCATGCCTTTTTGGGTCTCATCCAGGTAGTACGGCAGGTGCTCTTCAGTGAACACACCTGAGCATGGAGAGAATATACGACTTTGAATTGTAGTTTGATGCGTGAGTTTTGTGAACGAAATTAGCCCGAAGCCGAGATCAAACTACAATTCCATCAAAACGGTGAGTCATGCGTGGATTTCTTTATTAGAAAAACCATTCACAGTCACGTGAAGAAAACCACCATTGTTCAGTTGTAAAAAGAAAGATAAGGCGTTTCACGGTGTTCACGTGGCTGTTCAGTTTACTCTCATATAGTAGAAATAACCGGAACCTTGTTTTAATTTAAGTTCGCGATTTTTTTTATATCTTATGTATCGTATTAGGTTTCTTTTCTTTCAAAATAACCTTTTTATAAATATTATTAGTCCAATTCCTTTCCCTACCTCACTGAGGAGCCTCAGGGGAAAGATATCAATATTCAAGTGTTTACGTCTGGGGTAGAGGCAAAACGTACCACTTCTCTTTCGCTCTTATCAATTAATCTTACCAGTTTAATTTTGAATTGCTGAGCTTTTCAATTATTTGCTCATAAAAAGTCAATGAGTACCGAGAACCCTCCTTCATTCGAACAAAATTACTTTATCACTCGGCTATCTCTCCCGAATGAGTTTCTACTCACCCATAACCCTGTTCCCATCTTCCACAGTCAATGTTTCCAACTGTTTCGGATTTGTTATAACTGTTCTTTTTCCATCCAAATTCTTCCATTCTTCCTTTATATTCTTCTCGTCCGCCCGTTTTCCGCCCTCACTTTTTGGAGAAAGAAGACCATGTCCACCTCCCAACAGAACCTAATAGCTAACACTTCAAAAAATAGTTTACAATGCATGTGTACCAGCGTACGTATGCTAGACGATCCCGGCCCTCCATCTTATCCTGCGTCTCTCGCTCTGCCTCACTATTTCTCGTCTTTTACATCCCGGTGGGATGTAAGAGCAGAGAAATAGCGTATGTTTGAGGAGACGCAGGATGGGAAGAAGGTGCCGAGATCTTCTAGCATACGTACACAGGTAAATCGCGTTAATCACGTGCAATATTCGAGTGAAGTCAAACAACAAGGTAAAAAATACTATTGTCCAGGTTTAAATTCGTCTGCACAAAAAAGGGACCAACGCATGATTCGTACGCTCAACTACTCTAAATGTTGAAAAAACTTCTGTACAGTGCCCAATATTATGCCAACCACGCAGTTTATGAAAGTCTGGCGGCGTAGCAATCCGCACAAAAGTTCATGAGATCATCTCATGAGCTATTAGCACGAGTTTCTCATGAGATCCTATTGATTGCTATACTACAACATTAAGAGTTTACGAGTAGCTCATGAGGTATCTCATGAGAAACTCATATGAACTTCTCATGAAGTTGGACGGTTTGCTACACCGCCAGGAATACTCGAAATTGAGCATTCGGCAAATTGCAAAGGGGAGATCAAAAATCACAGTTACGAAACGACAACGATGAATATCTAGAAATGTAAGTATATGAACCATGTTATTTCCTATTGAATTTGATGTTTTCCCACCTTGAACTTATTGGCGGGATATTCGAGTAGTTGCTGCGCGATATCGCGGCCGCGACACTCCGGATATTTTTTCAGCTGCTTCTCGTCATCAAACTCCACGAACCGATTTACTCCCTGAATACGAAACAACGTTCAACGTGAAGGTACACAAAAAACCCATCATTTCTTAGAAAAGTTGAAACACGATAGTAGTTTATCGGACACTGAGTTCAGCGTGAGCACGTTTGGTTTACGTTTTTGCATACTTCTAACTTGATTTTGTGATCGAAGCACCTCTTCTATGAAAAAGCAGCTATAGTCGTCGCCAACGGAAAGGCGGGAGGGTACTGTATATTAAGAATTTGTATGTGTACGTTTTAGTATAAGTTCTTTTCTTCCAAAATTATGTACTCACCTTTGCGAAGAGTGCTGCGGGTGTTGCATGGGTTATCTGGGTGGTGGTAGCGAAGCCCACGGACAGTCCTGAGAGAAGAATACACACTATAGCCGTCGCCAACGAAAAGGCGAGAGGGTACTGTATATCTCACTTTCCGCTGTGTACGCTTACATGTCTTCTATTCCAAAGCCTGCCCGCTCTATGTGCTCTATTAGCGCAGTGGTTATCGCCCTGCTACGAATGTTTTGCTCGCAGGTTCGATTCCGGCGAGAAACAGAAACTTATAAATTTGGCTCTCACTATACTAGGTTTATATCTATCCTCACTGCATATAATTACCAAGCTGTACTGAAATAATTTTTACAAACTATACAAACTATACATTTCTGATATGTCACGTTTTACTGTTATTTCAGTTTTGCGGACCGAAAACATAGAGAGAAGTGAGGGCTCAGGCAAATACTCTTATCCAGACTTCGCATGCTTGTCTCCTCAGAAAATCACAACAAAACATGGTTCAAAAATGTGGTCTGAAGCCCACTTAACTGAACGTAGAGAGTAATGTTTTCTCCGTGGAACTCGTCAAAAACACCACACTTCTCTCGAAGCGGTAAACAGTTGGAGGAGTAAAACTTGAACCAGGAATTTTGATCTACCATTTCTCAAAATTACCTTTATTGACTGCCAACTCGGCGATTCCGTCGTGAACATGGGTCTCAGTGGCAGAATAACAACCGGCCAGCGAGTCAAGGGACACGTTCGGCTGGGGAACTGTACCCAGCGAGTATTGGAACACCTGAGACTAGTAAACGTTCGTAAAACCACCCAATGCAGACCGAAAAATATGACAGTTTCACACAAAAACAACTATTGGAACACAGCCCGTTTAGATTCGTGTGGACATTTATTCAGGTTTTCTGGTTGTTTGCGTGTTGCTGTTGATAGATAATGAAACAATTGGAACAACAATTATATCAAAATATATTTGGATAGACTTCGAAACCTATTCTTGGTGCCTTTAGAGTGTATGTTCTATGTTACTACTGAAATGGGTGAGAAATGTGGGGAACATATATGGTTCCTGTCATTCCCGCTAAGACTTGGCGGCGAGCCAATGAATATTCCGAGCTATTTTTAAACACTCTGAAGTTTTCCAAGTAACTGGAAATCTCTGTTAGAGTGTGCTCGGTTCGCAAAGAACAAAACAATAAAAAAGTAATCAGAAAACTTATGGCTATTCTAAGAGATAGCCATCCAAAAATCTTGGCACGGTGCCAATCGGTCTCAGTAGGAATGAAACGAACTATATACTCTGTTTCATCAATCGATGTCCTTCTACAGTAATCCGTAAAATATTCAGAAGGCTATTTCTAATGATTAACTAATTATTCTGGTTTCAAACTTTCAAAGATTGTAGAAGAGAAGGTGCAGAAGACACTACCGAAACTTGGAGAAAATCTTAAAGCAACAACATTCTAAACTTTTCCATGGAAGTTTGAACAGATTACTGTAGAGGGTTATAACTGGGTGGAACTAACTATAACTGACTTTTCTTCCTGAGAAAAGAGCCATGGCGCCCGCACAAGAATCAGTCACATGTTTATTATAGGAGCTGGTCTGAAACAGATATAAAGTAGGTCAAAAAGGCATGTAAAACGTGAGAGTCAACCCTGATATTTTGTGATTTGCACGTTACCACGTGACCCAGTATGACCTCTAGTTAAACGCTGCTAAATCATCAAAACTTATTAAACTCATAACCATCGTTTCAAATAAATGTTCAACATTGTGTTTAGGCTCAAACTACAACAAAGAGAACATCTACCGTATACTATATACTAGGAGTAAACTAAATAGTCACGTAAAGTTAGCATTCTAATGAGGAATTGTGCCCTTTGCCATTGCACGTCTCTGAGTTCTGCTGTGTGAAACATGTTTCACGTGTATATGCAATTGACGATCAGTATAAGTGCTGACATACCTATGAGAATGACTAACCTTTACCAATCCAGTATGATGAAATGTTTCGAAGAACAGCGGTTGACTTGTCCCTCCCATGCTTTTCTTCTGTGTTTTGTAGTGTCTGGCACCAGTCACGGCTGTCACTCCCATCCCGTCTCCCAGGAAGAAAATGATGTTTTTGGGCAGTTTTCCTGAAATAAAACGATTTTTTACTGAATAATATTTTACTAGTTACTGCGCAACAAACCAAAAAAGAGGTTTCTTCAATAGTTTTGCATAGTTGTTGTGTCAGTATTCAAACGAAAACGAGATGAGGACCATTTTACGTGACCAACAAATTTGAGTTTTTCTAAATAACTTCGTTGCATGTCCCGTCTCCCAGGGAAACCGATGTATTCTTCGGAAGTTAATGGTTGACTTTCCACGTGCTAGTGATGTCGAGATTCTCGAAATGACTCGACATCATGTTATAAACAAAACACCGCGATCTTTATAGTTGTCGCTTACGGAAAAGCGGGTGTATACTGTATATCTCACTTTGCCCTGTGTAAGAACACATACACTCGATTCGTCGTTTCTACTTCCATGGGCCTAGTTGGTGTAGTGGTTAGCGTTCGCGCCTCTTAAACGTTTGAGCCGTGTTCGAGTCTCGCATTAGGCGGATATTTTATAAATTTGGCACGAACTATACTTATTTTATTTGCAATTGATCGGTTTGTACACGGTAGTCTAACTTTAATTTTGCCAATAAAGTTGAAGTTGACCTGCCCACCGTTGTTCATCACTTGATGATGTTTCAACTTCAGCTCCAAGTTGTTCTCTGCCAATTCATCCCAAAACTCAATGTCGGCTGAAATAAATGACTTTTCACAAATGATTACGTGTTTCTCAAAAACTTCTTTCAAAACTTCTCCACAACAAGATTTTCTGATCTATGTTGAGAATTACGGATTTCTTTAAAATAGATACATAAAATTTTCTGAAACACTTGGAACCAATAGAAGTTTAGTATTCAGTTATTTTAGACGTACTAACGTTAAGGAACTCAAAATTGAACATTATTACAACTAAAAAATACAAGTTACATTCAAAGAACTTTTGATAATGGTTAACCTTCCGTATGAGACAGAGTTCGTCCTGCTACGAAGACCAAAATAATGAGGTAGATCATTCTGAACCTGAAAATTCGATATCTGTAAATTGGTTGTACAAGTTAGGTTATTTGCAACAAAGTGTCAAAATAATGTGATAACAAACTGTGAAAACGAGTGCAGATTAGAGAAAAGTGCAATAATAACTCGCTCGCGAATAGTTATATCCGAAATAATCCCATCGACATACTCGGCAAAAGGGTGAACGATATGTGTTTCTCTTTGAACTTTCACATTCGAATTAAAGGAGGGCAGAAAGGAAAGCTAGTTTAGGTACCACGGGGTACCTAAGCTTAACGGTGCGCGCGCCAAAACAGGCTAAAACATTTGAACCGTATGCAGATTAGGTTCCTTAGTTCGGATTTGAATGAGTATCCATCGGTTTTTCTTAAACACATACTAACATATTAACTTTCCTTTCTGTCCCCCTTTAAGAGCATTTTTCAAATACCAGAAAATTTGTAAACTAGGAAAAATAGCTACAGGGATAAAACGTAGAAAGGAACAAAACATGTTGTGTTGGTAATGAAATTGAACCTATTCATTCAAAATTTCTCTCCGTAGTAAAAAGAATCCTCACAAAACTTCTAAAAATTGTTAGAATAAAACCATAATATGGTTTTTCAAGCAAAAACAGAGAAGAAAGTGAACAATGTTTGTAGTGCCATCTCATCTAATCACTTCAAATTTCTCTGCACAGTACAAAAACTGAAAAGTGACGAAACATCTCAAAATTTGTGTTGAACGAAAACTATATTATTGTTATATGAATTTTCAGTGTTGTGCTCAGTAAAACTCAAAAATCATTTCGAGAAGATGTTTGGGTTTTTTCTCAGAGGGTTGGATCATCATCAGTTGAACCCCTCTGAGAAAATGAAAACAGGAAGAAAAGACTTACTGACCGTTTTCTAACGATGTATTGAGAAAATGAACATTGCTGTTACTTCATGTCAATGTCCATTTCCCCAATTTAGTGTCAAAGCAATGTCCATTTTTTCAATTCATCGTTAGAAGACTCAGTATGTCTTTTCGTCCGGTTTTCATTTTCTCAGAGGGGTTCAACTGATGATGACCCAACCCTCTGAGAAAAAACCCAAACATCTTCTTGAACCAGGGTCGAAACGATTTTTGAGGTATCTTTTTCTTTTACTGAGCACATTCATATAGCATCGAAAACGTCCTAGTGACACAAGGTGTTTTGTTCAAATAATCAACCTAATATGTGTTATTGTTGTTGGTTTTGTTGTTAGACCGAACACGAGGTGACATCGTGGTCTATTTTGTGCTGACATACCGACGGAGACGATATCATATGGATAATATATTATTGTTTTTCTGAGCCAGAACGGAATATGAAGTGAACATTGTTTGCAATAACATCTAATCCAATCATTCTGAATGTATATTCACAGTAAAAACAGACAAAACTTTTCGCAATTTGTGTTGAAAGAAAACTATGATATTTTTAGCCAGAACGGAAAATAAAATAAACAGTGTTTATAATGACATCAGAACTTGAATACCTCTGAACAGTACAAATTGAAAAGTTACGAAGCGTCTAGAAGCTTGTGTTAAAAGAGAACTTCAGTAATTTCATCGAAAACGGAATAGAAAGTGAACAGTGTTTATAATGACATCTGAACTAATCACTTCAAATCCATCTGCACAGTACAGTAACTGAGAGGGACGAAACTTCTAAAAACGTGATGTGGTGCTGTTTCATTCTAAAATATTGTTGTTTTTAGCGCGAAAGGAGGAGAAATGGAGAACGTTTAACACGACTTCTGCCCTGATCACTTTGAATCTCGCTGCAAAATAAGACAACTTGAACATGTCGATTCATTTCATAAGTTATCAACTCGTCGCTAGTTCGATTTTTATACAGAATATTGATGAACTCATTATTAGTATTATCAACTCGAGAACTTCTCACCATTGTGGTCAAGTGGTTAGCGTTCGGCTGTCGCTCCATAGACCTGGGTTCGATCCCCGCTCGCCGCGGTATCTGTACGGCGGACCGCATGAGCTGGTTACAAAGCTCACCCATGCCTATCTCCACCCCTCTACGGACAGTCCTTCTACGGTTGATACAAGATTTGTGTGTGATTATGTCATTCTCTCAATAAAGCAATACACGGCTGAAATAGTTGCCGTAAAATATTATTATTATTGACACGTGTTATTTAGGAAATAACGAAAATATTGTTTTTCAACCAGAAAGAAATAGAGAAATGAGCAGTATTTGCAATGACATCAGAACTTGAATCTTGAATGAAATCTCTCCGCACAGTACACATTGGAAAGTGACGAAACTTTCAAAAACCTGCTTGAAAAAAAACTAAAAAACTGTTTTAAAGGCAAAAACTGAAAAGAAAGGGGACTAATCACTTTAAATCTCTCTGCACAGTACAAAAAACTGAGAGGGACGAAATTTCTAAAAGATTTTGTGGGATTTAATACAGTTTATTAGGAGAAGTATTCTCTTTAGCCAGAAACAGAAAAAAGTGAACAGTGTTTATAATATATGTTAAAATCTGTCGATTTAACAGGTTTCTGTCGAAAGTTAATTGGAATATGGATTTTCAACAATGGCAGGCGTGGGTGCCCCTTATAAAGGCAAACTTATTAGTATTCTATAACAACAAAAATGCATCAATCCTGTGTTGAATTGTTAATGGTCATAATGGAAAAGTGTTGGAAAGGCCGAATCCCGACAAAAAGAAACACATAAATAGAAAATCCCAAAGAAATACAATATAAAAATATACGTTATCTACGTTAGTAGATAAACTCCCGGCGAAGACTAATATTGCTTCTTATGTATGGTACTTCTCTTATTACGAATACGTTTACCGGATATGTGCGAAGTGCGGTTAGATTGAGAAAAGGTAATAGGTGGGAAAACTAAATACATGGTTATACGTATTGCAATATACAACGCGCCAAGTACCGCTGTGAGTATCAAGGCATAATTGCTGATATTTCCTAGAGTTAAAGAAGCTATCCAGCTATTAAGACTTTTGAAAATTGAGAAACTATCGGAATCCGGAATCATGTTGCGGTTCGAGCTTCCTGTCATCTCGGTCAGTATTCCTTCGTTGATGTAGCGGAGTTTTCCTTTGACAGTGGCAAATACTGTCCCTCCCGGGCATCGAATGGAACAGTTCTCGTGGACGTCGGCGCGGTCGAAAGAGAACTTCACTTTGATGATCTTTCCAGTGTGTGTGCATACCAGGAGATTAGTATGTTTACCACATGTAATATCGGCAGTCACCTCTTCTGCAGCAGTACAACCGATGTGAACTTCAGCACCAATCGAGCATCTGTAGCAACCTGTGACATCAGAGACTGTAACTTGGCAAGTGACATTGTGTTGAACTGTCCTCAACTTCATGTTCTCGGCAACGACCTGAACTTGGAGTGACGAACCCGCCGTAGCTTGTGCTTTGAGGAGTTCACCTTCGGGATAGATCAGAACGTTTCTCATCGTCAGTGGTAGAGTGTTTTTCTGAAGATATGCACGAATATCCCCTTTGGCGCAGTTACAAACAGATTTGTGGAATGCTGTTCTGCACGAACAAACTTGAGGAGGAAACGAGCAGTTGAAGTCGGCGGCATGTTGTTTATCAACACACTGTAGTTGACCAGGTGAGTGGGGAAGGAGATGTCCCATCTCGACCGGTTTGATCATTGAAGTAGTCTTTCCGTCGGTCAGAAAAGTAGACGAGAGAACCGGTAGAACGGGAGATGTGGTACTGATGAGAGAGAACTTCATGTTGTTCCAGCGAGTGTATGTTCCGGGGTAGAGCGTCAGAAAGGTAGAACGATCATTGTTCTTGTTCTGGATGGACAAATGTAGTTTTACGGAGAGGGTCCAGGAGGTGCATGTGTACACTCGATATAAGAGGCATCCATTTAAATAGTTTTTCAAAAATCAAATATTATGCAAATCTGGTCATTTTTTTATTTATTGCCGAGAAACTTAGAATATGGTCACTTTCTGGTTCCGTTTCGCAGACTTTATCGTCCGAATAAATGACGAGGGTCAATTATTTTCTTGAAGTCTGACAACGGTCATTATTTTACACATTACTTTTGACAATCGTCCGTTACTTGCATACTGAAACTGACCACTGTCAAAACTGTATTTGCAAACCACCTGTCTCAGCCGGGAATCGAACCTGACCCCGTCAGTTCAAAAGCGCAGGCGCCAACCACTACGCTACAGCGGCTACTGAGTAGGTGCGCGAGTTTCTGTGAGTCATGCCGGGAGCGCGTTAAGCCGCGGGCCACGTTAGCTGGGGGTGCCCCCCAGACCCCCGCGGACTTCTTTTTAATGTCGAGAAAATTAATTTAAAAAAGTTCATTTCGTTTTTATTGGTCAATTTTATAAGTAACCGGGTTTCTTGATAACTTTACCGGTTTTTGGTAATATTTCAGGTTACCACATAGGTAACCGGTTGGTAACCCGAAACTTTATTTTGGTTACTGTACAAATAAACGGTAAAACCACAATGAAAAACTAACAGGTAACCGATTTCTCATTTCAGGTTACCACGCGGTTACCTACTGCGGTAACCTAAAGATTAGTTTACTAAAAACTGGTAAGGGTACCAAATAAACCCGGTTACTTATTTAATTCATCGATCTCATTAGTTTTCATTATTCAAATCTGTCTCGTTATATGAGCGATCAGTACGATTTGGCTGGCGCATGTTATATCAGCGACAGTCGATGTCCCAATTACTGGCCCGGTAGCGCAGTGGCAGTGTGTCTGCCTTTTGCCCTGGCGCCCGCAGGTTCGATCCCGCAAACATTCTGACAGTGGTCAGAATTACACAGAATGAACGAGGCAATTCATTGACGAATGCCAAAAAAACCAGAATATTAATTGACCGGCGTCAAAAAGCTCGTTTTCACTTCTGACAGTTGTCAGTAAGTTTTCTGACTAGAAACCGAATATGTGGTCAGAATTGTGCGAAATTTGATGGAAACATGCTCCACGAAAAAATGACCAGATTGGCATAATAATTGAATTTTGAAAAACTAATTAAATGGACGCCTCTTATATGTTGTCTGAGATGTAGGGGAGCCATAAAGACGTTGGAATTGGCAGGATGGCGAGCACAGAAAACATCCATCGCAAGTAATACAACTACAGGAGTCTTCACACGAAGTGCTGTGGTTAGCGGTATGAGAGAATTCTTCCAAACGATCATTCGGTTTGATTGAACCACAGCGGCCTGAAGTACAGCTCCCTTTTGAAGCACATCGATGGCTCGACTCGGTGAGAAACTGATGATCTCTGGTATAGAACTCGTCTCGTTGATTGCAGACATACTCAATTCCTTTCACTCGAATGAATAGGAAACCGAGAGGCTCACTGCTGTCGTCCCTCAATGAGAGACAGGTTTCTTGATTGAGAGGTTGAAGAGAGAGGGTCGTGGCCTGGTTGAACGTACACTCCGAAGTGTTTGACAGACTCACAACGCATTCATCCGCATTCGCGGTCATCGAGACCACTTCTGAGCAGGAAAATATGGGTACCACGCAATGAAGAAGGAAATTACGAGGTAGCCCAATTTTCGGGAACGGTCAATGTTCATCTTTCTTCGTTTGAACGCAGGGTAGGTGCGATAGGACCGAGTTTGTACTTCACGGGACCGACGGTAACAACATCCTGTAAAGAAAACACAGCAGCATCGGAATACGTTGAAGATGCCTTGGGTGATGTAACAAACAGAGGAACACACAGTATGGATGAGACGGACTATGCAGCATGTGATGAGTAGAACACAAAGTGTTATTGCGTATAGTACTGCATCTATTACCGACCAGCAATCGACGTTGAAGATCTTCTCCAAGCATAGCGAGCAGTCCAGAGTGTCGCAGAATGGGCTGTTGTGGCATCTGACCGATCCGTTGTAAATCACTTGACTATTCATCCAGACCTCGACTTCAACTTGATAGTTGAACAGAGTCACGTGATTCGGGAAGGTGATTTCCGATCGTGTGTAGTTGGAGAGGAATACACAGTATGAGTTGACACATGCTTTAACGTTGTCCATGACTACTGGCCCGGCGAGGGAGATTCCTCGAGTCGTGCAATTTGCTGTTACCGGGTGATCTTGTTCAACTTGATGGATGAAACCGTAGTATTCGCGGGTGGTGGTACCCCAAGCTTTAATTACGATCACTTGGGCCGGATTGTCGGAGTCTTCGAACAGAGCAATTGGGTTGCCGTATATACAAAATTTGTTAAAATTGTCCTGGCAGTTGTGTTTTGCGCAAAATTGGGAGGTGCCGATGAATGGAGGTTCTGCTGAAACCGGTTTTCCATTGAGGTCGAAGCACTTGAAATCCATCGAGTCGAAAAAATCTTTGAGGTCAACTTGTAAGGAAGGAACAAGGAACGTAGTGTTGTCATACAGTTTAATCTGGTTGAATACTCCGAGTCTTTTAACGGTGTCACACGATGAATTGCTAGTGAACGAGCAAACTGTTGGTGGTTTGTATGTTCTCAAGGTCGTCGAAAGCTCGTGCGCCCCCGTGTGCCGTCGTTCTCCATTGTTATGAGAGCATGTGTAAGTCCAGCTCGCCGTTTTGCTCCCTCCCAATTTAAACCGCAACCCCTTGGGATACTTATTTGTCAAAGAATTCAAGGGATCAATTGGTAATTTTCTACTAGCATTACTTATGTTGGTCTTTATGCAAATATAATGTTCATCATTATTGTATAGTCTTTTCCATTCCTACTGAGACTGCTACAGTGGAATTTGGAAAATTCAAAGCCGTTTTGCTCCCTCACTTTTGATCGAAGAAATTCAGGATTTCCGTACCGCATTCTCCTTCTCAGATAGAGTAAATATACGAGAGCTTTTTTCTATGAACTACATTCTTAGCTTCACAACAGCCTCCGGAAAATTTGTGAGGTTACTGTAGGAGTCTCAGTAGGTTTGTTAACTATACCTTTGCTCAAAATTCTGCGAGGAGCGATTATCTTCTGTGTTGACGCCGTCTCAGGAGCAGAGGAAGAAGCATCCGACTTGCCTTGAGTCTGGAAAAAAAACAAGAATGAGGTTTTTCAAGGTATAAATATTTGTTTTATTCCAGTACTTTTTTATCATCTTTCTTTTTTTGTTCTTATTTGTAATTACCCAGCGACATTCGTAGCTTCCTCGGCTAGAGAATGTGCAGATCAAAGAGACGCAGACAGTTCTAGTCTGCGCCTCATTGACCTCCGCACCATCTTGTATTTGTAGCTCGTGAAACATGGAATAATTTTCATCTCAGCATCGCTATAATTGTTATGGCACGACACAAAATGTTTGAAAGCTTACAGCCACAATTGTAATAATTCTTTATGCCGAAAAAACACAAAAATATAATTATTGATAGATGAAATACTTTCTACAGTAGGTTATTTTATTTGAACAAAATATAATTCTTTTCGTCCTGTTTTCATTTTCTCAGAGGGGTTCAACTGATGATGACCCAACCCTCTGAGAAAACCCAAAACCGTCTTGAATCAGGGTCGAAACGGTTTTGAGTACATCTCTTACTGAGCACATTAACCTAATCATACTTTCTACAGTGTACAAAAACTTTGTTAGAAAGATCAAAGATCAAAGTACAATTTAATCTATACCAACAAACTAACCTTCGATGTAGGAGATGTGTTGGCTATTTTCCTGAACATTTTCTAGGCCTCACCACCGGATGACTGGTCGACAGGGCGTACAATGAAGCTGAACTAGTTTCAGACCACGGAAAGTACCCGGAAGATACCCGGAAAGTACCCGGAAAGTTACTCGTAGACTAGTTCACGAGTACACTTACCGTGTACTTTCCGTAAACCATCCCTTCGCTATCCACGTTTTTGACGTTCCGTTTCTCAACAAAACCGACCAACCTACATTATCATCCTAGTATGCATAGAAATTCGGTGTTTCGATTTCAGTCTGCGTCTCATGGTTTGCACACTATTTCGCGACACTCGTACTTCTGCGGAATAATGAAAACCGAGAAAAAAGATTACATGTTTTAAAGGTTTATTTTCGGTGTTTGTATGGTTTTTCAGGTTACTTTGACAAATGTTGACAAATGTATTCTTCTTCGTTTTTTAAACTTGTTACCGGACGAAATGTTCATTTTTATTATTCATCATTGGAACCGCCACTCAATAAAGCGTCAGAGAGCAGGAAACAAATATTAATAGAATGTTTCACGTCATCAGTTTAATACTTTTTTTTTAGTATACTAGAACTAAATAGAATTGTTTTGTGAAGTATTCTAATGAGGCATCGTACACTTTCTCATTGCACGTTTCTCATTTTTGCTGTGTTTAGAATGTTTCACGTGACTGAGCAATTGATCAAAACATACTAATTTTTGTTAGTGATTCGTTCATAACATAATCAACACATCAGAGCACATAATATACCAATAAAGACAATTTGTACATAGAAACAAAGTAGTTCTTCCGAGAAACTAGTTTTTCTCACAATCGAGCGTGTGTTGGCTTCGGGAGTTCGAGCATGAAACTATTGAACAGTAAACGGCAACTGCCACAGAAACTATGGATATCAAACTAGTTACAAGAATCATATTTATCAAGTTTTCTGCACCGAAAGCGAGAAGAAGATCTGAAAAATTGATGGTTCAAAAAAAACTAAATGTTGGAATACAAATTCAAATATATGTTTTTTTTCCCTTAGTACAACTAAACATCAAATAATTATATATACAGTAGGCATCGCTGTTTTTTGGGCACCACCATGAATTTTACAATCTTTAGGTTCTGAAAACAGCGTAGGAAAAAGAAAACTGTGAATATTTCAGAAATACATTGGTCAGGCGGTTATTGGTTCATGAGCTACCTATCCACATGATTGCTACTCTGTATCACAGAGTTTTCAAGTGCAACAGCACAAAAGCTCGGGTTTTTTCCATACTGATTTTTTTTTCTTTTTTCCATAGAGGAATTTTTAATCTGTAAGCTCACACTCGGAACTTTTTCGGAGCAGTTTCCTGTTTTTTTCATCGCGTAGGAACCACAAAAACTATCTAACAGCTTGAACAAGCAAAAATAAACTAAATACTCACCTCTCCTCCAACTGTGTCCTTCACTTTTCTCAAGTTCTGTAGTTTGCTGATTGATCTTCGAACTTTGACCGAATACTCCTTGTCGACATTTCTCGTTTAGACATAGAAGTGATTTCATTAAATACGCAACTTCAGTATTCTCCATTGTACCTCCGAACAACCTAAAAAAACCATTAGATTGAGTTTACAGACTTTTAAATATTGTGTAAATTCATCATAAATAGTTTTTGTAAACTTAGAATTCGTTAGTTTCACACGTTTTACGGTTTTTATTGTATGGCAACTAGCACTGTTATACGACTCTATTGGAGGCATACATTACATACTATTTGAAAGATTTCGAAAAATTTTAATTTTGAGATGGTGAGTTTCTGCTATGATTGTGATTGAATGCTTTCCAAAGACAAGACTGAAATTCGTCATATTACAAGACAGGATTGTATGTTGCTGCGGTAACCAAACTATATAGTGGTTGCCAAATTTATAAATTTCTGTCTCTCGCCGGAATCGAACCTGCGAACAATAGTTTTACAGCAGTGCAATAACCACTGCGCCATTAGAACACAAAAACGGCAGACAAGGAATCGGATACATGGGTACAGTGAAAAGTGAGATGTACAGTACCCTCCCACCTTTCAGTTGGCGACGACTATAGGTGCCCTCTCACGTTTTGCGCCTCTGATACTCCTCATCATCAGAGAATTGTAGTTTGAACGTGAATTGCGTATTGTGTCAGCTCATTGTTATAGTTGCCATCTTTCCTACTGAGACTCCTACAGTACACTTTCGAACTTCCCAATCGTTGTTTTCTTATGACAACTTCAACTTGATCAAATGAGAGTTCGAACACTTTTTGTTACAGGTGACCAGATTCGAATCCGAAAAATTGTAATCAATTTTGATAATGTTCCCGTCACGGAAACGGGCTGGAAGTATTGTAATCTTACTGTAGGAGTCTCAGTGGGAATGAAAAAGACTGTAGTGGGTGCCAAACTCATAACTTTCTGCCGCTCGCGGGAATCGAACCTGGTAGCAAAGTATCGTAGCAGCGCGCTAACCACCGCGCTACTAGGGCACATAACCGGCAAGCTTTGGAATCGATGACGTGTGTGCGCACACAGCGGAAAGTAAGATATACAGTATCCTCCCGCCTTTCCGTTGAGGACGACTATATATGGGGGAACGTACCAAGAGTAGGGTCCATCGGCCCAAAGTCCCACGTCCTCCCCGCCGTGAGCCCCTTTCACCGTGTAAATGTGAGACGGAGAAACGAACTCGGACGATTCTGAAAGGTATCATTTTCATTAATTTCGCAATACTGGGTTTACATCGGGTCTTTCAGGAATTAATTTGATGTTTTCACATTTTTTTTCCACTTCTCTGGATCTCGCGGTTCATGAGATTCTCTGGAACCGTAGTGCTCTATGTCTCCACACACATTTGAATACGAGCAAAAATTACAAACTAAAAAAACGAACTTAAATGCTGAATGTTTTTCATGACAGTTATGTAGAAAAGACGAACTCAAGGGTTTGAACTCATATTTTGTTTTGTTTTGAACTCATACAATACGGCAAAAGTGCACATTATACCATGAGCGCGTAACGGAGTAAACTAGATATAATACTCTACATCTTATTCTTCTTCCATGTCTCCATTTTCTCGTGATTGGAGTGCCACATATACCAATGTGGAAAGACACGTGTTCAATTGCGAATAAACATTGCATGCTATTCTACTGTAATACTTCACGTCAGAATGAAGCCCACTATACCCACCCGACTGCTCTTTGGTGTAGTTGAGGGGCGTGTCCTCCCCCGGTCCGGTGGCAAAGAGAAACCCGGGGACCCGGCGGGAGTCGTTCGACCGCTGGTTGTACTGCCACATATTTTCTGTTAACGAATGGATGTAAACTTCGTAAGAATAAACTCAATAGTCAATGGGATCTCATTTTGTCCCTTGTTTTCGGAAATGTACTTAAAGAAGGACGATTATGTGGTCCAATCGCAACGGTTCAGTCCTTTAAACTGCAATACATCTTTCGATTGCAGTTTAAAGGACCGTTGACACGGGATTGGTCCACATAACGGTCCCTCAATAAGAGTTTGGTGTAAAAATGGGTAGTCCTAAAAAATCATCAATTAGGCGGGACCATATCAGAGTTTTAGTTTAGTTTACGCACTCATTTTTGTCGGAATTACTACCGAAATTGATTGGAATTTTTAATAGTTTACTGGTTACTGTAAGAGTTGACGTAGCGGTGAGATGAAGTATAAAAGTCTGTTTACCTTCATTTTCAGGTAGTATTTCTTGTTATTTTTCACTTTTTCTCACCCAGAATCCCCTTGTCTTTCGTGAGGTATCCCGGCATAGAGAGGGCGTGGGAATGATCAGCTGTCACTATTATCAGAGTATCCGAGGGGTCCGTCAGCGCACGAGCCTGTAACCTTAATAATACGGTTATTGGACCTTGCTAATGAATTAGAAAAACAAAATGTAAAGTTTATTGTGTCAATAGAGTATAAGTTAATGGACTAATATGTTTAAAAAGTTATAATTAAGTTAACAGTAATCTAGAAAAAAAAGAAAACATTTTCTTATATTAATTAAAATTTATGAGTTAAATTTTGTTTGCATCGTTTCGCCGTAAAATCTCTTTGTTCTCGCCGTTAAAAACAGATGTGACCTTCAACATACATGTAGAAATGAGCTTAAACAATTTTCTCTATGAAAATCGCACCCACACTAACAACTACTTATTCTCGAAAATGGGCACGAGACGTGCTATGAAATCTCAAATATTTTGTTCAAAAAAGTTCATAGACAACCTGGGAGATCCCATGTTTAGACATACTTTAATTGGTCGAAATGAAGTGACATCTTAAAAGGGGTAATCAAACAAAAGATGAATATTTTGAATCTTCTAAATAGGTCAATACTTTGTCATATCCCACGTACCACCCTGACCGCTTCGTCCATTTCGAGTACTTCTTCGAACGTCTTTCGCAGTTGGTTGAAGTGCTCCGCCATGTCGATTAGGCCGCCTGAATTCTAGTTATCGTTGTGGAAATTCGATCATCGAACTGAGCTACAGTCGCCATTTTCCCCATAAAGACAGCAGAGTGTTCAATTGATTGAGCGATGTGAGGCGAGCGGTCGTTGATTATCTGCCGGCAGTTGAGAGAGTGAGTAGATCAATGATACGCAGACGAACTGGCCGCTCGCCAAACCCCGTCCCATACAAAATCGATGGTACGGTGTCCACAACGGTTTGACAAATCCTATATAGCTATGTTAAAATTACGTCAAAGTTACCCAAGTTTCATACTGAACATGCATGCGTAAGGCCGACTGAACTCGGTCTAGCATACCAATACGGCAATTGAGCATTATAGGGGGCAGCTGTAACTTTCTTAGACATTTTACTACCAAGTTAGTGTCCTGATGGAGGGATGAAGACTTTGATTTGGTAGAGATAGAGATGAAACATGTGACCTTTAGAGTGATGTGCGGTGCCTTCACTACACAATTCCATCACTCGGTTTACTGAGATACAACAAAATTTCACTCTTTACCGAAACTCAGTCAGCGTAATGACTTATCAGTTGTACACTATGGCTCATCATTTCACTCGAAATTCAGTTATATTGATAGAAGGCAGTTAATGTTCTCAATTTGACATTTCGTCTTCCTTTAGTTATGCTGTCGAATTACAAGCCGCCCAGTACAAAGTGTTCACCTTCTATCATGAGAAAGTATCCGTTTTCGTTGTCCTTTTGCAGTACTTTGATGGCTTTCTCTGTCATTTCCACTAATCGAGGCGCCGTTTTCATGCCTTTTTGGGTCTCATCCAGGTAGTACGGCAGGTGCTCTTCAGTGAACACACCTGAGCATGGAGAGAATATACGACTTTGAATTGTAGTTCGATGCGTGAGTTTTGTGATCGAAATTAGCCCGAAGCCGAGATCAAACTACAATTCCATCAAAACGGTGAGTCATGCGTGGATTTCTTTATTAGAAAAACCATTTACAGTCACGTGAAGAAAACCACCATTGTTCAGTTATAAAAAGAAAGATAAGGCGTTTCACGGTGTTCACGTGGCTGTTCAGTTTACTCTAATATAGTAGAAATAACCTGAACCTTGTTTTAATTCAAGTTCGCGGTTTTTTTTATATCTTATGTATCGTATTAGGTTTCTTTTCTTTCAAAATAACCTTTTTATAAATATTATTAGTCCAATCGGACATATCTTATTTCCTTCCCCTACCTCACTGAGGAGCCTCGGGGGAAAGGTATCAAGATTCAAATGGTTACGTCTGGGGTAGAGGCAAAACGTACCACTTCTCTTTTATTCTCATCAATTAATCATACCAGTTAAATTTTGAATTGCTGAGCTTTTCGATTATTTGCTCATAGAGAGTCAAAATAAGTACCGAGAACCCTCTTTCATTCGAACAAAATTACTTTATCACTCGGCTCTCTCTCCCGAATAAGTTTCTACTCACCCATAACCCTGTTCCCATCTTCCACATTCAATGTTTCCAACTGTTTCGGATTTGTTATAACTGTTCTTTTTCCATCCAAATTCTTCCATTCTTCCTTTATATTCTTCTCGTCCGCCCGTTTTCCGCCCTCACTTTTTGGAGAAAGAAGTCCGTGTCCACCTCCCAACAGAACCTAATAGGGAACACTTAAAAAATATATTGTTGGTTTTCTTGTTAGACCGAACACGAGGTGATATGATGTTCTTTATTTAGTGCGTTGCTATTTAGGACCTCGTGTTTGGTCTAATAAGAAAACCAACAATACATTAAACAAATGCCGAGGTTCAAAGACGATAGGACATGGAGAATACTATAAAATAGTTTACAATGCATGTGTACCAGGTGAATCGCGTTAATCACGTGCAATATTCGAGTGAAGTCGAACAACAAGGTGAAAAAGACTATTGTCTAGGTTTGAATCCGTCTGCGCAAACGAACGACCAACGCATGATTAAACACTGATTTTTGAATTCATCACTCCATACACCAAATCTGTGTAGTTAGCGGACTTTGTAGACGTATTTTTCATAATTCTACACGTGTACTTTCCTGACTATTGTCCGACTTCTGTATTTTACTATGTTCTTTTTCTTTGATCAATTGTATCCAAGTAATTCTGTGTTTAGTTTTTTCTTTCTCGTTTAGCGCACCTCGTAGTGCATCAAATAAATAAATAGATTCGTACGCTCAACTACTCTAAATGTTGAAAAAACTTCTGTACAGTGCCCATAATTATGCCAACCACACAGTTTATTAAAGTCAGGAATACTCGAAATTGAGCATTCGGCAAATTGCAAAAGGGAGATCAAAAATCACAGTTACAAAACGACAACGATAAATATCTATAAATGTAAGTATATGAACCATGTTATTCCCTATCGAATTTGATGTTTTCCCACCTTGAACTTGTTGGCGGGATATTCGAGTAGTTGCTGCGCGATATCGCGGCCGCGACACTCCGGATATGACTTCAGCTGCTTCTCGTCATCAAACTCCACGAACCGATTTACTCCCTGAATACGAAAAAACGTTCAACGTGAAGGTACACAAAAAACCCATCATTTGTTAGAAAAGTTGAAACACGATAGTAGTTTATCGGACACTGAGTTCAGCGTGAGCACGTTTGGTTTACGTTTTTGCATACTTCTAACTTGATTTTGTGATCGAAGCACCTCTTCTATGAAAAAGCAGCCATAGTCGTCGCCAACGGAAAGGCGGGAGGGTACTGTATATTAAGAATTTGTATGTGTACGTTTTAGTATAAGTTCTTTTCTTCCAAAATTATGTACTCACCTTTGCGAAGAGTGCTGCGGGTGTTGCATGGGTTATCTGGGTGGTGGTAGCGAAGCCCACGGACAGTCCTGAGAGAAGAATACACACTATAGTCGTCGCCAACGAAAAGGCGAGAGGGTACTGTATATCTCACTTTCCGCTGTGTACGCACACATGTCTTCGATTCCAAAGCCTGCCCGCTCTATGTGCTCTATTAGCGCAGTGGTTATCGCCCTGCTACGAATGTTTTGCTCGCAGGTTCGATTCCGGCGAGAAACAGAAACTTATAAATTTGGCACTCACTATATTAGGTTCATATGTATCCTCACTGCATATGATTACCAAGCTGTACTGAAGTAATTTTTACAAACTATACAAACTATACATTTCTGATATGTCACGTTTTACTGTTATTTCAGTTTTGCGGACCGAAAACACAGAGAGAAGTGATGGCTCAGGCAAAACACTCTTATCCAGACTTCGCATGCTTGTCTCCTCAGAAAATCACAACAAAACATGGTTCAAAAATGTGGTCTGAAGCCTACTTAACTGAACGTAGAGAGTAATGTTTTCTACGTGAAACTCGTCAAAAACACCACACTTCTCTCGAAGCGGTAAACAGTTGGAAGAGAGTAGAACTCGAACCAGGAATTTTGATCTACCATTTCTTAAAATTACCTTTATTGACTGCCAACTCGGCGATTCCGTCATGAACATGGGTCTCAGTGGCAGAATAACAACCGGCCAGCGAGTCAAGGGACACGTTTGGCTGGGGAACTGTACCCAGCGAGTATTGGAACACCTGAGACTAGTAAACGTTCGTAAAACCACCCAATGCAGACCGAAAAATATGACAGTTTCACACAAAAACAACTATTGGAACACAGCCCTTTTAGATTCGTGTGGACCTCAGACAATTCCCAGCCAATTGGCCAGCCACTTTTTTATTGGCTGAGCGAGAGAGTGTACAGGTCAGAGAGACCCAGATGTCTGCGGCCTCATTGACCTGCACACTCTCTCGCTTTTGTTGCTGGCCAATCGAAGAAAATTGGCGCCAATCGTTCTGAGGCATTTATTCAGATTTTCTGAATGTTTGCGTGTTGCTGTTGATAGATAATGAAATAATTGGAACAACAATTATATCGAAATATATTTGGATAGACTTCAAAACCTATTCTTGGTGCCTTTAGAGTGTATGTTCTATGTTACTACTGGAATGGGTGAGAAATGTGGGGAACATATATGGTTCCTGTCATTCCCCCTGAGACTTGGCGGCGAGTCAATGAATATTCCGAGCTATTTTTAAACACTCTGAAGTTTTTTATGTAACTGGAAATCTCTGTTAGAGTTTGCTCGGTGAGAGTTTAACGAAACGAACTATATACTCTGTTTCACCAATCGATGTCCTTCTACAGTAATCCGTAAAATATTCAGAAGGCTATTTCTAATGATTAACTAATTATTCTGGTTTCAAACTTTCAGAGATTGTAGAAGAGAAGGTGCAGAAGACACTACCGAAACTTGGAGAAAATCTTAGAGCAACAACATTCTAAACTTTTCCATGGAAGTTTGAGCAGATTACTGTAGAGGGTTATAACTGGGTGGAACTAACTATAACTGACTTTTCTTCCTGAGAAGAGCGCCATGGCGCCCGCACCAGAATCAGTCACATGTTTATTATAGGAGCTGGTCTGAAACAGATATCCAGTAGGTCAAAAAGGCATGTAAAACGTGAGAGAGTCAACCCTGATATTTTGTGATTTGCACGTTACCACGTGACCCAGTATGACCTCTAGTTTAGCGCTGCTAAATCATCAAAACTTATTAAACTCATAACCATTGTTTCAAATGAATTTTCAACATTGTGTTTAGGCTCAAACTACAACAATGAGAACATCTACCGTATACTATATACTAGGAGTAAACTGAATAGTCACGTAAAGTTAGCAGTCTAATGAGGAATTGTGCACTTTGCCATTGCACGTTTTTGAGTTATGCTGTGTGAAACATGTTTCACGTGTATATGCAATTGACGATCAGTATAAGTGCTGACATACCTGTGAAAATGACTAACCTTTACAAATCCAGTATGATGAAATGTTTCGAAGAACAGCGGTTGACTCGTCCCTCCCATGGTTTTCTTCTGTGTTTTGTAGTGTCTGGCGCCAGTCACGGCTGTCACTCCCATCCCGTCTCCCAGGAAGAAAATTATGTTTTTTGGAAGTTTTCCTGGAATAAAACGATTTTTTACTAAATAATATTTCACTAGTCACTGCGCAACAAACCAAAAAAGAGGTTCCTTCAATAGTTTTGCATAGTTGTTGTGTCAGTATTCAAACGAAAACGAGATGAGGACCAATTTACGAGACCAACAAGTTTGAGTTTTTCGAAATAACTTCGACGCCTGTCCCGTCTCCCAGGGAAACCGATTTACTCTTCGGAAGTTAATGGTTGACTTTCTACGTGCTAGTGATGTCGAGATTCTCGAAATGACTCGACATCATGTTATAAACAAAACACCGCGGTTTATATAGTTGTCGCTTACGGAAAAGCGGAAGTATACTGTATATCTCACTTTGCGCTGTGTAAGAACACATACACTCGATTCGTCGTTTCTACTTCCATGGGCCTAGTTGGTGTAGTGGTTAGCGTTCGCGCCTCTTAAACGTTTGAGCCGTGTTCGAGTCTCGCATTAGGCGGATATTTTATAAATTTGGCACGAACTATACTTATTTTATTTGCAATTGATCGTTTTGTACACGATAGTCTAACTTTAATTTTGCCAATAAAGTTGAAGTTGACCTGCCCACCGTTGTTCATCACTTGATGATGTTTCAACTTCAGCTCCAAGTTTTTCTCTGCCAATTCATCCCAAAACTCAATGTCGGCTGAAATAAATGACTTTTCACAAATGATTACGTGTTTCTCAAAACTTCTTTCAAAACTTCTCCACAACAAATTTTCCTGATCTATGTTGAAAATTACTAAATTCTTTAAAATACATACCTAAAATTTTCTGAAACACTTGGAACCAATAGAAGTTTAGTATTCAGTTATTTTAGACGTACTAACGTTATCGCACTCGAAATTGAACATTGTTACAACTAAAAAATACAAGTTACATTCAAAGAACTTTTGATAATGGTTAACCTTCCGTATGAGCCAGTGTTCGTCCTGCTACGAAGACCAAAATAATGAGGTAGATCATTCTGAACCAGCAATTGAAGAGTTGATTGACAATGCGATATCTGTAAATTGGTTCTAGAAGTTAGGTTATTTGCAACAAAGTGTCAAAATAATGTGATAACAAACTGTGAAAACGAGTGCAGATTAGAGAAAAGTACAATTATAACTCGCTCGCGAATAGTTATATCCGAAATAATCCCATCGACATATTCGGCAAAAGGGTGAACGATCTGTGTTTCTCTTTGAACTTTCACATTCGAATTAAAGGAGGGCAGAAAGGAAAGCTAGTTTAAGTACCACGGGGTACCTAAGCTTAACGGTGCGCGCGCCAAAACAGGCTAAAACATTTGAACCGTATGCAGATTAGGTTCCTTAGTTCGGATTTGAATGAGTATCCATCGGTTTTTCTTGAACACATATTATCATATTAACTTTCCTTTCTGTCCCCCTTTAAGAGCATTTTTCAAATACCAGACAATTTGTAAACTAGGAAAAATAGCCACAGGGATAAAACGTAGAAAGGAACAAAACATGTTGTGTTGGTAATGAAATTGAACCTATTCATTCAAAATTTCTCTCCGTAGTAAAAAGAATCTTCACAAAACTTCTAAAAAGTGTTAGAATAAAACCATAATATGGGTTTTTAGGCAAAAACTGAGAAGAAAGTGAACAATGTTTGTAGTGACATCTGATCTAATCACTTCGAACTTCTCTGCACAGTACAAAAACTGAAAAAAGACGAAACATCTCAAAATTTGTGTTGAACGAAAACTATATTATTGTTATATGAATTTTCAGTGTTGTGCTCAGTAAAACTCAAAAATCGTTTTGAGAAGATTTTTGGGTTTTTTCTCAGGGGGTTGGGTCATCATCAGTTGAACCCCTCTGAGAAAATGAAAACAGGAAGAAAAGACTTACTGACCGTTTTCTAACGATGTATTGAGAAAATGAACATTGCTGTTACTTCATGTCAATGTCCATTTCCCCAATTTAGTGTCAAAGCAATGTCCATTTTCTCAATTCATTGTTAGAAGACGGTCAGTATGTCTTTTCGTCCTGTTTTCATTTTCTCAGAGGGGTTCAACCGAAGATGACCCAACCCTCTGAGAAAAAACCCAAACATCTTCTTGAACCAGGGTCGAAACGATTTTTGAGGTATCTTTTTCTTTTACTGAGCACATTCATATAGCATCGAAAACGTCCTAGTGACACAAGGTGTTTTGTTCAAATAATCAACCTAATATGTGTTATTGTTGTTGGTTTTGTTGTTAGACCGAACACGAGGTGACATCGTGGTCTATTTTGTGCTGACACACCGACGGAGACAATATCATATGGAGAATATATTATTGTTTTTCTGAGCCAGAACAGAACATAAAGTGAACAGTATTTGCAATAACATCTGATCCAATCATTCTGAATGTACATTCACAGTGAAAACTGACAAAACATCTCGAAATTTGTGTTTAAAGAAAACTATGATATTTTTAGCCAGCGGAAAATAAAATAAGTAGTGTTTATAATGGCATCAGAACTTGAATATCTCTGCACAGTACAAATTGAAAAAGTGACAAAGCGTCTAGAAGCTTGTGTTGACAAAAACCTCAATATTGTTGTTTTATCGTTTTATGGGATAAAAAGTGAACAGTGTTCATAATAACATCTAAACTAATCACGTAAAATCTCTCTGCACAGTACAAAAACTGATAGTGACGAAATTTCTAAAAGCTTTTGTGGAATTTAATACAGGTTATTAGGAGAAATATTCTCTTTTACCAGCAACAGAAAAGAGTGAACAGTGTTTATAATAACATCTGACCCGAAGTATTTTCCCACATCTATCTTATCTAGGGAAGCCGCGGGAACAAAAGGCGAGCGGGATATTTCAAAGGGACGACGGTCAGACGCCGTCAAAACATTCCAGTGATGCTATTAGTCAATTGCACGTGAAACACGTTAAACACAGCAGAACTCAGAAACGTGCAATGACAAAGTACACGATCACTGATTAGAATGCAGACTTCACATGATTGTTCAATTTACTTCTAGTATAATGAAAAAATATTGCTAATTGCAAAACCGAAGGAAAACAAATGACTTCTGAATCATAACAACATTATATGAATGTCATTTCAAGACTACTAATAATATACATTCCTTGTTTCTTTTAACGAGTTTTGTAAAATATGAGTCATGTGGTCTCAGATCAGATAGGGCTCAGAGGTTTACTGTTTTCGAGCTTCTGTTGTGCTTCAAAATAAGTCTAGAAAAGTTTTCCTGTGTACGCCATTAACCTCACGTAGTCAAAAGGATTGCCATTTACTAAGGCAAACTCAGTGAAACGTGGGAAACCAGAAAACAAAAGTATCTTACAGGTGTATAGTTCACACCATTCCTACTGAGACTCATACAGTAACCTTACAAACTTTCCCAAAGCTGTTGTGGAGCTGAACATTTAGTTTATAAAAATACTCTCGTATATTTACTGTACCTCATAACGAAAAGGAGGTACGATAATTTTTCATTTTTTCGATCATAAGTGTGTGATAAAACGGCTTGGAAGTTTCGTAATCCTACTGTAGGAGTCTCATCAGTAGGAATGAAAAACACTTTACGTCAAATCGTGCTGTTTGCTATAACTGGTACACGCTATTGGTGTATCAGTTGTCTTCGAAAAAAACCGAATAACGAACTAAAAACTTTGCCAATCATTCTGTTTATTGAATAAAAAAACCCTACTCTTATGCGAAATATCGTCGAAAATTCGCGCAACGAAGAGAAATTCAGTTAATAACCACTAATCAATTTACTTCCGGGTCAGGTCATGTTTTTCAAAGTCTCCCGTAGTTTAGCGAATTGGTAAAACACACATACCATTAAAACTATTTTCTCGCAAAGTTCGAAATGAAAAAAATCTAATCATTGAAAAAAGATGATCAATTCTGTTCTGTGACTGGTTATTATCAACTATGAGAACTATAGAAATTCATCAAAAGAGTGTTTAATAGGAACGAAAGACTGGACAGAACGGGCCAATGTTGTTGTGAGACGTGCAGTCTGAACAAACTTTAGTTTTAGAAATATAGATAAAATATAGATAAGAAATATAGACAACTCGAAAAGCGAAAATGGAACGCTGAGATAAATGGTGCATCCGTTCTGCAATAATGTACTTGGTGAGTTGAAACTACAAAAGTGTTTCACGAACGACGATTATGTATACATTTTTCAATTACAGTTTAAAGGACCGTTGACACGAGATTGTTGCAAATAATCGTCCTTCTTTAATAACCCGAATTGATAGGGCCAAAATGTTAGACTTATGGAACTTTGGCAAGGTATAGCTAACCAAAACTCGAGCGGTGAACATGGAACACTGAGATAAAATGACCATTCTTTCTGAGAGAGGGAGAATGAAAACGGTTTTTTTTGTTTGTATTAGGGATGAACGGGGGCGATCCCTTTGTTTCTCCATCGAATATACAAAAACAAAGATGTTTTCAGTTTCCCAAAATAGCTCTGAGCTAAACTTATTCCAAAAAGATACGTAAACGTGAAGAAAGCTCTGAGTACGTATGCTATAAGATCCCGGCACCTTCATCTCACTCTGCGTCTCTCGCTCTGCCTCAATATCTCTCGTCTCTCACATCTCGGCGGGATAGAGCAGAGAAACAGCGTATGTTTGAGGAGACGCAGCATGGGAAGAAGGAGCCGGGCTCTTCTAGCATACGTACTCAGAAATCATGCAGTTTGATACGGTAAGTATCCGTTTCCTGAGATAGTTCTTGGTTTCACTTCAACAAATGTATTAATTACATCAACGATAAGAAAATTGTTATGGAAAGGGCAGGAATGAGTCAATTTTGTTGTTTTTACGGCGAAAAGACAAGTTTGAAGTTTGACACTCTTAATCATTCGAAGGATAGCTGACTGGTCGTGATAATAATCACACCCTCGTGTTTGTGCACATGGTTTTCATGGTTTTTTGTATAGATGACCTCTTGTTGTAGTTTGCGCGCGAAACACTATACCAAATTATAATTGTGAACACTCCTAAAATCTTCCAGGGTCGAACTACAAACAAAAAGAAGAATAAGTCAGTTTTTGTATTGGATCAATGTTACTCAGAAAATACAAAAAGGAATAAAATAAAAAGTTTTGACCAGACGGAAATTGACGAAAGAGTAAACAGTAAACTAGAAACTAGAAACACAGCAAAATTAGCAAAACAATAGATTAGGTCTGGATTTGCTAAGGTTATGTTAACTGCGAATAGAACACTCGAACACAAATGAGACATGAAAAAAAGTGAGAAAAAAATCGAGCAGACTGACATGACGATAACGATAAATTCGGAAACATTTTTGTGATCAAACTACAAACCAACGGAGAAACACATTGTTTTTCAATACGAATGAAAAGATAGAAAAATACTCAAAAACTTTGACCAGACTGAAATTGACGAACGAAAATGTGCAGTAACAGTGGCTATTTTGATGACTTTTGACATATTTCGGTCCGTTGTAATAACATAAGGAAAGAAGTGCAAATGCACTCGGCACAAAAAACTGCTACATTGAGCTAAGAATGAGATATTTCAACAAAAAAAATGATATGAACATCAACATTTATTATGATTCAAAGAAAACACCAAAATGAACCGATAAAAACTATTAGGGTTATATGTTTTAACAAAGAATGTCATACTATTGAGATGTACTAATCGAATAGAGACACATAGTTTATTCTACAACTTCAGTAGAAACTGTTTACAGTTATTCAATCTTACCTTTCTCATGAATTATTATAGGGAAAAACTTATTAGTTACAACTGCACGCCCCGGCGTCAAACTAGAAGTTGGGAAACTTCATTCAGTCTCTTGTGTCCTTTTTAATAACATAACGAAAGAAGTGCAAATGCAAATGCAATAATTCCCTGAACGAAGTATTATGAATTATAAGAGGAGATTGATATACTATTGAGATGTGCTAATCGAGTAAAGATACAAAGTTTATTAAACTGTTTCAGTAAAAACTTGATGTGTGTCAACCCCGTTGTGTTTGTTGTGTTGCTTTTCGGTCAAAACCATGAATTCCTTCCAGAACAAACTACAACGATTATCTGGCCTCCACATATAGTCGTCGCCAACGAAAAGGTGGGAGGGTACTGTATATCTCACTTTCCGCTGTGTATGCACACATGTCTTCGATTCCAAATCTTACTATGTGCTCTAATAGCGTAGTGGTCAGCGCCCTGCTACGAAACTTTTGCTCGCAGGTTTGGTTCCGGCAACCTTTAGGTCCGCGATTTTCTTACGTAAAATTTCCCTATTAGTGCCTACCAGGGTCGCTTAGGGTAACTTTTTTTGTGTCAAATACTGATTTTTGGTAGTTTTTCTCGCTCACCTTAGCATACATGGTGGAAAAATGAAAGAAAACGTAGCGTAGTGCAACATAGTTGCATTCCAAGCTAGAAACAAAAAACCGTTTTTTTACCTCGATGTCAGAATCACGGCCCTTTTAGGACTTTTTGGGCCCGCATTCAGTCGATCACCCGGAATCCCCCTTCTAGGGCCTAATAGTTCCTTGACTTTTCACTTGAGTAGTGCGTGAAAGACAATAAACTGTTCACTCTATAATGTTATTCCTTTACTGATAAGTTTCCAGTTTTTTATTAGGTGTGTACTTCCGTAAGTTGGTTGGCTCAATAGAAAACTATTTTGTTCAAATGTGGTGAGCGAAATCGTATCGCGACCCACGATTCAAGACAAATTTCACATTTTCAGACGTTTGGTTCGTCATCTCCATTGACTGCGCACATTCTGAAGCTGTATTCATAAAATCTTTTAGTAATAATAAAAGTTCATTTGCATAGATACCAACAGAAGTTTTGCAAGTTGAAAATTACAAATTTATCCTTCGAAATCTATGACAAATACATATTATCTTCTGCTCAATCACAAGATTTTTTAAAGTGTTTTTATTCAGGAGTTTACACTACATGAAAAACCATCATGAAATTTTTTATGATACTCTTTGTTGTTTTTGTATTAATAATCTTCGGAAAACAACTGTATTTTTGTAATACTAATACAAAACTATGTAATCATGCTTTTGCTTGCATATGTGCATGTACTCCTTCGTTTCTATGCGCAATGAACTAGATATTATTTATAATATTAAACTATATATTATCTTCAATAATAATATTCTATTATGTTTAATATTATACTTCATATTATTTTTATATATTAATGGTTCGATCCCGTAGTGTTCTATGTATTCGTCCCCGCAATTATCCATTTTGTCTCTTTGTCCGTTTTCATAATAGCAGCCAATTTTGCATTCGACGCAATCGCTTTTCGCACGCAAAACCAGCTGTTTATCGGAATTATTCGCAGATCACGAAAAATCAATAAACTTTTGAAAAAGAGCTCGGAACTATTTTTATAATACACAAAACATATGTGAAAAGGTAACAACAGATTCAAAAGTGTATAAAATGTACTACTCTATGTTCTCTAACTCTTGAAAAGATGAAGATATTCGCCAACCACAGAAAATATCAGATTTGAACTATTTTAATAGTTTTCACTGTGAAATATAAATAAAGTTTTCAATTTAATACAGTTACAGTGTAGAATTATAGTTTAGAGAACATAGAAGTTACACACTTTTTCCAGTTTATCAGAGAAATTCAGGCGACAACGAAAGTACTTTTTCATAGTTTACTTCAACTTTGATCTGCTCGTTTGTTTTCATGGAGTCGACCATGTGTTGCTCATGATCACTTCATTCCAATCAAATGTCTTTCTCCATCATTTCTCTTCTCTCCCTCCAACTCTGCGTCTATGATCCCTTGTCCTCCTCCTGCCCTTCCTGTCTGTCTATCTCTCCCTCTGTCCCCCCCCCCTCTCTCTTTCTCTTTCTCTCGACTCTCTCTCTCAACTATGCGTCTCTCCCCCATTTCCTACTTCTCTGACCCTTTCATTGTGTCCTAATCCTCTGTCCTTT